>BSBK01003335.1:0-600000 GCA_027943335.1 Chamaecyparis obtusa | reverse complement strand
CCAGATGCTCCATTGGTTACTAATAACCATTTGTGATAAGGCCTCCTTCACCTTGACAAGCCGTCTCAACACAATTGTGTGAGAGGCAAACCGGGTTTCAGCCACCTAAAACATGTTAGTAGAAAGTTAAAACATGACATAAAAATTATAAAATGATAAATGAAACTAAATAAGTTATAAATTAAATTTTAAAATTTACCTTCAACAATTCCAATTTTGAGTAAGTTCTGAAAATTGCTTGTGACATATGGTGATTTGTCACAAACATTTGAATCTCCTCACCCTCCTCATACACCTGTTTCACCCAGTCTATTTCGGTGCCAATTGCCTTCATCACTAGATTGAGAGAATGGACGGTGCACGGTGTCCAAAAGATGTGATCATATCTAGCCTCTATCAAAGCACCTGCAGCCTTGCAAACTTTTGCATTGTCCGTAATTACTTGGACAACATTGTGATGACCCACGGACTCTATGGATTCAATGAGAATCTGGGCAATGAACTCTGCATTTTTAAGTTCGCCTTCACAGTCAACCGCCTTCAAAAACATTGACCCCTTGGAGGATACAGCAATTACATTAATTAAAGGACGGTTTTTACAATCTTTCCATCCATCTGAAACAATAGACACACCTAATTGAATCCAAGAATCTCTTATTGGTTGTAGTAGGTGCTCTACATTTTTTCTCTCATTTTGTAATATGGTGGTGCGCAACTTTTCATATTTAGGGCCACGGTAACCAGAAGGTGCTTCATTTATTCCTTCACACATGTCACTAAAATAAGGTGATCTCACAAAGTTGAATGGAATACCATTTGCAAAAAGGCAACGTCCAACTTTGGCATCAGCAATTTCTCTTAATTCAATTTGAAATCCCCTCTCTAATGGGCCTCTCTTGTGGGGGGTGTTGTGTGGTTGATCTACATCTTCATCCCTAGAAGGCATAGGCAAGAATGGATGTGATCTAGATTGCATTTGAGTGGGTGGCTGCATTGTTTTCTGTTTACTGGTATAAGAAACTTGTTTCCCTTTTGCACATATTCTATCAGCTTCTTCTTGTTCTTTTACCAAAGCTGCTATTTGTGCAGCTGGCAATCCCTTCTTATCTTCCCCCTCACACATGTTAATCCCTTGACCCGCAGGGCCTAAAAGATGATATTTTACCCGGGAGTAGGAGCTTCTATATTGTATTTTGCAAAAATTACATTTCCATACATACCCCCCACCTCCAACACATTGAGAAATTCTTGTTGTGTGTCTCCACAAAGGAGACCCTTTATCAATTTTAAATCTTTGAGATCCCTCCCCACCCACTGAACCTTGACTACTCATTGTTGCAATCTATAACAAAAATGAAAAAAGAAAACTTCAAAACTTATACAAAATGAAAAACTTATACTTCAAGAATCAAAACTTATCAAAAAAACTTGAGAATATGGTTCAAATGCATACCTTAGTCACTCAAATAGACTGAATAGTGCTTCTTGGAAGGTCTTTGTCACTCCACAATCGAGCTCCTTCGAATTCAATCACCTCACTTCAAGCTTGCATGAATGAGAGAGCAAAATGAAAGAGAATAATAAAGAGCACAATGAGAAATAAAATGTGTTTGAAGACTCATAAAAAGGGTCGTTTTAGGGTTAGAAGTAAAAAAAATAATATAAAAATCTCTTTTTGAAGTCATTGTTTGACTTTTTAACTTGCCAATGCCGCGGGTCCTTGAGGATTCGCGCGGATCCGCGCGAGATCCTCTTGGATCTGCTCGGATCCTCTCGGGTCTGTGACGGATCTGGGTAGGGTCCGGACCAAACCCTGTGGATCCGTCCGGATCCGCGAGCCGCGGATCCGGACGGATCCACAGGGTTTGGTCCGGACCCTGCCCGGATCCGTCCCGGATCCGACGCGAATCCGGACCCGGATCGGACCCGGACCCGGATCCGGGGTTGCCTGGGCGAATCCGGCAACTAAGGATGAAATGTACTCTACTTGATTTGATGGTACTTGGCATTTCTTCCCTTGTGTGTTAATTATTTTGCAAATCAAGTACTATATTCTGTATTTGAGAAGGCATAACTGTTCATTCAATCTGATTTCTTGATATAGTTTAATATTTTTGGATTTCAAGTCAGTTGTAGACATGTGCTTTTTGCAGTCCATAACCTTAATGTGCATAGCTTCTGGAAATAGCTGTATGAGTTTATTTTTTCCATGTTTCCAATCAAATTATGTGATCTAAAACGTTAGGAAAATAAACTCTCTCAACTATTACCGAAAGCTATGCACATTGATTTCAGATTAGACCAAAGTTAGAAAATTCAGAATCCTTCTAATTGTTTTGTTGCTTTGTATATACTGTTGTTTCCTAGCATTCCTTTTCCGAACATTAAGCTTCATGACTTTGATATTTCAGAAATAAGTTAGTGGTTCTGTAGTGTTGATATTGATAGTAAAACAAATTTGGCAAGCCCATATTAGTTTATCATATTTTTCTTCAAAATATAAGCTTCATATTAGTTTATGATTTGTCGTTGCTACACTTAAGTAATTGAATAGGTTCATGCCACGCTACAGCTTTGGGGTAAGTTGAACAAAAAATATTAAAATTTTACATAAGATCTGAAATAAATTGTTAGAGCCTGATCAAATTGAGCTATTCAGTGGTCAACTGTTTTTTTCCTAATTGCTTGACAGTTTTATGGCACTTTACATCCCTGTTAGCATGATAATTCCTGTTGAGGAATAAGATATGATGCCTGCGTTTTTTTTAGTAAACTATATATATACATATATATAAACTATTTTTATATTTGAAGTTGGTGAACATTTCTTAAATTTTCACAATTTTTTTTAAAGAGTTTTGAAAAAATACTATTATTGATTGTAATAGATGTTTAAAAGAAATTGTCTGTATTTGTATGAATAAATTAGTTGATGTTATTTATTATTAAAAACTCTGTAAACGTGGTCAGTTCATTCATCATCCGATTTGATAGATTATATTAGGTTCGGTCCTAGGGACGGGTGGCAAGTCCTGCAATTTGTTCACAATAAGTTAATGCTGTGCTCGTACTGTCATCCAAATGAGGATGCAGTGCCACAGTGACTTCCCATACATGGTGGGGTTGCTCAACTAAAAGTAAGTTTGTATAGTTGAAGTCTGTTCTAGCGGTGTTTGATTTAGCACCTACATTCATTTTGCCAGGCACCTACACTTGTGAGGTACTTCTACAAAATTGCCGCCAGCAATTCATGAACTTCTTCAGAGTGATTTCCTGCTTTTGCTTGAGCTGTGGAAGCCTTCAAACGCACCATTCTGGAGCAATTCCCAAGAACTTTTACATTGGCTTCAAGGCTAAGCTCTAAAATGTACATCACTGCTTCTCTTTAATCAATACACATCTCATTTTATAAGGTGGTGCTTAAGTTTTATCAGCAGCAACTTCTTGTTTCGTTACCCAATTCAAGTTTATCAATGTCAATGCAGTCATCTTATCATTCCCAGTAGCATGTCTCTATAATAATTCCCAGCAGCGTCTCTTTAATCATTCCCAGCAGCATGTTTCTTTACCCATTTCAACTTATGATTGGCAATTCGAGTTGCTGAGCCTTCAAACATATCCTTTTGGAGCAATTCCAAGAACTGTTACATTGGCATCAAAATATCCTAATGGAATATGTTTTTATATACCGAAGTTCCTCTTTCTAACGAACTTGCTTTTATGATGAATTAGTTTTAACATCCAAATATGTGGTTGCATGTTCTATTTATTAATTAAAGAAGTTTACTAAATTATGTATTAATTGAGTGTTATTTTATAATTTATATATTTAGATCAATTTTGTTTTTGTATTTATTTAGTTGAGAGAAGTTTTAATAAATTTATGCATTGGTAAATGATACAAATTAGTATAAAGTTAAGTTTTTTTATCAAGTCTTATTTATTGTTACATATGTGCATTCTTATATTTTGCATCTTATCTATATTTACATACTTTCTCATATATGTACATTCTTTTATAAATATTTTTTAAAATGTTGTCCGAACATGTCATCACACTACAGAACAATTAAGAGGAAATTAAACTTACAATGAAAGGTATATTTAGTATTACAGACTAATATGAGATTTGAACTGGGATTATCATGATTCATATTTGTGCTTTGCTTGTGGTTCAAGGTTCAACATGAAATGCATTTAATGGTATATTACTGATTAACATTGATGTTTTGGTTCAAATATTTATTACTCATTTATAGGGGTAAAAAAGCTATCATTTTAGTTTGAGATGAGTTATATTACTCACTTGATTTTTTTATAGCTTTCTTAGGTCATGGCAAATCTATAGCAACCTAATCAGTTTATCGATATTTCGAGTAGCTCTTCAGAAATCAGTGTTCCAGCCCCCTCAACTGGCTCAAATGTGTCTATCAATTGGAACGGGTTTTTTGAAACAGAAATACATAAGTCTTTTGCTTGCTTGCCAGTTGAATGTTGAACAACTAAAAGTCATTAGTGCTCATACATGTGATGTTAAAGACTTTGAAATAATGACTATGGAAGATACACTTCCAGAATTGTATGCAAACTACGTTAAATTTTTTAGCTACTGCACTTTCTTTAGGGAGATGTATTTTGATGAATACTATGGAAAAGAAAATGCTCCTATTATTCGACGTGTATTTCAGACTTACCTCAACCGCACATAGTCCATTGTACATTTATGTACTTTCCATAGTTTACTTATGTTTGCACTTACACAACTCTTTTACAAAAAGATTTTGAAGTTCTTGGTCTTTTGTAATTAGCAAAACTTTCCATGCTTTACTTATATGTTCCACCTATTAGTGATATATGTGAACTTTGTTCAAATTTGAATTGACTTGTAATAAAAAAACACGATTTCTACTCCCAACACTTTTGCATTTATATGCTCAATTTGACTTTTTCTCCTATGTTAATTACAAAATGACATTGCGTTTGTTTCTATTATACACAACTTTTAAATTGCACCCTCAATATTAATTCCGTTCCATTTTAAGACATGTGTTTCGTTAACTTCTTAAGATCAATATACGTTTACGTCTTTATTTATCACACTTCCACATTTGATATCTTGCTTATGCCCTTCCTTATGTGGAATACAAATTTACATCTAAGTTGTTATTGGATTTATGATGCTTTAAATTGTCTAACCACATTTTTTGTTCCAATTCCCTACAACTTTATGCTTCCACACATTTAAATACTTCTATGATCTCTTTGGTGTTCTATACTTGCAATAGTTATACTATGTTGCTCTTGCACTAAAACTAGGTTATGTTGAGTCCTGCTAAACATTTAAAACGTCTCTACACTATGCATTAATAGAATTATACATACCTTTTTTTTTGATTTCTTGCTCTTACGTACTCGAAAGATGTTTTGGTTGATTAAGAATTCTGTCTTTGCTATCAAATGTTGATGATGGCTACCACAGTATTGGGCCCAATATTAATCATAATTTAAATATTATTTTGCTCTTCTCTAACTCTTTTTAATTGTTTATGTCATCTATAAGAACACACCTGGTTCAAGCTAACAAGTTCTACAATAGAATCATCTCTACTTGTTGGCTGAAGGTGCACTTTCTAGCCTTTATAGTTGTTTGATCATTGCAATTTACCTATCCTCGACTCGTTTTCGTCAGCTTAAATATACACATAATTTAATATTTTATAAGTCTTTTTTTCTACATCTTGTATGACAAACAAATTGTGTTCTATGGTTACTATTCCCACATATTTTTACATATATATTTACATTTGATGTGCGCACGCCAACAATCTTTGTGTTTGAATAGCAGTGCGTGTCGTCTGTTTATCTTCTTTAACTACATTTTCCTTGAAATTTTTTAATATTTCAATTGTACTTCTATTCGACATACCTTTGAACCCTTGTTTAAATTAATAGGTCAAATACCTCTACATTAAGCTATGTCTCACTCTTTGACGCAAAATGCAATAAAGATTATCAACAATGACAACTTAGATGTGCATCTGCTTCTTCAAGTTTTTGCCATTGCACAATTTGGCCAAGGAAATGGGTCGACTATCAGATACAAGTTAGAGCTCTCTGATGGTCTCCATTTGCAAAAAGCTACTTTGCCACGCAAGTTTAACGACTTTAGAACAACACAAGCAATCAGAAATGGCTCTATTGTACAATTTACAGGTTTTACAATTCCAACCAATTGTAACTCATAGTGAGTCTACAACTACTACGTCTTTATTACAATACACCAAATCCATTTTTCTGTGCACTTACAACTCAATACTAATTTTGCAATTCTATTGAATTTTATAAGTGGATTGTAGTCTCCAAGTTAGAGGTTTTATGCACCGACCATGACATCAGTGGTGACCCCACCCTCCTCTTCAAAAAATTGGAGAAACCTATAGAACAAAATGTAGGAACTTCATCTAACACATGCACAAATGTAGATTTTTTTACACCTAAACATCAAAATTTTTAAAAAATGATGTTTGGCTTGCATGGATCTTTGCGAAAAAAACCTCCCCCCACTACTATTACTCCTATCAGAAATTTGAATCCATTTCAAACACAGTGGCTCATACAAGGACGTGTGACTATGAAAAAAAAAATACACCACTTCAACAACAGGAATGAAGATGTGCACATGTTTAGTTTTGATATGATTGACAGTGAGCGAACTAAAGTTCGTGTCAATTGCTTCAAAGCAATTGCAGACTTCCATTTTTAACATGTGCAAGTTGGGAATATATATACATTATCTCGTGGTACAATGAAAATTGCAAACAAGTTTTATAATAAGCTTAATAGTGAGATAGAAATCACTTTAACAGATGATTCAAGGCTCATGCTTTGTGATGATAACCTCTTAATTCCAACACTTCAATTCTCTTTCACACCCATTAGAGGTATCCTGACTCAGCATACTAATTCTTCTATTGATCTGGTTGGAATTGTCATATGTGTCAATCCGTCCTCTACAATAAAAAGGAAAAGCGATGCAATTGAGGTCCTTAGGAGGAGTCTAAAAATGATAGATATGTCTACCTCGACTATAAATGTTACTTTGTGGGGCAAAGCAGCTCAAAAGGAGGGCACACAATTGCAGGAGATGTACCATCTACAAAAGGGTACTGTGCTTGCAATAAAAAATGGTTGGGTTGCAGAATATAATGGTAAGGTGGTAAGTACACTTAAAACTTCTCAATTGTTTATCAACCCTATGATCAAAG
Source organism: Chamaecyparis obtusa (assembly GCA_027943335.1). Classification (NCBI taxonomy): domain Eukaryota; kingdom Viridiplantae; phylum Streptophyta; class Pinopsida; order Cupressales; family Cupressaceae; genus Chamaecyparis; species Chamaecyparis obtusa. Next base: position 592,735 of record BSBK01003335.1, on the reverse strand, counting down.
AAGCAAAACAGCTACAGACTTGGTTTGCATAGAATGGAAATGATCTTCTCATGCCAACAATAGACCTTTTAGATGCATCTTTACTTTTAACACGAAAGACAATCTCCAATATCATACAGGGGCCTTCATATTTACCAAAACCCCTACAATGCATTGTTAAAGCAACCTTGGTTTACATCAAGACAAAAACAATTTGTTATCCATCTTGTCCCATGGAGATTGGGGGAAAACAATGTAAAAAAAGAGTCCAACAAAACAATGAAGGAAGCTGGTTTTGTTCAAAGTGTGTGGCTACTTTTCCAGATTGTAATTATAAATATGTTCTACAAGTCAAGCTTGAAGATCACACAGGTTCTATTTGGGCGACTACTTTTGATGAAGTTGCAACTAAACTCATTGACATGCCTGCAAAAGAATTATATATGTTGCAGTTCGATCACGAAGTAGAGGCCGGTGTTGAGAAAGTTATTAGACATCTACGATACAATCAATTTCTCTTCACCCTATCAAACACAATGGAAACATATGACAATGAAGAACGGTTGAAAACAACAATTGTAGAAGTTGATAAGGTTGACCTCACACATGAAATCAACTTTTTTTATATGAAATACCTACGCAAAGGATTCCTAGCACAGAATAGCGCCTAAGGAAAACTACTTTTAAAATGGTCCTTTGTACTAGTCTTTGTTTTCTACTTTCTATCGACTTAGTCTTGTGTGTCATCTTTCTATGTACAGGGTTCCAAGACCCTTTCAAAACTTGTTTCTAACATTGCCTATAAATAATACTTGTATTTATGGTTTCCATATGAAATAAAAAAGGTATACTACTCATGCTATGGATGGTCATGATGAGTTTTTTTTTTGTTTATATTTTAGATTCCAGACACTGAGTTTCTCCTTCTATAACTTGAGGGAAAACTTAATTATGTGCCTTACTCAAGGCGTCTACCTTTTTCTGTTCTCATGTACACTTGATTTTTTTTGTTAGCAAATTAGATTTCAACTACAACCAATGACCTAATAAACTCGAGCGTAGACTTACACTCAAAAGTAGTACCAACAAAATAATTTACTATTTCTATTTAAGATATTCTTACAATCTAGATGTACTTTCCATGCTGCTATAGGTACTCTTATACTTTTATAATATTTCAATGTGGTAACATAGTGACCATATGTTCTACCTCTTATTTGTAATCCAGAAAATGAACTCAGATGTACAAGACTCTGAAAGACAGCTCAACCAAACTGGGACAAGAGATCTTCAATCACGTGAAAGAAGTCACCTGTATTATGCTCGCCATAGAGAAGAGATAAGTGCACGCCATACCATCCAATGTGTAAACCGCCCACACCAACCACCAATTCAACACTCCATGCACACTTGCAAGCTTATACAAGTGCCCAAAGTCAACCGCTATGCATGCCCATTGAAACACAACTTCCTGCACAAAACCCTCCACATCCAATTTCAAATCTACAAGTTTCTGGTTGCCCAGTGGTCCAGAGTAGCCGCGCTCAACTACAATCTCGTAAAAGAAGTCGCTTGTATTATGCTCGCCATAGAGAAGAACTAAATGTGTGTCGTCCCACCACACACATGCAACATCCCCACCAAACACTGAACCACCCATTCCCTCCCCAATTTCAACCTTCTACAACAACCTCCCAAGATGAAAGGTCCTCTATGCCCATTGAAACACATCTTCTTCAACGGAGGCCTCAACATCCACTTACACTTCCCGACATGGATAATAATTTGTCCTCTAACTTTTTAGCAACAACTAAGACATTAAGAACTAGAATAGATTCTCTTTCAAAGTTGCACACGTGTAGTATGTGTAAGGAGCGCTACCTTGGTATGCATGTTCGCTCCACGACCACTTCTCACACTTGTAGGAGATGCATTGCTGAGAAAGGAATACATTGCTTCTCTGCAGAAAACAATATGGACCCACTTGAAGAACCAATTGTTTTGAGGGTCCTCACACAAGTAGAAGAGATGCTCATTGCACATGTTAATCCATTTACAAGTCACTCATGACCATGGTGGACAATACAAATATAGTGGTCACACAATCAGCTTCCCCCAAGATATTAAAACAATTGCAACCTCTTTGCCCCGTGGGATTCAAGAATTGGATGTATTAATAATTCACAGACTTAATACGCATGGGAGGGCTTATGATTTTTATGTTAGAAGGAGTCATGTTCTAAACGCACTAGCATACAAAATCAAATGTGACCCTTACTACAAGGATATTGAAATCAATGATTCTACATTGTCACTTTTGCCTGAATCTGCTACCAACATCTCAGGCATGCTTTGTATGCTTCATGTTGACACTGATGACGAAATGTCAATAGCCATTGACTCTGAAAGCGTACAGTGTGAAGTGGAAAGTGACACAATATTCTACGTCATTTATGACAAGACTACCAAACAAACGTCGTGAATTACAAATCATAAAAGAATCATTGCACCTAAACAATGAAAGTGACGCCATTCTTGATTGGCCACACATAAATTCATCACCCATTAATGAGGACACTACTGAGGGCTTATTTGACATGGCATTTCCTACACTCTTCCCTAATGGAAATGCACAACCCATGCAACCTCGAGCAAGGGAAGTAAAACTTCATGAATATGCCTTGCACCTTATGCGATTTCATGACAATAGATTTGGCCAACACTCGCGCTTTAGGTACTTCTTTTTAAACCTTATGATGCGTCATCGTAGCCAATCTATTGCAGTAGTCTTCATTAAACAAAAAGTCAAAGACAATATACCTACCAATATTGTGGACCTTCGCTCCCACTTAACCAACCTCCCAGACAATCGGTTGGCAGAAGAACTAATGCATTTTGGCTCCACCTTACGTGGCACACATGCATATTGGAACAAGTGTCGCACTAATCTAACAAATATAATTACCCAAATAGGTTCTCCAACATTGTTCTTCACATTAAGTGCAATTGATACAAAGTGGCCTGATCTCCATGCCGTCCTTTCACCAAATGATGCATTTTTGTTCCTATCCAATAAACAACGCACATATAATGTTATTAGAGACCCCAACACAACAACATTGTACCTACATCAAAGGTTTACAATCTTTCATGAAGATGTTATCGAGAAACTCATGGGGGCAGTTAACTATTGGTACCGCTATGAATGGCAAAGTCAAGGATCTGCGCACATCCATGTTTTCATTTGGATAAAAAAGGCACCAAACATGGATGCCCTAGACTGGTCCAACCCTTCTGAAGTATAGAACGCAAAAGCATTCTTTGACAACTATGTGACTGCTTGGAACCCTTGCTCTAAAATTGAAATTGGAAATATGCTACATAGAACTTCAACCGATGATCAGTGCCTACTCATCACAAATGAAATATTTGCTATTGATACTTATGCTAATTATGAAGAGTTAGTAAATTGTGTGCAAAGACACACAAAATGTACTGAAAGGACTTGCCTACGCAAGAAAGGGAATCGTGTAGAGTGTAGATATAAAGCTCCTTGGACAGAATGCGAAGAATCTAAATTGCTATGCAATGAAGTTGGGCAAAAATCCTACGAACCATTGAGAAATGATGATAGGTTGAACATCCATAACCCACATATGCTCTCCATATGGCGGGCTAATATAGATTGCCAACCTGTCACCTCGTGACTTCTTGTTCTCAGTTACATTGTCAAATATGCATCGAAAGCGGAAAAGAAATGAGAGAGCTGTGTAAATATTCTCTCAAGAATTTTCTCTTCTACGCACCAACAAGATCACGCCATCAAAGCCTACTAGAAGTTCATGATCGAGCTCGTTGCAGAGAGAGATATAAGCGCACAAGAAACATGCCATATGCTACAAAAACTACCTCTCGTGATTTGCAATTGACAATTCATATCGCTAAATGTAGGTAAAAAAGTGCTCCACCGCCTCAAATAAACAATCGATCGTAGTGAGATACAATCTACTTACATCCATTCCTACTTACAATGACCAAAACACTTAGAACTAGTTACACTCAAAGAAACAACAAGATCTTACACATGTTTCCAATCGCAAAGGATGCAAATGGCGTTGTCGAAAGGAAAACGCAATAGTCCAAGTCTTTCCAAGGTTTTATACTGTTCCAAAAGAAGGCTCTGACAATTTTGAGTTGTTCTGTTGGAGTGAGCTACTTTTATACAAACATTTTTCGAGCAATAGACAAAGATATAGGTGTAACCATAGAAGAGATCATTACTAATTGGAAGTTCATGAATATAGAGAAATATACTGTGTGGCATGTTGATCGCACAGACCCAAATGAAGATGTCTTGGAAGAGGAGAATGGCAGTGATAGTGAAATTGGTACAGAAGACCTTGTACAACTAAATGAGTGGGAACTATTGTCTCAAATGGGGCTTGCTAATATTATCAACTTGAATGATCTTGACATGTTGGGAAAGCATGATTTTGACACCAATCACATTTGGGATGAGCATAATGTTGCTTCACATCTGCATGATACTGTTCAATTTGTTCATAGAAACAAGACGTCTCAACAAGATATTCGCCCCCCCACAAATCCGAACAACCAAAACTATAGGTTATCACCTCACCAACAACTGGCACTTTCTCTCATTACAAACCGCTCCAAAAGTAATTGCTCAACTGAACCTCTGTACATGGTCATACAAGGAACAACAAGCACTGAAAAATCATATCTAATTAGTTGCATAAGAAATGCACTACAAAATTGCAGTCCACAAGGAATAAATCCAATCATGGTTCTCGCACCAACAAGAATCGCAACATTTAATATTCAGGCATCAACCATACATACAACACTCAAGATCCCAATTAGAGATATGAAACCACTACAAGCGCAAACATTGACAACATTCCAAGAAGATATGAAAAATATACAATACATACTCATCGATGATATGAGTTTCATAGGCCCAAAACTAGTATTGAAAATTGATAGCAGGCTATGTGAAGCAATACCCCACCGACAACACATTTCCTTTGGTGGTGTCTCTATAATTCTAATTGGTGACCTCGCCCAACTTCCACTGGTCATGGACAAACCTATCTATGCATCACACAGAATTGCAAGAAATCTATGGCACAAATTTACTATAGTTGTAACATTGCAAACAATTTTTAGACAAGATGGTGATGATCCAATTCAAATACAATTCTGCCAAGCATTACAAAATATGCGCAATGCAAACCCCACAGAGCATGATTGAAAGTTGTTAATGACTCGCACAAACAAACACCTAACACTAGTTGAGAAAGAAGAGTTTGACGAAACAATACATTTATTTGCTACAAATGAACTTGTAGCACTACACAACAAAAAAATGTTAAAACGGCTAAATGTTCCTATTGCACTCTGTGTTGCACTCAATACACAACGTAAATTTGGTGAACCTAATAACGATGGACAACTTCCCCAAGATGTCCTTTTGTGCATATTTCAACGTGTCATGCTTACAACAAACCTATGGATAGAAGCTGGTCTTGTCAATGGATCTCTTGGAGAGGTCAAAGAAATTGTATATCCATGTGGCTCTAAGCCCTCAGAGCTATCCGCGTATGTTAGAGTAAAATTTGATTACTACACTGGTCCACCTTGGGATTTTCAAAACCCAACAACTATCTCCATAAAACCAATAACCCGGGGTAGTCGTACACAACTACCACTAGCCATTGCATGGGCTATCACTATACACAAGTCACAAGGCCTCACACTAGATAGGGCCACAGTTGATATAGGCAGATCTGAAAGACAGGGCCTCACTTTTACAACAATCTCTAGAGTCAAATCCCTACAAGGCCTTCGCATAGAACTTGCCTTCACTTTCGAGCGCTTTTGTAAAATGAAGAAGAACCCGTACAACATTATTAGAAAGAAAGAAGAAGTTCACCTGCAATTGCTCTCAAATTAAGTTTGGGTATGTGATGTTACCTTCCCATGCCTCTTTTTAAATACTTCAATTTACACTTTTCCCATTCCTTGTTTAAGCCGACCATTTGATTATCAACTAATTTTTCTTTTCCTTTTCTAAAGGTTCACATGCACTCCAAATAAAAGAAACAACTACTTTGACGGCTACACATGCAACAATTCCTAATCTGCTCTAATCAACTTCACTGCTATCGGTTGTTTGTTTGAGGTGGTGGAGCACTTTTTTACCTACATTTAGTGATATGAATTGACGATTGCAAATCACAAGAGGTAGTTTTTGTAGCATGTGGCATGTTTTTTGTGCACTTATATCTTATATCTCTCTCTGCAACAACCTCAGCCATGAACTTTTGGTATGCTTTAACGGCATGATCTTGTTGGTGCGTAGAGGAACAGATTCTTGATGGTATATTAACGCAACTTTCTGATTTCTTTTCTTCTTTTGATGCATATTTGGTAATATATCTAAGAACAATGTATATACATTCCCAGTTTGAACATGTTGAAAATGAAGGTCTGCAATTGCATTGAAGCAAGTGACACGAACTTTAGTTCTCTCACTGTCAACCACATCAAAACTAAACATGTGCCCATCTCCATTCCTATTTTTGAAGTGGTGGATTTCTTTCTTCATAGTTACAAGACCTTGTATCGGCCATTGTGTTTGAAATGAATTCAAACTTTTGATAAGAGTAATAGTAGTGGGGGAAGGCTTCTTGCGCAGAGATGCATGCAAGCCAAACATCATTTTTGAAGGATTTGGCTACATAAGTGTAGCAAGATCTCCCACATTGGTGCATGTGTCAGATAAAGTCCCTACATGTTCTACAAGTTTATTCGGTTCTTTGAAGAAGGTGGGGTCACCAATGATGTCGTGGTCTCTGCATAAAACCTCTAACTTGGAGAGTACAATCCACCTATAGAATTCAATAAAATTATAAAATTAGTATTGTGTTGTAAGTGAACTAGAAAATGGACTACAACCCACGTATAGAATTCAATAAGATTGTAAATTGGTATTTAGTTCTAAGTGGACAAGAAAATGGAATAGGTGTATTGTACTAAAGACATAGTAGTTGTAGGCTCACCTTGAGCCACTAATGGTTGGAATAGTAAAACTTGTAAGTTGGACAATAGAGCCCTTTCTGATTGTCTCTGTCGATACAAGGTCGTTAAACTTGCTTGTTAATGTAACTTTTTGCAAATGAAGATTATCTGAGAGCTCTAACTTGTATCTAATAGACGACCCATTTCCTTGGCCAAATGGTGCAATGGAAAAAATTTGAAGTAGTGGATGTATGTGTAAGCTGTCATTGTTGATAATCTTTATTGCATTTTTTGTCAAAGAATGAGACATAGCTTTAAGGAGAGGTAAATGACCTATAAATTGTAATAAGTGTTAAGAGCTATGTCGAATAGAAGTACAATCAAACTATCAAACTTTTAAGGATAGTGTAGTTAAAGAAAATAAACAAATGACACACAATGCTAAACAAACACAGAATTGCTTAGGTGTCACGTCAAATGTAAAGACATGTAAACGTGTGTTGGAATGGTAATCATAGAACATAATTTGTTTTCCATACAAGATGTAGTCTAAAATGATTGTAAACTATTAAATTATGTGACAATCTATGATGCCCAATATGAGTTAGAGAAAGGTAAGTTGCAATGATCAAACAAGTGGAAGGATTAGAAATCACACCTTCACCCAAAAAGTAGAGAGGATTCTTTTGTAGAACTTGTGAGTCTGAACCAGGTGTATTCTTAGAGATTGTAAAAAAATTTAAAAAGAGTCAGAGAAGAGCATAATAAAAATGAATTTCTGATTAATATTGGGTCCATTGCTGTGCCATGCAACGTCAACATTTATTGACAAAGATTAAATTCTTAATTAAACAAATTGTCTTTCGAGTACTTTAGAGTGAGAATTCAATATTAAAGTTATACAAAACTTTATTAATGCATAGTTTAGAGGCGATTTAAATGTCTAGTAGGAGTCACCATAACTTCAGTTTAATGTGAGAGATGAAAGGTCTAACGATTGCAAGTATAGAAAACAAAAGAGGTTATAAAAGTCTTTAAATTTGTGGAATCATATGGATGAAGGTTTTCGGAAAAAAAATGTGGTTAGATTATTTAAAGGAGCCCAGCTTTAGTAACAACTTAAATTAAAGTTTGTATTGCACGTAAGAAAGGGAAAAACTGAGATATCAAATGTGAAAGCGTGTTAAATAAAGATGTTGGAAAAATAGTTTGGTTTTAAAAAGTTTCCAAAACATGTGTTTAAAAATGTAATGGAATAAATATTGAGGATGCAACTTAAAAAATGTGTATCGTAGAATTTAATGAAATGACATTTCATAGTTAACACAAAAGAAATGATTGAATTGAGCATATAGATTCAAAAGCAGTAGATATCGTGCAATTTTCTTAAAAGTACAATCAAATTTATACAAAGTTCACATATATCATCTATAGGCGAAACATACGAGCAAAGGGTGGAAGTTTCTTTTGATTACAAGAGCCCAAAAACTTCAAAATTTCTCTATCTATAAGAGTTGATGTGCCAATGCGAACATAGGTAAAGTAGCGAGGAAGGTATATGAATTTGCAATGGACTATGTGCGATTTAGGTAAGCTTGAAATGCACGTCGAATAGAAGGAGCATTGCCTTCTCCATAGTACTCGTCAAAATACATTTCCCTAAGGAAAGTGTAGAAGCCAGAAAATTTAACATAGTTTGCATGCAGTTTTCGTAGTGTATTTTCCACAGCCATAATTTCAAAGTTTTTAACATCACATGTATGAGCACTAGTGACTTTTAGTTGTTCAACATTGAGTTGACAAGAAAGCGAAAGACTGCACGCTAAATTCTGAATTTCTGTTTCAGGAAACCTATTCCAATTGATAGACACATTGGAGCCAGTGGAGGGGACCGAAACATTGATTTTTGAAGAGCTACTCGAAATATCAATAATTTGATTAGGTTGCTGAAGATTTGCCATGACCTAGAAAAGAAAGTAAATAGTTAATTTTTTGGAAGGAGAGTGCAAACAACAACAACATACTTGCACAGAGCCACAGAAAACAAGCTTTCATCCTGTAGGAGGCCAGTTTTTCCGGTTAACACTACCAATATAGGCATACTCTGCTTGAGGGAGGACTAAGCCCATGTTTGCCCATACTCCTTGGTTATGCACCTAAATAAGTTACCCAACACCCTATTGATGACTTCAGTTTGACCATCTATTTGTGAATGGTAAGCTGAACTAAAAGATAAGTTTGTACCTAATCTACTCCATAGAGTCTCACAAACTAAGCATCCCTATCTGACACAATGCTAAGAGGAAGCCCATGGATTCTCACAAACTCCTTGAAGAAGAGATGAGCTATGTGGCTAGCATCATGAGTTGTTTTGCAAGGAATAAAGTGACTCATTTTGCTAAATTTGTTTACCAGTACATAGATGCTAACCCTGTCTTGGTTTTAGGAAGCCCCATTATGAAGTCCATGCTATTGCACTCCCATGGCCTATTGGGAATGGGTAAAGGCAAAACAAAAACAATCTCATTAGGATGACATTAACCTTAAAAAAAAAAAAAACAATTCCCCTACTTGAATTTATTTTAAAAACAAAAACAAAAACAATCTCATTAGGATGACATTAACCTTTTAAAAGTCAAAGCATCCACCAATGAGAAGCAAGAATTAAAACAAATGATTAAATTCCCTATTTTTTTGTATTTTTGTTTGCATTTGCATCTATAGTTATATAATGTAATAAGGATTACATTTGCATCTAAACAGGGATTACTTTGCTTGCTTTGGCTGTAGGAACAGTAAGAAGAAATAGTTCCTAGTGGTTGCAGGAACAGTCAACCTCTGAATCTTGCTACTGAACTAGAAAGAAACTAATATTAAAACTAACAAGATTTACTCACCAAGTGAGCCCCCTTGAGTGAGTACTTAGAGATTGATCATATGCTTATAACTCAAAACATGATTGCTTATGCATACTTGCACAATATGCTGATTACAAGTCATCGTTGGAAAAACAACTAAAACAATATTGAAACTAAGATAATGCTGATACATAGAACTTCTCAAAAATACAAAAGCTAACTTCTGAGGAAGATCAATTGCTTATTTATAAAGACAACTACTAACTAACATATCTAACATCATTAATTGACCATACATCTAACATCATTAATGAGATTGTTTTTACTTCATTTAGATAAATCATTAACTAACATGCATTCAATTAATAAGAGAGGGTAGTTTATTATATAATTATAGATTTTCAACGCTAGAACCCTAAAATGTAACAATTAATGGTTGTAAAACTTCTGATAGGAGTAATAGTAGTGGGGGAAGACTTCTTGCGCAGAGATGCATGCAAACCAAACATCATTTTTGAAGGATTTGTCTGCATAGGTGTAGCAAGATCTCCCACATTGGTGCATGTGTCAGATGAAGTCCCTACATGTTCTACAAATTTATCCGGTTCTTTGAAAAAGGTGGGGTCACCAATGATGTCGTAGTCTTTGAATAGAGTTCCATCGCATATGATCAATAACCCATCGCCTTTAATCCATACGATATTGCATACAAGCAACGTTCCATCATATTTGACAATTTTATAGTCACGTAAGTGCACCAAGTTGCTGGTCAAAAAAGTGACCACATGAAAAAAAAAACACAAAATTTTACAAAACCCGTGTAGGTTATTTGAAATTCAAAACATTTAGGCTTGGAAAAATTGAGCCATGTCAAGGCTAAAAAACAATTAAAAAAACTTGTCGTTCTTCATAATCCATACAGGTTATGAAGAACTAAAAACTGTTCTTCATAACCCGCATGGGTTATGAAGAACTATACATTTTTTTAAAACCTTACCAAAACGTTTACATGTCTTTACGTTTGACGTGGGCACATAGGCAATTCTGATGTTTGTTTAGCATTGTGTGTCATTTGTTTATTTTCTTTAACTACACTATCTTTAAAAGTTTGGATAGTTTGATTGTACTTCTATTCGACATAACTCTTAATACTTATTACAGTTTATAGGTCATTTACCTCTCCCTGAAGCTATGTCTCATTCTTTGATGGAAAATGCAATAAAGATTATCAACAATGACAGTTTAGACGTACATCCACTACTTCAAGTTTTTTCCATTGCACTATTTAACCAAAGAAATGGGTCGTCTGTTAGATACAAGTTAGAGCTTTCAGATGGTCTCCATTTGCAAAAAGCTACCTTACCAAACAAGTTTAACGACCTTGTATCAACTAATATGCATGAGATAAAGATTACTTTGCCTGCTTTGGCTGCATTCAATTGTTGATTAAATAATCCAGTAAATCTAGAATGTTAGATGTTAAACTTGCATTACGCTCTGTACATACATCCTAGATAAATCAATGAAGTAAAAATAAAAACCATTAATGTTAGTTTTAAAAGTCATCGCAAGCAAAGCAAGCAGCATGGACTTCATAGTGGGGCTTCCTAAAACCAAGACAGGGTTAGATAACATCTATGTGGTGGTAGACAGATTTAGCAAAACGAGTCACTTTATTTATTCCCAATAGGCCATGAGAGTGCATCAACATGGACTTCATAGTGCGGAGGATTTCATTGCAAGATTTCACATCCAAATTAAATTTCAATGACAGATCTCTTTGTTACAATATGAGGAGATACTTGTTCGAGGTGCCTGATGCTGATCTACTCATTTCGACATACTTTTTCGGCTATAGCTGTAATGCAAATTAGCTTAGGTGTAGGAGTACTAAATATGTTTTGATGTGCACTTGAGCTTTTTATCTCATTTCCAGCAGATCTTGACAAGAGTTTCTCATTGATTGTACATGGCTTGTTTTTCAAAATGGGAGTATAAGTCTATGCGGATTAAAAATTAGTATCTGATGGGTATCTATTTAATATCAGATTTGAATTCTGGTGGATGGTATACTCTCACCAGTCACAATCAATTAACCAAATTTTGGCCAACAATTCCAACCGTGTTTGACAATAACACATTGCTTATTTTGGTTGAAAAAAAATTAAATTTTTAAAAAACTCAATTCGTAAATATCATTCATATCGATTTGATGTGTTGTCTGTCTTCCACAATAGATTGATTTAAATGAAACAAATCAAACAAAACGATTCCACATGAAAGATGCCCAATTTGTTTGGGTTTGTTTTTTATTATTGCCATTGAGTATAATTATGCATAATTACATGCTATAATAACATTAAAAATGTGGATGAACGTAATCAAATTTCAAAAGAAGACTACTAAGTCTATTTAGCAAGTTTGAGAAAGCAACATAAATAAATATAAATAATCAATCATTTTGATCAAATAATTAGAGAACGCTATTAAAAATTTAAAGAGTTTCTTTAGGAAAGAAAAAGACAATAAATATGTTTTTATTTAAAAGTGTTCGTTTGTTTTTTTAATATTGAATGAAGTCAATAAAAGTTTAAAATATAAATGTATATTAAGTGGAGTTATTTATTTAATACATCAAGTTACACTATAATAGAGTTCAAAATCTTATGGTTAAAAATAATAATATAAATTGCTATAATAATTTGTTGGCATTAAAGTGTCATTATTGATGTCAACTTAGTCTATGGATACCATTAATGAGAAAGTGACAGTGATAGCGAAATAGGTACACAAGACCCTGCACAGTTGAATGCGTGGGAGCTACTCTTTCAAATGGGTCTTTCTAATAGTATCAACTTGAATGAGCCATTGTGTTTGAAATAGATTCAAACTTCTGATAGGAGTAATAGTAGTGGGGGAAGGCTTCTTGCGTAGAGATGCATGCAAGCCAAACATCATTTTAAATTGAAAACAACTGGTTGACTTAATGAGGGAAGGGATAAAAATAAATAGAAGTATTTAAAACGAGTGAGGGGGGGAAGTAACATCACATACCCAATCCTAATTTGAGAGCAATTGCAAACGGGCTTCTTCTTTCTTTCTAATAATGTTGTACGGATTCTTTTTCATTTTACAGAAGCACTCGAAAGTGAAGGTAGGTTCTATGCGAAGACCCTGCAGGGATTTGACTCTGGAGATTGCTGTAAAGGTGAGGCCTTGTCTTTCAGATTTACCTATATCAATTGTGGCCCTATCCAGGGTCAGGCCTTGGGACTTGTGTATAGTGATAGCCCATGCAGTGGCTAATGGTAGTTGTGTACGAACTCCCGTAAGCAGGAGCCTTTTTAATACGGCATAACTAGTGTGCCATTCATTATGTAGGGGGTAAAGGTGAATAAAAATGCCTTTGGTTATGATAATCACGCAACACCACCTCATCATTTTATGATACTCATTGGGACTTAGAAGTAATCTTGATATGATTACATAGGAGCTGTCTAGGCAAAAACTACAGCCATGAATAGTAATAAATGCCCTTTTTGGCTATGCCTCTCCCAAAAGTAACACTCCTCTACCATGTCATACATACCTTATTCAAATTCAAAATATTTTATCCATTCCTCACTCCCTCTCAGGACTTAATAGGTAAAGATAATGGGAAACCCAACACCCTAAAGTACTGAGAAGTAACACAAGTTCTTGGAATCTCCATCATATTAAATTGAAATTAAAATGATAAAGTGTTTTTTGTGTTTTAAAATAAATTCGGGAAAAATTAGTCAATCTTTTTTAGTTCTAGGTGTTTTTATGTTTTTATAGTATTTTTGCTCAACAAAAACCAGTAATTTGTTGTGGTACCCCATTGTGAGGTATACCTGGAGTAAATATGTTTCTCCAAAGAAGACGGCAAACTGTTTCTGCTCCTTATAAACTTTGATGTTTTGTGGCTTTGGATAGAAAGTCCTTTTATGATCATTGGAATATGTAGACCTAGTGAAGATCTGTATTAAATGCTCTTTTATTAATGCTACCTTTTATGCAGGACTTCCTGGTGATCTTGAAGTTACTGCATTCTACACTTTGATTGGGAACATGGAATTGCGACTTTGATATGGAAGTTTTATCAGGAAATAAGCACAACACACTTATTGGAATTCAACAGGTCATAGCAATGGAAATATACTTGTCCATTCAATACAATTTTAGGGTTAACATATAACTCCAGTAGATAACAAGTTGATTCCCATAGGAGAACTTCCTGTGGAAGGAACTCCTTTTGATTTTAGAAATGGGAGGATTATTGGAAGCACAATTGCTCTGGTTCCCAGAGGTTATGACCATAACTATGCTAACTTTGTCAATGGTGTTATTGGTAAGGGAGGTGCTATTTACAATAAGAAGGGGGATCGTACTTGGAAATTCAAGGATTTCCTAATGCAGTCAAGCAACTTCTTTTTCTATCATTCTTTTTTAACTCATTGACTCAACAATTATTCTTTTGATATCAGGAGAGGAGCCACATATTGATCAAGAATGCAGATCTACTTTAACAATATTTTGATAAGCATTCAAAATTGAAAACATGGGATGTTGACGATGTTTGGATCTGGTACAAGCATTTGACATGCCAGAGGCAATTGGCATTCTCTGATATTCTGACGCGGTGCAATGGGGAAAATCCAAGAATGGATAGTTCGAATCTACACGAGCAACAACCATACAGCAGAAACACAACAAGAAAATGCTCAAATAGAATTTCATTCAACATGCCCGACTGTAAGGCCTTCTGGGTTAGGGCCAAATACAAACAATTACAACAGTAATTCTGCAATTCCCTAGCTAGTCTAGCTCTGTAACACATCAGCAATTGGTAGAAACACTAAGGTAGATCTAAACTTGAGCTGGCAAGCCGCCCAACAATCTCCTTGTCTCCAAGTATGCAAACCACTAGCTCTTCTATTACAAATACCAGATAAGCAATCTGATCTGCAAGATCTCTCAGGATCCAATTACCATTGCCTTACTCCATGTTGAATATGATGATGATGCCCCCTAGAACCTACCCAAACCGTCCTTAAATACATTTCTTCAACCACAAGTCGGCTGGAAGAAAGAATTAACTCCTAATCCCAAGTCGGCTCTATAACAAACAAATGTTAAATACAATACAAGTAAGCTCTCAAATAGCCTTACTAACATTTAATTCTCCATGTCGGCCTCTAGATCTACCTAGGAGAATGTAAAACTAGCTACCAACATTAAATACATCAAGTTGGCCCACCAAATCTCCAAGAACTCCAGTCGGTAAGCCAAACTACCAAGCGTCAGCAAAACAACCGTGCAAGCTAGGCATCACCGAGCAAGCACGTCGACCGAACACCCCAAGCATCGCCGATCACATGTTCTGTCGAGCGCTAGAAGCTTGCCGAGTTCCCTTCAACGACCGAGCCCTTCAATGACCGAGCTTGCCGCTTGGTCAAAGTTGCAACCGAGTAACACAGAAACACTCCAACACACAAACATACAAGATTGCCAACTACCCTTGGATGCTCCTGCATTAGACACCTCAAGTGCAAAAAGATGTTCTCAAAGGCTGGAAGAACATCTTCCGGGATTCAACACATAAACCCCGAACTAGTTCTTCACATACATGTCCTCCACGTCTTCAACTTGCACATTTTTCCACTTCTGCTTTCTCTGCCTTTTCAAGTCTTTCCTGGACAATTCACAGGTTTGATCTTCTCAGGATCCCCTAACTCAACTCGACTTCCAAAGCTCAGGTTCCTCCTACCGAGTGTTGTATCCAGCAAAGGTATCAGGGAAACCTTCCTACCACTCTTCTCAAAACAAAACACATTCTTGACACAATCATGCACAACCTTGCAATCATACTGCCAAGGTCTACCGAGCAATATGTGACAACTACTCATGTCCACAATATCACACAACACTTGATCCTTATACTGGCCAATCTGAAAATCAACAAGACATTGCCCCATCACTTTCAAAGCATGAACATCTTGCAACCAACCAATCCTATAAGGATAAGGATGTCTTACTCTCTTCAAACCAAGTTTTTGAACCATCTCTTCAGCTACAAGGTTATCAGTACTACCACTATCCACAATCACATTCCTCCTGACTTGCACCGAGTTCTGAACAAGTTACTCCTCTGACAATGTTCTACCTTAGTACCAAGCAATGTTCTTCGAACCAACAAGTTTTCTGACTCTACCTCAGGTTCATTCAGTATGTTCTCATTGACCACAACATTCTTACTATTACCGAGCTTCTTATGCGAACATTCAAATGATCGATGTCCTTCACCACAATTATAACAAGTACCCTTAAAGGCAACCTTACCTGTCCTCTTTCGCGGCTCAACAGGTTTTGGTTCATCTTCAGCAGTCGGTTTATCCTTCACCGAGTGATCCTGTTTCTCCTTCCCTTGGGAATTACCATGTTTCCTTTTCAACTTATCTTTTGCCTTCAGAGCAATAGATAAGCATCCTCAACCGAATCAATCTTCAGCATACCACGCTTATCCTGGATATTCAATCTCAAACCATTCACATATCGAGCTACCTTTTCCTTACCAACTTCTTTGTGTCCAGATCGAATAGTCAACTTATAAAACTCCTCGGTATATTCTTCAACAGTCATCTCTTTTTGCTTCAAGTTTTGCAACTTCTTAAACAACTCAAGTTCATAGTCGGCAGGTATGAACTTAGCTTTCAACTTAGCCACCATCAACCTCCACCGATTGATCTTCATTTCACCTTCATCTTCTTTGTCTCTTTGCAATTCTTTCCACCTAAGAGCAGGATGTCCTTTCAACTTAGTCTGTGCCAATCTTACTCTAAAAGGATCTTCAATTTCTTCAAGCTCAAAGAAGTCTTCTAACTCACCAATCCAATCAATCAAGTTCTCAGGTCTCAAATTACCAGAGAAGTTAAAAACTTCCATTCGGTAACTAGTACTTAACTGAGCTCCAGATCTCTGCAATCGGCCAGTTCTGTCTTCACCAGATCTATTCCTCCGATCGGTTCTATCATCTCCACTAGATCCAGCAACTTCAAAGTCTCCAGCAGCTTCCTCATAGCCATCCTCAGTGCCCGCATTCCAAGGTACACCAGCCATAGCCCTCATAATCTAGCAATCATGTCATTCTTCATCAATTCTTAGATCTGAAATCAGCTTTAAACTTCTCTGTAATCTTCGATTCTACAACATCACAGAGGTCTGCAATCGCCCTAGGGTCCAATCTTCTCGGAGACATCTTCAAGATCTTCGAAAACCCAAGGCAACAAATCACTAACCCAAGGTCCTAGTGCAAACTGCCTCAACTTGGCGATTTGTTTACACACTCAAGAACTTCAAGCTCTGATATCACCTGACATGGTGCAATGGAGAAAGTCCAAGAATGGATAGTTTGAATCTACACTAGCAACAACAATACATTGGAAACACAACAAGAGAATGCTCGAATAGAATTTGGTTCAACATGCCTAGTTGTAAGGCCTTCCGGGTAAGGGCCAAATACAAACAATTACAACAGTAATTCTGCAATCCTCTAGCTAGTCCAGCTTTGTAACACATCAGCAACTGGGAGAAATGCTAAGGCAAATCTAAACTTGAGCTCGCAAGCCGCCCAACAATCTCCTTGTCTCCAAGTATGCAAACCACTAGCTATTCTATTCCAAATACCAGATAGGCAATCTAATTTGCAAGATCTTGTAGGATCCAATTACCATCCCCTTACTCCATGTTGAATATGATGATGATGCCCCCCTACAACCTACCCAAACTTCCTTAAATACATTTTCTTCAACCACAAGTCGGCTGGAAGAAAGAATTAACTCCTACGCCCAAGTTGACTTCTATAACAAACAATTATTAAATGCAATACAAGTCGGCTCTCAAATAGCCTTACTAACAATTAATTCTCCATGTCGGCCTCTAGAACTACCTAGGAGAACAACATTAAATACATCAAGTGTGCCCACCAAATCTCCAAGAACTCCAATCGATAAGCCAAACTACCGAGCGTCATTAAAACAACCGAGCAAGCTAGGCATCACCGAGCAAGCACATCGACCGAACACCCCAAGCATCGCCGAGCGCAAGTTCTGCCGAGCACCAGAAGTTTGCCGAGTTCCCTTCAGCGACCGAGGCCTTCAATGACCGAGCCCCTCGGTCAAAGTTGCAATCGAGTAACACAGAAACACTCCAACACACCAACATACAGGATTGCCAACTACCCTAGGATGCTCCTGCATCAGACACCTCAAGTGCGAAAAGATGTTCTCAAAGGCTGGAAGAACATCTTTCGGGATTCAACACATAAACCCCGAACTGGTTCTTCACATACATGTCCTCCAAGTCTTCAACTTGCACATTTTTCCACTTCTGCTTTCTTTGCCTTTTCAAGTCTTTCCTGAACAATTCATAGGTCTGATCTGTTCAGGATCCCCTAACTCAACTCAACTTCCAAAGCTCAAGTTCCTCCTACCGAGTGTTGTATTGAAATGACCCTAACCGGCCATTTACTGATTTCTACCAATAAAACTCATGCAGATTTGAAATAAACAGAAACATGCAAATAATCAGCAGATATATTCGAATAACCAGCATATATGATCTTATGAAACTTCTCAGAAAATGGTATGTATTTTACAACAGCAATACAAAACCATAGATTATAACATTCCAATCTGAACTATTGGCAAATAACAATAAGACTGGATGATAAGAACCTGGTAAAACAATGGCGAATTCTGATGTGAATCCGCACTGGAGATGAATCGGGTTTCTGTCCAATCCACCAAGAAATGCTGAAGGTTTCCGTCCGCAAATTTCTGATTCGATAGCTGAAGCTTGTCGAATTCTCAAGGAGAGATAAAAATCCATAAACTGAAGCATGCTGAAATGAAACTCTCAACCTCCTCTTATGGTTGTAGCTGTGACTCTTCAGTTTCCCCACTGTGACTCTTCATATTCCCAATTCGTCTCTTTATAATTTCATTTTAAGTCACTTTTTAAATAAATTGACCGTTGAGTTTTAAAGTGAAATAATAAATAAAGTGAGGAATCTTCCATCATTAAAACGGAGGCCCAAACGAGTTTGGATGCTGACATGTGATAGCTCGCCGGAAAGCTTTCGGTGAGACGCTCCAAGTCCACTGGTGAAAAGCCGAGAGTTCTGAACCATGTAGACTTACTATAAATAGTAAGTACCCTGGAAACTTGCAGAAACTGCTCCGATTGGCCTGGAACTGAAACCACCTATGCCAATTATCTGCTTGAGCAGTGCCACGCCACGGTTAGCCCTCCGGACCAAGGTAAAAAGGCTAACGACACAGCTCAATATAAATGTACCCCAAAAAGGGGACATTACAATCATCCCTTCCCAGAGATTGCATTCCCTCAAGCAATCGATATCTGCATGCTGAGATCAAATACCTGGATCCCAAACCAACCTCAGGGAAGCGACTCGACCAACCTGTCGTGTGAAACTAACCTAGTCATTATGCTTCGATTTGTGAAGCCACTCATACAATAACCAAATAGCAACCCATATAATGTCGGGATCCCAAACCTCTGCAGGATCTGTCGAACCAATCTGCCCTGTGCTGCTATCATCTGTAAGAAAGGTCTCAACCCAACTGGGATCTGCCGCGCCTCAATGATCATATGCCTGAGAAAACCAAATCTCATACTGATCGGCTCCAAAGATGAAAATCGACCTTGAGTATGCCCCTCTGATTTGTTGCCTGAACCAGAAACTGCGTTGAAGAGGCAAACTGTCAAAACCGCTGGATAAGGCTCCCACCTGTGATGCACTGAACAACTCAACTGGAAACCCCAAATCAGCATAAGGACTCCATGACTGTCTCTCAAATCCCAAAGTCATACAATGTATAACATTGTGTGAAAAATTCACACCAACCAGTATAACCAGCATACCAAACTTGATAACCATGTACTAAATAAGTCCTACTTGATCAACATCATCATCGAGTGGTAGTGTAAGAAGAGACACATCACTCATCATGCCATAAGACATAACTACCTCTCCTGGATTGCAGGTGCACAAACCACACTGCTCATCAATTAAGCTCATCTTGCTACTCCAACTTGGTGACCAAGGCTCACCTCTGATGACTGCACCTGGGTCCCAGACCCTGCAACTAACATCGTCCTCATCCTGGGAATAGGAAGTATCTCCCTTATCTATCTCAAAGAGGGGATTATCAATAGTCAACTTCGCACCCATATCAAACAAGGAGTTATCCACCATCTGGAAGTGGTCCAACTCATCAAAGAACTCTCTGTGACCCAACGATCTCCTTGGACAATTGTCCAAGTCATAGGTCTGCTGTATGCTGTCAAGCTCCTGAATCACCTCCTGATAGAAGTCAGACCTATCCCTGTCATCTTGCTCTCTGAACTGGCTAGAGACCATGATTTGATTTCTCGCCTCCTGTAGAGTGATACGAGTATGCTCCAAGGTGCTCTGAGTAGTACTAAGCTCCTTATTGAGCTTATTGGCCTCAACCTCCTTATTCCTCAACTGCTCAGCATAATTCCCGACAACCTGTAGCAGGTGGTCACGGTTTGTAAGAAGTCTCAAATACTTTGATTTCCAATCCTCAAATGCTGTCCTGACTCCCTGTAAACCTGCAGTATAGGATCCAATCCCTCTGCTGTCTTGCCCTTGATCTCTTTGAGCTGTCCTGTACAGATCATTAATGATCATTAATCTGGTGAACTAGCGTTGCAATAATGGCGTCATCACTAACTTTCAGCTGACTCTTTAAGACACACTTCTCATCAGTGTTACCCCGAGATGCATTGCCAAATGGATCATCCATATCTGTGTGATGTAAAAATGAAGTACTGCTAAAAAAGTCACATGATTCCTCATTACCGGAATTGCTGAAGGTTTCCAACTGGTTATCACAACCTATAACCATGGAGTTATCAAGCTCCGCCATCAAATAACCAAAGTAGAGTTCTGAATACTCACCACTGTGTTCCGAAAGTGGGGCAGTCTCAACTGTAATGTTTCTATCACTAGGCTGCCATCTAACTTCCCCTTGATCAACCTTGCAAACATGCGCTTGTGACCAGCCCTCCTGGCATAAAAAACAAATCTGCCCTGTACTCACTAAGTCCTGGCCTATCACCGGAGGTCCTGCAACCTGTAAGCCTAATGATGCTCGTTCAATTTCAGACAATGAACTCATGATTTTTTCAGCCTGCAACTTAATTAATTCCGCTGAGAGTTCATATGCCATGGCTGCATACCTTATTCCTCCTCTCCATATCGCCAACAATTTTGCTCGCAATTGTGCGCCAATGTCATAGTCCTCATCTAAGATTGAGGATAAGATAGTCATTATGCAAGTCTTTACTCCATCTGGATGACGCTCCCTGTAATTATTTAGGAGACACTGAAGTAATTGTTGAATCATTTTATCATAACTTGGATTCAACATGTGACTGAAGACTCTAGTGCTGGCCACTAATTCCAAGATTTTTACCTGTGTACCAAAGGTAGAATCTTTGTCATATCTCAATCCATCTAAGCTGTCTACGATCAGCTGTAACACCTGTCTCCAAATGTGCTCGGTGTAAGGAACAATAGGTGTTGTAATCTGAGTGATCTTATTGAGACATAAGGCGACTGCAAGCCTAACATCTCGAAGTGGATGACTCATAAATCTGTGTTGCACTAAGGCAACCATTGTGGGCTGCATGGCCCAATTAAAAAGCCTGCAATTAGCTTGATCTATCCGGAATAGATATGAATTTATTTCATTTAATTTGACAAGCATGCTGCTTGTAATTTTATGCTCCTCCAATTGCCATCCAAGGCAACATAATTCATTCCCAATTTCCATTTCTTTCTGGATATTTCTGAGATGGACACCGTAGAATGTGCCATTGAACTCCTTAGAGAATATGGGACTTTCCAAGGTTTCCATTATTTAAATTGCACCAAGATTAACCCAAGGACTGAATCACTTATGAACTGTGAAGTGTTGCCTCTGCAATAAACTTTTTGATTTGTGCTGGCTGTAAATAATCGAAACAAGCTGTGCACGGACTTGTTTGATCTGCAATTAATGGATTAGATTAATAATGTACTGGTCTTTGCCTTCATGGAACTAAATCCAGAATTCTGTGTATTGAATGCCTAAAATTTTGAATGTGCATGGAATAACCTAGCTGGCTGTTTTCCACATAGATACTGTGAGAGCTCTGTTTTCCAAGAGATGGGACTGAGCTAATCCTTGCGGACTGTCTAAGTATCCTTCTTGTTCAGATTCATCATGGTGTGAAATGAAAATTGAAACCAAGTAGACTAAATCTCTAATGTCGGAATCTTAACGATATAAGCAAGGCAATTTGCTCTGTTAAAGTATTTTGAAGAGGGGTTCCAGCCAATAGTAATCAAAATATGTTGATTTCTGCCCAATAAGAACACCAAGCTTGGAGCGAAACTTGTTCAATCTGATGACCCTCCTCAACAAGGATGCTTGATCACTTAAAACTTATGTCGAATGGAGCTATTAATCCCTGCTAGTTCAAACTGGTCACCAATACCTCAATCAGCACAGTATTGGCCGTGTGAAACTCATGCTCCACTCAGTTTTAACTGTATGTTTAAAGTATAATGGCCAGCGAATCCTGTATGGTTATCGTATGGTGTCTATTACCACTGCTGTGATGAGTATTTGGTATTTGAAATAAATAAATGAGTTCATTAGCATTTTAAACTTATGTATGCAGTCTCAGTGACACATAATGTCAACATAATTTCCAGCCGGCTTGAGGTTGTCACCTTAAAGACTGGCATCCGACTGGGTTTATTTCTGATTCAGTGCTTCAATGGAGGTATATGTTCATGCCTAATGTTTGCAATCATATAATCCAATATTACATTCAACCTTCAGATTAGAGTTCTCAGAATACAATATGCACTCACTCTTCTATTCACAGTGGTGCACGGCATCTCTGGGTTCGATTAATCAAGCCTTTTTACTGACGGCACTATCCCGTTGCTTCTTCCACACTACTAGTCATCCCGACAATGCCCAGTTATGAGTACCAAATTCTGTGACTTCAAGCAAACGTGATACATGTTTGGAAACTTAAACTCTTACGTAATCCTTCTGCACCAGTATAAGAACTTGTGCTATTAATGACGTGCTTAGCAAGGACAATAACTGATATGTCCTTGGTGTTATTTCCCTTATGTTTGCCGATTAAAAATACAAATCTTTCTGATGCTGATGATCACTTCGGAAAAATTGGCCACAAAATTTAATAATATCGAACTTCTTTTATTTACAAGGATCTATATTCCATATTCCTCAATCCTCGTGCTGCATCTCAGACATAGACTGGTTCACTTGGTAACGCATGACTTCCCAGCCACCGAGCATGTAGTGAACAACGCCCGAAGGTGACTTGTACACAGTAGTCAGCCCGAGCCCAAGTGGTGTTCAATCACGCAAGGGGGAAAGTCCTTTCTTCGGCCGCTTAGAGTAACGGATTGTCAACCACCCGCACAACACGTGAATCCCGTGCATAAGGACCTGTTCCTATTCCCCGCACTACACACCCGACTGTAGGTTATGATTGCGGTGTCGGAAGTGAGACTAGCTTGCACCTACACCCAACCTCCGCACAAGAGCCTGCCTTTCAATACCAACAGTTTCATGCTATTGGAGCGCTCCCAGTCTTAATGCTAAAGGCCCGAACCAACTGGAACTGCACCTAGATTTTCACTGTTTAACAGTTACGAGCACTGGTTCGATGCCAAGCTTTGCTCAGATGGAATCCTCAATAAATATGCTAGCTTCCAGTCAGGGATAAAATTTAAGCACACATACTTCTAAGCAATAGAGCTAAGGCTTAAACTTCCCTTATCGCTGTGTAACCCGACTTATTCGCACCCTCACAAATTCCTATCACTTCAATTTCAAAATGAATGGGTCGAGAACTATAGAGTTGGCAACATTACTTAATTCCTTAGCTCCCGATATGTAATGGCCGTAAATATAAAACTCTACAAATTTGTTACTGAAAAATGGACCTCACAGGCTGGCAGGATTTTTGGCTTTGATACCACTGAAATGACCCTAACTGGCCATTTACTGATTTCTACCAATAAAGCCATTTACTGATTTCTACAAATAAAACTCATGCAGATTTGAAATAAACAGAAACATGCAAATAACCAGCAGATATGATCTTATTAAACTTCTCAAAAAATGGTATGTATTTTACAACAGCAATACAAAACCATAGATTATAACATTCCAATCTGAACTACAGGCAAATAACAGTAAGACTGGATGATAAGAACCTGGTAAAACAATGGCGAATTCTGATGTGAGTCCACACCGGAGATGAATCGGGTTTCCGTCCAATCAACCAAGAAATGCTGAAGGTTTCTGTCCTCAAATTTCTGATTCGATAGCTGAAGCTTCTCAAATTTTCAAGGAGAGATAAAAATCAATAAACTGAAGTATGCTGAAATGAAACTCTCAACCTCCTCTATTGGTTGCAGTTGTGACTCTTTAGTTTCCCCATTGTGACTCTTCATATTCCCAATTCGTCTCTTTATAATTTCACTTTTAAGTCACTTTTTAAATAAATTGATCGTTGAGTTTTATAGTGAAATAATAAATAAAGTGAGGAATTTTCCGTCATTAAATGGAGGCCAAAACAAGCTTGGATGCTGACATGTGATAGCTCGTCGGAAAGCTCTTGGTGAGATGCTCCAAGTCCATTGCTGAAAAGCCGAGAATTTTGAACCCTGTAGACTTACTATAAATAGTAAGTACCTTGGAAACCTGCGGAAATCTCTCCGATTGGCCTGGAACTGAATTTACCTAGGCCAATTATCTCCTGGACCACTACCACATCACGGTTAGCCCTCCGAACCAAGGTAAAAAGGCTAACGACATGGCTCAATATAAACGTACCCCAAAAAGGGGACATTACATGTATCCAGCAAAGGTATCAGGGAAAACTTCTTGCCACTCTTCTCAACAGAAAACACATTCTTGACAAAATCATGCATAGCCCTGCAATCATATTGCCAAGGTCTACCGAGGAATATGTGACAACTACTCATGTCCACAATATCACACAACACTTGATCCTTATACTGGCCAATTTGAAAATCAACAAGACATTGCTCCCTCACTTCCACAGCATGAAGATCTTGCAACCAATCAATCCTATAAGGATAAGGATGTCTTACTCTCTTCAAACCAAGTTTATGAACCATCTCTTCAACTACAAGGTTATTAGTACTACCACTATCCACAATCACATTACAGAGTTTACCTTCTAACTTGAACTGAGTTCTGAACAAGTTACTCCTTTGACAAGGTTCTACCTTAGTACCAAGCAATGATCTTCAAACCAACAAGTTTTCTGACTCTACCTCAGGTTCATTCAGTATGTTCTCATTCACGACAACATTCTTACTACTACCGAGCTTCTTATGCGAACATTCAAATGATCGATGTCCTTCTTCACCACAATTATAACAAGTACCCTTAAAGGCAATCTTACCTGTCCTCTTTCGCGGCTCAACAGGTTTCGGTTCATCTTCAGCAGTTGGTTTATCCTTCACCGAGTGATCCTGTTTCTCCTTCCCTCGGGAATTACCATGTTTTTTCCTCTTCAACTTATCTTCTGCCTTCAGAGCATACTGATAAGCATCCTCAACCGAATCAATCTTCAGCATACCAAGCTCATCCTGGATGTTGAATCTCAAACCATTCACATACCGAGTTACCTTTTCCTTACCAAGTTCTTTGTGTCCAGATCGAATAGTCAACTTATAAAACTCCTCGGTATATTCTTCAACAGTCATCTCTTTCTGCTTCAAGTTTTGCAACTTCTTAAACAACTCAAGTTCATAGTTGGCAGGTATGAACTTAGCTTTCAACTTAGCCACCATCAACCTCCACCGATTGATCTTCATTTCACCTTCATCTTCTCTTTCTCTTTGCAATTCCTTCCACCTAAGAGCAGCATGTCCTTTCAACTTAGTCTGTGCCAATCTTACTCTAAGAGGATCTTCAATTTCTTCAAGCTCAAAGAAGTCTTCTAACTCACCAATCCAATCAATCAAGTTCTCAGGTCTGAAAGTACCAGAGAAGTTAAAAACTTCCATTCGGTAACTAGCACTTAACCGAGCTCTAGATCTCTGCAATCGGCCAGTTCTGTCTTCACCAGATTTGTCCCACCGATCGGTTCTGTCATCTCCACTAGATCCAGCAACTTCAAATTCTTCAACAGCTTCCTCATAGATATCTTCAGTGCCCGCATTCCAAGGTACACCAGCCATAGCCCTCATAATCTCAGCAATCATGTCATTCTTCATCAATTCTATCTTAGATCTGAAATCAGCTTTAAACTTCTCTGTAATCTTCGATTCTACAACATCACAGAGGTCTGCAATCGCCCTAGGGTCCAATCTTCTCGGAGGCATCTTCAAGATCTTCGAAAACCCAAGGCAACAATTCACCAAGGCAAGGTGCAGGTGCAAACTGCCTCAACTTGGCGATTTGTTTACACACTCAAGAACTTCGAGCTCTGATACCACCTGACGCGGTGCAATGGGAAAAATCCAAGAATGGATAGTCCGAATCTACACTAGCAACAACAATACAGCGGAAACACAGCAAGAGAATGCTCAAATAGAATTTCATTCAACATGCCTGGCTATAAGGGCTTCCGGGTAAGGGCCAAATAAAAACAATTACAACAGTAATTCTGCAATCCTCTAGCTAGTCCAGCTCTGTAACACATCAGCAACTGGTAGAAACACTAAGGCAGATGTAAACTTGAGCTCGCAAGCCGCCCAACAATCTCCTTGTCTCCAAGTATGCAAACAACTAGGTATTCTATTACAAATACCAGATAAGCAATCTGATTTGCAAGATCTTGCAGGATCCAATTACCATCCCCTTACTCCATGTTAAATATGATGATGATGCCCTACAACCTACCAAAACCTTCCTTAAATACATTTCTTCAACCACAAGTTGGCTGGAAGAAAGAATTAACTCCTAAGCCCAAGTCAGCTTCTATAACAAACAATTATTAAATGCAATACAAGTTGGCTCTCAAATAGCCTTACTAACAATTAATTCTCCATGTTGGCCTCTAGATCTACCTAGGAGAATGTAACACTAGCTACCAACATTAAATACATCAAGTCGGCCCACCAAATCTCCATGAACTCCAGTCGGTAAGCCAAACTACCAAGCGTCAACAAAACAACTGAGCAAGCTAGGCATCACCGAGCAAGCACGTCGACCGAGCACCCCAAGCATCGCCGAGTGCAGGTTCTGCCGAGCGCCATAAGTTTGCCGAGTTCCCTTCAGCAACCAAGCCCTTCAATGACCGAGTCCCTCGGCCAAAGTTGCAACCGAGTAACACAGAAACACTCCAACACACCAATATATAGGATTGTCAACTACCCTAGGATGCTCCTGCATCAGACACCCCAAGTGCGAAAAGATGTTCTCAAAGGCTGGAAGAACATCTTCCGGGATTCAACACATAAACCCTGAACTGGTTATTCACATACATGTCCTCCGAGTCTTCAACTTGCACATTTTTCCACTTTTGCTTTCTCTTTCTTTTCAAGTCTTTCCTGGACAATTCACAAGTCTGATCTTTTCAGGATCCCCTAACTCAACTCGACTTCCAAAGCTCAGGTTCCTCCTACCGAGTGTTGTATCCAGCAAAGGTATCAGGGAAAACTTCCTGCCACTCTTCTCAACAGAAAACACACTCTTGACACAATGATGCACAACCCTGCAATCATACTGCCAAGGTCTACCGAGCAAAATGTGACAACTACTCATGTCCACAATATCACACAACACTTTATCCTTATACTGGCCAATCTGAAAATCAACAAGACATTGCTCCCTCACTTCCAAAGCATGAACATCTTGCAACCAATTAATCCTATAAGGATAAGGATGTCTTACTCTCTTCAAACCAAGATTCTGAACCATCTCTTTAGCTACAAGGTTATCAGTACTACCAGTATCCACAATCACATTACAGAGTTTACCTCTTGACTTGCACCGAGTTGTGAACAAGTTACTGCTCTGACAAGGTTCTACCTTAGTACCAAGCAATGTTGTTCGAACCAACAAGTTTTTTGACTTGACCTCAGGTTCATTCAGTATGTTCTCATTGACCACAACATTCTTACTATTACCGAGCTTCTTATGCGAACATTCAAATGATTGATGTCCTTCACCAAAATTATAACAAGCACCCTTAAAGGCAACCTTACCTGTCCTCTTTCGCGGCTGAACAGGTTTAAGTTGATCTTCGGCAGTTGGTTTATCCTTCACCGAGTGATCTTGTTTCTCCTTCCCTCGGGAATTACCATGTTTTTTCCTCTTCAACTTATCTTCTGTCTTCAGAGCATACTGATAAGCATCCTCAACCGAATCAATCTTCGGCATACCAAGCTCATCCTAAATATTGAATCTCAAACCATTCACATACCGAGCTGCCTTTTCCTTACCAAGTTCTCTGTGTCCAGATCGAAAAGTCAACTTATAAAACTCCTCGGTATATTCTTCAACAGTCATCTCTTTCTGCGTCAAGTTCTGCAACTTCTTAAACAACTCAAGTTCATAGTTGGCAGGTATGAACTTAGCTTTCAACTTAGCCACCATCAACCTCCACCGATTGATCTTCATTTCACCTTTATCTTCTCTTTCTCTTTGCAATTTCTTCCACCTAAGAGCAACATGTCCTTTCAACTTAGTCTGTGCCAATCTTACTCTAAGAGGATCTTCAATTTCGTCAAGCTCAAAGAAGTCGTCTAACTCACCAATCCAATCAATCAAGTTCTCAGGTCTCAAAGTACTAGAGAAGTTAGAAACTTCCATTCAGTAACTAGTACTTAAGCGAGCTTCAGATTTCTGCAATCAGCCAGTTCTGTCTTCACCAGATCTGTCCCTCCGATCGGTTCTGTCAACTCCACTAGATCCAGCAACTTCAAACTCTTCGGCAGCTTCCTCATAGCCATCCTCAGTGCCCGCATTCTGAGGTACACCAGCCATAGCCCTCATAATATCAGCAATCATGTCATTCTTCATCAATTCTATCTTAGATCTGAAATCAGCTCTAAACTTCTCTGTAATCTTCGATTCTACAACATCACAGAGGTCTGCAATCGCCCCAGGGTCCAATCTTCTTAGAGGCATCTTCAAAATCTTTGAAAACCCAAGGCAACAAATCACCAACCCAAGGTCCTGGTGCAAACTACCTCAACTTGGCGATCTATTTACACACTCAAGAATTTCAAGCTCTGATACCACCTGACGCGGTGCAATGGGAAAAATCCAAGAATGGATTAGGCCGTATCTACACTAGCAACAACAATACAGCAGAAACACAACAAGAGAATGCTCAAATAGAGATTCATTCAACATGCCCGACTGTAAGGCCTTCCGGGTAAGGGCCAAATACAAACAATTACAACAGTAATTCTTCAACCCTCTAGCTAGTCCAGCTCTGTAACACATCAACAACTGGTAGAAACACTATGGTAGATCTAAACTTGAGCTTGCAAGCCGCCCAACAATCTCCTTGTCTCCAAGTATGCAAACCACTAGCTATTCTATTACAAATACTAGATAAGCAATTTGATCTGCAAGATCTTGTAGGATCCAATCACCTTCCCCTTACTCCATGCTGAATATGATGATGATGCCCCCTACAACCTACCCAAACCTTCTTTAAATACATTTCTTCAACCACAAGTCGGCTGGAAGAAAGAATTAACTCCTAATCCCAAGTCGGCTTCTATAACAAAGAATTATTAAATGTAATACAAGTCGGTTCTCAAATAGCCTTACTAACAATTAATTCTCCATGTCGGCCTCTAGATCTACCTAAGAGAATGTAACACTAGCTACCAACATTAAATACATTGTGTCGGCCCACCAAATCTCGAAGAACTCTAGTCGGTAAGCCAAACTACTGAGCGTCAGCATAACAACTGAGTAAGCTAGGCATCGCGGAGCAAGCATGTCGTCCGAGGACCCCAAGCATCGCCGAGCGCAGGTTCTGCCGAGCGCCAGAAGTTTACCAAGTTCCCTTCAGCGACCGAGTCCCTCGGTCAAAGCTGCAACCGAGTAACACAGAAACACTCCAACACACCAACATATAGGATTGCCAACTACCCTAGGATGCTCTTGCATCATATTCTCCTGGGGAGGTTTACAAGCATTCTATGTAATTTAAGTTTTTTGTGAGCTCTGTCACTTATCATCAAGGAACTGGTTTTTCCTATCTTTCTTTTTTAAATCATTGACTTAACAATTATTCTTGTGATTTCAGGAGAGGATCCACATATTGATCAAGTATGCAGATCTACTTTAACAATATTTTGATCAGCATTCAAAATTGAAAACATGGGATGCTGATGATGTCTGTATCTGGTTCAAGCATTTGACATGCCAGAGGCAATTGGCATTCTCTGATAATATTGATTACTATAGTCATAAATAGTTTTTCCAATAAGCAGGCAGGATTGTACTTGGAAATTCAAGAATTTCTTAATGCAGTCAAGCAAGTTAAGTTTCCATCTATTATTGTCTCTCCTGGGGAAGTTTAAAAGCATTCTATGCTATTTAAGTTTTTTGTTAACTCTCTCACTCATCATCAAGGAAACTGGTTTTTTCTTTCTTTCTCTTTTAAATCATTTACTCAATAATTATTGTTTTGATTTCAGGAGAGGATCCACTTATTGATCAAGTATGCAGATCTACTTTAACAATATTTCAATCAGCATGCAACATTGAAAACATGGGATGCTGATGATGTCTGCATCTGGTTCAAGCATTTGACATGCCAGAGGCAATTGGCATTCTCTGATACTATTGATTACTATAGTCATAAATATTTTTGCTATAGTATCTCAATATTATTTATTGCAGTCAATTCAAAACCAATTTTAATTTTACAGTTGCACTTTTTAATCGAAGTGATAAATTAATTTGTAAATTGATATGTAAATGGATTTGTTGTTTAATATGAATTATTTATTTGGGAGGGGTTGAATTTGCCCCCCTCCTTTAGGTAGGTTTGATTTGTGTTGATTTTTCATATTTTTATATTGTATAAAAATTCAGATCTACGTTTAATTTATTGTATTTTTACTTCATCACATTTAAATTTTTAATGATTTGAAATTTTCTGTGGTGTAATTATTTAATTATTACAGATTTACAATATCTTTTAAAATTTATAATTGTAATTCTATTCGGTTACATTGTAAAATTTTTTGCTGTGTTATTTCATAGGCTATTTATTTGGTGAACCCAAGAATAGATTGACTTATGGGTAGTGTCAACAACCAGGTGTCAGCTCTGGTTGAATTTTTACAAACTCTAATATAACGGCTATATGGCCTTAGAATTCTGTTGAATTCTCTGCTTTTTAATGTTTTCGGGAAATACAGCAATGTTGCCGTCTTGGGGTTGATTCTGTGCACTCTATCATTGGCATTTGGTCTTCTGCTTAAAGTGCCTCAGTGGAAGCAGTTTGTTTTTCAACACCAGCCAGATTTGAACATGTAGTAGTTGAGTGCTATGATAATAGAACTCACTGTTATTGATGAGATGGATTATATTTCTTAAACATTAGAAATTCAGACATTGGATCATTCTGATTTAGTGCTTAGAAGCTTTCCTTTTTCTCTACATGTCATATTGTATAATAGGGTTTGGCAGTGTGTCATTGAACATATGGTTCTATATGTTTTGCAACAGCTGTAATTTAGACACTGAGTTTAGGTTCACATTCAGTTTGTCTGTGGCTAATATGGATAAAAATTATCATTTATGATACATTTTTATCATTTGCATGATAGGAATGTACAAAGATGTTTGAATTCAATTGGAGTGTACTATTTTACTAGGTCAAATATCTTATTGGATCTTCAAAAGTGATGCCATATTGTAAGCCAGAAGAGAGAGTGTGTACAGTAGCAGATCATTCACATGATCTGTAATTATTTTGCAACCATTAAAATTTCATCTGCAATTATTTTTGCAACCATTAAAATTTCATAGGAAAGCAGCTTTAAAGCTTTTTAAAGGAGTGATGCATACTCATTTGACACATTATTCACTCATATTGAAGTTTTCAAAAATTATACATTTATATCATATGCTAGGTCAAATAATTCGAAGCCATTCAAGCTACAGTGGAACCTTCTTCCCATATAGATTACTAAAATTTCGATGCCTACTCAGCCTTCATTTCAGCCCACAACTACTAATCCAGATGATCTGTTCATGCTTTGTTTCCTCGTAAACTACGATTAGCTGTCAGTTAACATGCATTAATAAGTTTATAGTTTATACTTGGTTCTACTCAATGTGAATCAGCTATAATAAGTTTATCAATTCAATTGAAAACACGGTTTCTATTGGAACAATTGTTGGGTTTCGTTTTTTGTCTCATTTTCAAAGACTTCTTCTTTGGCAGGGTTTCATAATATTTTTGTTTCAAACTCTGGCATTTTTTCTCATTGAACAGAATAACCTCCTCAACATAATGGCGCAATGATCAGCTTAGCCCTTGCAGCCCTTGCAGCTGACCGCTCTGATGCGTTGTGGCATTTGCAGTTTGTATGTGTTGTTGGTCACTTCGATTAATTTTGTTCTTGTCTAGTTTAAATTCAATTTGTGTGGGTATCCAACTTTAATACAGTTTGTGTGTGTGTCCAGTTTTACACTTATACACAGTTTGTTGGTTGACATGAGTTTTTTTGATTTGTATACTTTTAAATTTTATCTGTGAATATTTTTGAACTGAATAGATCTTTAATTAGAAATAGGAATTTCGATTGAAAATTGAAAAGTATACTATTACACATAGTTTGTATATATAGACAGAGTCTGATAAATTATTACATTGGTGTTTGGTTTGGTGGCAGGTGAAGTTGAATCTTCAAAAAAATTGAGTTTGGAGCTTTTCAAGATCTTGTATGCCTATATGTTTGGTTATCACAGCGTAGCGGATGCACTGAGTGGATGTTCTGGATGACTCCCTTGATATGATGGTAGATGAAAAGGCTGTTCCAAAACAAGGGACTTTGAATGGTCATTCTTGTTTTGAATGGTCATTCTTGTTCTTTGAGTATGCTGATGAAGTTTAAAAGCAATACAATTCGTCGCTACTTTACAATTTTTACAATAATGTCTCTGCCATATGTTATTAAAATCAAAGGGTGTGTCATGTTTACAGCTGTGGTATGCGTAGGGAAAGACACTGTCAGAGAGGGCAGCATGGGCTCTGGCCATGGACAGAGGCGTAAATATGGTGACAATTAATGCAGGTCTGTTTGTAGGGCCTGGCTCTGCATACGAAACCTCAGGATCCACCATAGCATATCTCAAAGGTAACCTCAATTATGTCTGTTTCGTTTTATTAAATTTTGGTTTGTCAGAATTTGAGCCATTTACTTGATAGAAGAGATGTTCTTAGGTGAGATTGTCTGCTTTTGTTTAGTAAAACCGACTATGGCTCACTGCTTATGTGCTAACCAGATAGATTTAGTTGTCTAGAATTGCTCAGGTTCTGGTTTTCTGACATAATATATATTGTTTATGATTGATTTAATTTATTGGTCAATGAGCTTCTCCACTGGCTGTATCAGCTGGTTTTCCCCTGTTTCACTGAATTCTATTGAGAGAAACCTTTTAGCTGATGATAGATTTGGTGGTAAAATCCATTATCAATTGTTCTGTTGTGTTTTAAGATTGATTTATCAGTGGTACTGTGGCAACATCTTTGATTGAATCTGATAAGTAGCCCATCTTTAGCTTTTGTGAAATCTACCATTGGAAACTTGGACATGGTTCTATCTCCATGCAGATATAAATGTGTAAGTCTAGGCTACTCATGGTAAGTCCATATATTATGATGAGAGGACTTTAATCTTTTTTAGTTGGAATCTTGGAACTACAAAAAAAAGTGATGATCTATTTAGAAATGCGGTTCAAGTACCCTGTGCCATTATGAGTTGGTATGAACATTGTGGCATTTGCAGTTTGTATAGTATATAAGCTAGCCATTTGTTGTGGTACCCTGTTGTGAGTTTCTCTGGGAATAAAATAGTTTCCCAAAGGTGGACTCTAAACTAAGATGGTTTGTGGCTCTGCATCCAGGCATACAAAATCTTTGTATGATCATTGAAATGAGGTAAACCTTGTGAAGATCTTTATCAAATGCTTTTTTATTTAATGCTACCTTTTATTTGAATGAATCATAAATTAATTCCTCCATGCAGTCTTCTTCACTCATTCAAACATATTACTCTACACATTATTGAGTATTACTTATAGGATTTTGAAAGAAAACATAAAATTCCTCTATGCAGTCTGATGTGCGAACCAGACAGCTCCGTCTCCTCTTGGAGAGAATTCTTGTATGCAATGAAATCTGAAATCAATTAAACATATGAAAGACATCAAAACCTTGATTGTATTCAATACCTACAGTTGATTTGATTCTCAGCTCTTAAAGATGAACTGTCATGGCCAAATTCAAATTGCAAACTGTGGCTGTGGCTTAGTTTGACATCGGTAATCTTGATTTGTTGGTTTGTGGCTTAGTCTCATCTTTTAGAAAGAAATCAGTTTTTTTATCTTTGTAAATGATGGTTGTTATCTTGAAGATATTATAAATATCTCTTTTGTCTTGTAGACAAATTCAGCGTGAATGTAAGGGCAATGGTGATATAGCAGCAGCTGTTGAAGAATTGTAATTGTTTTCTTGATGCTTTTACAAGGTTTTAGCACGTAAACCTGTGTCTTCTCTGTTATTCTGTTATTCTGTTTTATTTCTCTTATTACTACTACTATGCAACAATTTTTGTGCTGCATAATTTAATAGTTCTGGGTTTATGCTTCTGCTTACCCAACAAGTGGTATCAAAGCAATTATTATTGCAGCAACTGTGTTAGGATTTGTTAATTTTGCAGCATCAAATGACGAAGGTTTCAAATGCAAGATTTGAGGTGGAGAAATTTAATGCAAGAATTGTAATTGTTTTCTTTGAACAATAGATATACCGATACCTTGCCTCGTGGATGTTTCCTTGATGCTTTTACAAGGTTTTACCACGTAAAACCTGTGTCTTCTCTATTATTTTGTTATTCTGCTTATTTTTCTTATTATTACCCAACAAGTGGTATCAAAGTAATTATTCTTGCAGCAACTGTGTTAGGATTTGTTGTTAATCTTGTAGCATCAAATGGCGAAGGTTTCAAATGCAAGATTTTAGGTGGAGAAATTTAATGAAAAGAATAATTTTGAGTTGTGGAAGCTCAAGATGCGTGATTTGTTAGTGCAACAAGGATTGCACAAGACATTGTCAGGAAAGTCAAAGAAACCTGTAGATATGTTTGATGAGGATTCAAAAGAATCGGATATGAGAGCTCTAAGCACAATTCTGTTGTGTTTAACATATGAGGTTCCTTTCAATATTGCTGGAGTAGAATGGAGAGTCTCTACATGACAAAATCCTTGACAAACAGAGTCTACTATTGGAGTAAATTTTGAAAGATGAAGACAAGATAGTCACATTGTTGTGTTAATTGCTCAAATCATGGACTCACTTAGTCACTCCTATTATCTTTAGCACAACTGACACCCTTAAATTTGATTCTGTTGTGGGGGCTTTGTTGTCTAAAGAGGTGCATAGGAAGTCTAATACAAAAGCCTCCACAACAGAAGTAGTGGTGGCTAGAGGTTGACCCATAGAAATAGGGGAGAATTTGAGAGGTACATTCAGATCTAACTTAGAAGGCAAAAAGGGTAAGGGAAGATGTTGGTACTTCAATAAAACATGGCATCTCAACAAAGATTGTTGGAAAAGAAAAGAAGTGAATTATGACTCCAAAAAAGAAGCAAATCTGGTTGAGGCAAGTTCATGTATCAAGCACCACAAATTTTTTTTTTTCTGTCAAATGTTTGTTAAGATGGAAAAAAGAGATCCTACTAGTTTTTTAATGATTTCACATGGTCGTGACACCACTTGAGGAACCATCAACATCACTAATAAGGAAGCAAGCACTTGACAAATATAGTCAAAATTGTACTGGAAAGTAGTTTTAGCCATTTTAACTTTTTAAAGTAACAATATATCTATCTTCTTTTCAAAGAGGTAGTTTCTAAGAGCATGTTGTTTTTGAGGGCTATTGAGTCCCTTCCTATTCAAAGAAAAGAACTTTATTTTCAAACTTTTGATGCTAATTCTAGGGTCCTTTGCTTTCTATAGGTGATTTCCCTTGCAACTCCCTTTTGCCATGTGACTCCCTAGAAAGGATGGCCAGTATTTGCTTCCACTCCCACATCAATCTTTTTGTCTCGTCTTCTTTTTCTAGGTTTTTCATCCCTCCCTATCGATTTGACCACTTGAGGTGGCCCCTGGGGACATGATAGATCTTAGGGAAAGCTAGTTCTTAGTAGTGGAGAGGTGCTAAGGGCCTTAGGTGAGAGAACGACTTCTACCATCTTTCATTTAGACACCAAGTTATGGGTTGAGGTGGGTAAGATGGGTATTTCTCCCTCTTCCAAAGGTTGGAAAGATCCTTGTCTATTAGCCTCCCTCTTAGCTATCTCTACAATACTGACAACCTTGGTCAGAGTTTTAGTAATTTTGGAGAATCCCCTTAGTTTTAGTCAATGCCCATCTCCTCCACATGAGGATTATCCAAGTTTTTGGTTTCTTGTGTTTCATCCACTTCATTATTGTTGATCTTTTCTTTTTAGGTTTTGGGGTTTATTTTGAGGGGGCTTTGGAGTTTGCATTCATGTCTCAATTTGGGGCACTTTTGATAAAAAACAATATTTTTGTACAATATAGATTGGGTCCACTTTCCTAACTTATGTTGAAGTGATATAAAACAAGGAAGCATTTTTTTAACATCAACATTCACATAAAAGTGCTTAAATACTAACCTTGATTTAGCCTTGGTCACCCCATTAGTAGATTTATAGTGCACAAAAGAGTTTTCAATCTATTTGAAAATGTACTTGTCCTAGAATTTGAGTAGGAGGCTTGGAAGATGCACCCAAATAGGCATAGTTTTGTTTAGGTCAATTATTAGATAAAAACCAGGCTTCCACTAGCAAAGGAATAAATGATGTTTACCATAAGACCAAGGACCTAAGGTGAGCACTACAATAAGGTCTTCCTTAGTCATAGACTTGAAAATGAAAAAATCGCATGATATTGCATTGGTAGTAACACTCCCCTTTAGTTTTCATTTGGTTGTGATCCAACATCAAACCATGTTGATGGTTGGAAGAAAATAGAACTTTCCCACCAGAGAAATGTTCATGGAGGAAAGGATGGACTCAACCAATGAGTCAAGCAACTTAATAGAAATTTCTTCATCCATTTATATTTATCCAAGGGCTACTATAGAGAGTTCTTGCCCCAGTTCACCGTCAAGGAGCACATTTTTATAGCCCTTGGATTTTAGGCTTCCACTAGGGGGCACATGCCCCAAATTCTCAACTTTCGTAAAGGGCCCAACATGTTCCACTATGGATAGTTTGTCCAGTAGGATGAAGGTACCCAACCCCACCTTTTCATACTTCTTAGAGACCGTTGGAGGAGAATTAGTAGAGTTCAAGATAATACTACAATAGCCTCAATAGTAGGACCCTTAGAAGTGACAAGTATCATATTGGGAGTCATAGGAAGGGAACAAGGTAGGGGAACAAGTGCCCCTAAATCAAACATCATGCGTATGGAAAATTCAAATCCAAAGGGCAAGAAAGAAGTTGTAGATTGAAGCAGGATCATTGTATCTCATGTTGAGGCCAAGATGACTATAGTGTTTAGTGCAAACCTTTTTCATTCAGATATATTAGTGGTAAGAAGTTAATGGAACTTGACCCATTCATTTTTAGTTTGTTAATTTTATTTTAGAAATTTTCTATTATATATCTATATATTTGTAACATTTGAATTTTGACTTAAAGGATTATTTCCCTGTTTATCAGAAATAAGGTTGCAAGCTTGAAATGTATTACATGTGGAATCATCGTTCTCAATTTGATTGTGTCAATATGTTTGATTGAATTTTTTGCTTTTCTTTGAACTTGACTATGATGGAGTGTTTTATAATTATAGTTGGCCATTTATTTTTTTAAATTGGTGTTAGCCTTGATACATTTCTTATGGTGTTTTTTCATAAGACATTGCCTACAAACTTTTGGCTTAGGGAAATTTCATGTGTACCATTTTGCACCTTATGAAAAATGATAACATTGAGTGTTGTCTCCCTAGAAGTCTGCATGATATTCATGTGTTTTGTAGTTAGCAAGGGTAAATTCTATAATGATTTGTTAATGAAATCTAAGCATTAAACACTTTGTGAATCTTCTTCCACTAGTTGGGTTTTAAAACCTTCTATTGACATAATTACTTTTTAGTTGACTTCACATCTTGAAAACCATATGCTTATTTTTTGGCTAGAACTTGTTGATAATTCACATGATTAGTTATGTAGGTAGTTGGGCAGTACTTTAAGAATGGGTTTGGTATGTACTATTGCACTTTAGTACTAGTATGAATGACAACTTGGAGTCTCCTTCATTAATGTCCATGTACTCAATAGTTCTAAACTAAATTATATGACCATTTTAGGATTATTAACATATCTTAAGTGTATGATTGGATAATAACAAGGTTCTATCCAAGGAGGTTTTAAAATTTGAATCAACTCATGTAGTGTAGTACAAATATTTTTTCTCTTCTAACTTCACCAAGAGATATCAAGTTTGGATTAATTCAATGCTTAAATTTTTTATTTATTTTCCAAAATTTTTAATTTTTTGGTTTCTTTGGTTGGTAGTTGTGCATCTTGACAACATGTTCCATTTTTCTTTTAGAAAAATAAGTATCGCATAGTTTTCGTCAGATATTTCCTATCGTCTCAATCATAGAGATATTTTCTTAAAATTGTTAAAACTAAAAAATGGTTCTATGAAAGGATGAGATTTCTTTATGGACGGATAGGGCAATGAAAAATAAGTAACCCTTTCAATTTATTCAAAATTCTTAAAAATGAGCAAGTTATTTGTAGATTTTATCTACCTAAGCCTTCATCTTGAGCATTCCAAAGGCAATTGGAGGCAATCTAGAAGTGGCAAAATGAGTAGAATTGAGAAAAATTGAAAATCCAATTTTTTGACATTTTTCTATTTCAAAAAAGTGCATTTTTGGAGGCCTTTAGAGCATTATTTGGAGTTGAAACTATCATCCATTCTTTGTTATAATTTACCACAGCTATGTTGTTGATGGATTGATTTTAGGTTTCTTGAAGACCTTTCCAATGAGGTATTCTTTTTAGAGTTTTGAGCAACGAGTTGGAAGTTATGACCTTGCAAAGTTGGGGTTACCAAATGTCAAAATAGTATGGTTTTTACCAAGCCCACAAGCCTCTTTTTCTTCAAATGTTTCATCTTCCAAAGTGCACTACTATAGAGAGCAACAAACATTAGTACCATGAAGTTTTTTTAAGGCTAAAGGGAAGGAAAAACTTAAGAAAGACCATGTTAGCACCGTGGAGTTTCCAATGCCTATGCGTAAGGCTTTCCCCTCCAAGTTACACCGTTGTGACACGTGTCTAGTACGTGGTTGCATGTTTTAAAAGGGTGGTGGGGCTTACCTCCTTTAAGGAAAATGGTCACTTTTCAACTAGTGGGGAATCCTAAGGCATATTTGATCTGAATATGCAATTGCTCCCATGTGTGAGAAAGAACTGATCACAGGGAGTGGATTTGGGAATTTATTCCCTCATGATGGTGAGGAAGATGAAAAAGCCACAGGTGGTGTCCATGATGCACACGTGGAAGGAGAAAATGATGCAAAGATCAACATGCCTGAGATAGTAGTAACAAATGCCCTGATGAGACTTCCACATGACACATTTGCAAGGGGCCTTCTTGTTTGCATTTTTGAGATTCTATTTAGGATTTGCTTCTTTAAATGGCCTATGAGCACATTATAAGAGAGTTCGGTTAGATATAGAATTTCTATTCTAGGAGTCTTTTTGTTCATTGTATAGAAGAACATGTAGAAATAGTTGTAGTTTTATTTTTTAGACCCAAGCATTGTAATTTTCACATAATCAATAGAGGAGATATATTGGACTATGCCTAGTTTACTTTTACTATGTGTTTTTCTCTATTTTGTGATTGATTCTAATGCTCCATGTCATTTCTGGATGAATGTAGCTATTATTTGTTATTCTAGGCTCTTATAATTTGTCACACACTTGCAAATTATTTGATCATGTTTGGTAACTCTTTCAATGTTTGTAATATGGGGTTATACAATGCCATTTTGTGAACAAAATTCTTTTAGAGTTGTGGTTTTAGTGAGATAATAAGAACATTTCCTGTAAGCCTTAGCGGGTGCTTCTCATGGGAAGATATGAATGTTTTGGCTTGTGTCTAGGATCTTGCCATCATTCTCTTTCCAACAATGAAGAGTATGTGGCATGCTATGCTCATTTCTAAGGTCTTATGTTCTTATTATTTCTAACAAGAACTCAAAGGGTTTCAAAATCTCTAGCGTATCGCCTTGATTTTTGTTTAATTTTCCTTCCCCTTTCCCAAATTACCAAAGAGAAGAGAAATTCTTTTAAACCTCAGAGGTTATTTGACATGGAACAATTTGTCCCGCCCCTGTTAAGCTTCTAAATTGTCCTCATTTAGGTAGGAGCCTAGATCCAAAAATAACAATGTTCCTAGTACGCCTAGTGGGACAAAGCTTTCACTATTGAAGAATTAGTGCGTTCTTTAGTATTTTCAGCCTTCAAGAGGCAGTTTCCAAGCATTTGGTGACTTTGTAGCCAAACAAATTGGCTAAATCTAGTGGTATGTGTCTAGATCTTAGTTTTAAGCAAACTTTTCCCTCTTGTTTGAAATACCATTTGTAGATATGTTGCTTTCCTTATGCTTTACTATGGAGGGATATTAAAGACATCAGATTTTATCTGCTCCATTCCTTGAAAATGCAAGCATTTTACCTCTCCATTGACAATATTAGGCTGTAAATGCTTCCAATTTTGCTCCATATTCTCTTGCTACAACAAGTTATGATCAACTTCCTAATGCTTACCTCTTTCCCAAACTTGCACAACCTTCTTGGCAACCTATGAATGCTTATCAGAAGCCACATGAGCACTATTACACCTCCTCTCAACATCCTTACCCTCCCGCCCAACATCAAAACATGAGAAATTTGGAAAATATCAGTTGTAGGAGGTATTGTTGAAACTCTGAGCAGAGTTGAGAGTTATTGAGTAGGAGCATAAATATCGAGGACAACAAAATTAACTTGTTTACCAAGCTCAGATTATGCAAAATAAAGCTGAGGGCCTTAGAAAACTATAAGAGTAGTTTCTTGCAATGCAAGTTACTACTAGTGAAGAAAGGATTTGGTGACTGGTGGTTATGGAAGAAGCACATCCAACTGGTTGTGCACTTCCATTTTCTTACAAAGATGAGAAGCCTCAAGAAGAAGAAGAAGAAGACAAAGAAGAAATGGAGGAAGATCCAGTCTCTCTCTTGTTTGAGCTCCACTATTTTGTGGAAGGCGAGGAGGAGCAATTGCAACAAGGAACTGGAGAGATAGGCGATGAAGGTGAAGAAGATGATTTATTCCTCTTATTTGACAAGCTTCCTCACTTTGTGGAGCATGAGGCAAAAGAAAGCAAGGAGGTGCTAAGTGAAGATCAATCCTAACTATTGAGCCATCACCTGCTAAGATGGAAGATCCCATGCAACAAGAGCCACAAGAGGTCATTGTACCATCAAAGAAGTCATCAATGCCATCCCCTGCTAGCCATCAAGAGATCAGGGTAGTAGAGCTTTAAAGAAGATGTACCATCATATATATGTCTCGAGTCTGCAAGTCTCCACTGGTCATGCTCACCTCTGAGCATGAAGATGAGCTTCATGATGAATAGATTCAAGTTACCCATTCATTGAAGGAAGACAACATTCAAACATGGGTGAGATTTTTTGTTCTAAATCTTTGCAAGGCATCCCAACATGTTGGATGCCTACCAAGTTTCCTTTTTTGTCTAGTTATCGATAAGCGTGTAAAATATCATAAGCTAGTTAGGAAGGCAAGTTGCTTTAACAAGACAATTAATGACTTTGTTTAACATTATTCCAATGCAAATCTTTGTACATGGTAGGTTAGGAAACTTTTTTTTTCCAAGAAGTGTTGTTGCACATGTTGCATTATCCTTGAAGGAATGTATGTTGTATGGCTCCCTTCTTATGGCTATGTTCCCAATGGATTAAGAA
The DNA here is from genome assembly GCA_027943335.1 of Chamaecyparis obtusa. Lineage (NCBI taxonomy): Eukaryota > Viridiplantae > Streptophyta > Pinopsida > Cupressales > Cupressaceae > Chamaecyparis > Chamaecyparis obtusa. Next base: position 550,428 of record BSBK01003335.1, on the reverse strand, counting down.
TAATAGTCTAAGCAACTAGGGATATTGTGGTTCTTTCTTAGCAGGTTGAGATCTCCTGTGAGTCGCCAAGAATGTAGATTTAATCTACCCCAGCTTTCATCCAGAGAATTATGAAGGCACTTGGAGGTAGGTCAAAAGCGACAAAATGTGAAGAATTGAGAAACACTGAAAATAAAGATTTTCGTCATTTTTTTTATGTTTTAGAAAACTGCATTTTTAGAGGCCTTTGAAGAGGAATTTGGGTTTGAAACTATCATTCATACAACAGAATGGCAAGGTGCCAAGGGACTGCTTTTAGATCTCTTGAAGACCTTTCCAATGAGGTGTTTTGTTTAGAGTTTTGAACAATGAGCTGAAAGTTATGACCCCGCGAAGTTGGGGTAACCAAATGTCAAAATGACGTAGTTTTTACCAGGTCCAAAAGCCTCTTTTCCTTCAAATGCTTCATTTTCCAATGTGCTCTCATTGAAGAGAGCATTGAGCATCAACACTACGAAGTTTTTTAAGGCTAAAGGGAAGGCAAAACTTATGAAAGCCTACTAGAATGCCACATGTTGGCACCGTAGAGTTTCAAATGCCTATGCATGTGGCTTTCCATCCAAGTTCTGCCATTGCGACATGTGTCCAATTAATGGTCACATGTTTCGAAAGGGTGGTGGGGCCACATCATTCAAGGCAAATGGTCACTTTTTAGCTAGCAATGAACCTCAAGGTAAATTTGATTCAAATATGAAACTGCTCCCATGTGCAAGAAAGAACTGATCACAATGAGTAGAGTTGGGAATTTACCCTCATGATGGCAAGGAAGTTGAAAAAGGCACAAGTGGTGTCCATGTTGCGCACATGGAAGGAGAAAATGATGTAGAGACCAAAAAACTTGAGACAGTTGTAACAACCACCATGATGAGATTTTCACATGGAAAATTTGCAGGGGCCTTCTCGGCTAAGTTTTCAAGATTCTATTTAGGGTTTACTTCTTTAAAAGGCCCACGAGTACATTGTAAGAGAGTTCGGTTAGATCTAGAATTTTTGTTCTACGAGTCTTTTTGTTTGCTATATAGACGAACACTTAGAAATAGTTACAGTTTTATTTTTTAGACCCTAGCATTGTAATTTTCACATAATCAATACATGAGATATACTGGAATATGCTCATTTTGCATTTACTATGTGTTTTTCTCTGGGTTGTGAACGATTCTAATGCTTTGTGTCATTTCTGGATGAATGTAGATATTATTTATTATTTCATGATCTTATAATTCATCACAGACTTGCAAATTATTGGATCATGTCTGGTTACTCGTTCAATGTTTGTAATTTAGGGTTATACCATGCCATTTTGTAAATGAAACTCTTTTAGAGTAGTGGTTTTAGTGAGATAAAAAGTGTTAGATAATTGAGAGGGGGGTGAATCAGTTATGATCAATTATCCTACAACCCCAAATTCCTCTCTGATGTATAATATCAACTTGAACAAATAAACTAAACAACTCGGTAATAACTTGACTATGACTTTTTGATTAATTAACCGACTGTCAGTTAATGTAAACCAACTAGTAGTTAACATATACCGATCTAACCAGTTTCTATAATGTGTAAAGTAAAATAACAAAACATCACATGCATTCACATTTAACACTTGATTTTTAACGTGGAAACCCTGTTAAGGGAAAAACCACCTAAGTCCAGTAACCCAAAATATTTTCACACTTTTGAAGTGAGCTCAGTTATGAGCCAACCCTGTTAAAGGTTACAAAACACACTGTAAGGTGTGACCTTGTTAGAAGATTTATCACTAACAGTTCTCTATGACCATACATTCACTTGGGTCAATAAGAAAACAAGTAACATTCATATAATGTAAATAGAAAATAAAGACGGTTAAGTCTCATTCGGTTAAGAGATTTTGTCTGTAACAATGGTTAGAAAGCAACAATATGACCTGATTCAAATGCAATTTCCTTTGCTAGTATTCAGATCTATGCTAAGCTCAATAACATTCTGGTCATCATAATCTCTTTAATCTCCTTCTTCCTCTAACTCTGTTATGCTCGATTATCTCCTTCTGTTACTCGGTTAGGTCTGCAGAATCACTCGGTTCTTACTTCAACCTGTCTGACCAGCTTCACATGTATACTTCAGAAATTTTATCCTTCATGCAATTTTCTCTCTCGTCCGCCTTTTCGAATTTCTTGTCTCCTTATATAGACATGTAAACCGTTTACTTTTCAGCCATAGATTTTGCCTCTTAATCTCCATCGTTGGTTTTGCTTCTTTATGATAGTCCCAACGGGTGCTGAGAGGGGAGGGGTGAATCATCACCTCTAAAAACTTTTTCTCACTAAATCCAGTTAAGTAAACTTACAACACAAAAGGCAAGCAGATTTAAGCAAATAATAACAGTAAGTAAACAATCACAAAGTGAGACCAGATTTATCACGTGGAAACCCGGTTAGGGTAAAAACCATGGGGTGAGGAGACCTCACAAATTTTGTACTCTCCTGGAGTACACCCTGTTAAGAGCCTTTCCGGTTAAAGGATAAAAGCACACTTGCTACATGCGACCCGGTCAAGGGATTTTTTACAATAAGGTCTGTTAGGACCTGTCTGGTTAAAGGACTTTAAACACCTTGAAAGATGTCACTCGGTTAAGGGATTTTGATATAAGGGACCTGTTAAAGTCCACCCAAATACTGAGATTTGTCTATTGTAGTTTGCTAGAAAATAATAGAAGTGTGATCTTTACAGATGACTTTGCTTAGCCTGATAAGATCTCTATTTGTGCTGAACTGAAAATCATCACCGGTCGTCGCAGGTGTATTCTCATCTACTATTGTGCTGCTTTGCACAATCTTCTATCTCTCTTTCTCTATTTTCTTTTACCCCTGCTTTTGTAGCATATAGGTTCACTCTTTTTCTCAGCAGAATGAAGGCAACTCTTATTCTCAACATGCATAAGAATATATACAGTTTTGTTGCCCTAACTGCGCCTCAAATGCATGACCTAATTCTGAGATCTTACAAATACATCACTTAGTGGAGTATTGGTTCACTGAGCAAACATTTGATGCATGTTCTAACTTTATCCGCTTCATGAAGAAAACAACAGTTGCCTGTCAGACAACTTTCCTTCATAGGAGATAACACCTTGATTTAAATCCACTGAATCCGGCTTTAAATCCTTCAGTCGCACCTCAAGAAACCATTGATTCTGGCTTTAAATCCTTTACCTGCGCCTCAAACTGATCACCAAGACAACTCAAGATCACCCGGATTTACTGCAATAAATTCTGGTAGAAAGAGCTGGTTGGAACAGATAGTTGACAGTTAACTATGACTTTCTCGGTTCATACCAGAGTCTTATAATATATCCGGTTGAGTCCTTCGATCTGTTGCAGTCTCTTTCTTGTCTTACCGGTTGCATTGTCCTCGGTGTGCTTCCTCTTGCGTGGATTACTGGTTACATTGTCCCGGTTGTGTTATAAACACTAGTTGGATATTACTTTTAGCTGTACTTGTCTATACCGGTTGTAGTTCGGTCCTTGGTTGATACTGAAATACTCTCTTCCCTAATTAAGTGCATTGCCCGGTTAGTGATCGTTAGTGTAGCGACCGATTACAATGGATTATAGTTATTCTTTTTTTGCCAAACTAGCCTCTCTTGACGTAGATTTTCTTAGAGCTTTAGCCTGTATGGAGATGACAAATCTCTATCCTCTTTTGCCAATCAATGACAATACTTGGACCAGTAGAGAGCTTACCGGTTACCATCATTTGATGTTAACAATCTCCCCCTTTGACATTGATGGCAAAACTTTGAAGGACATTTGGAGTCTTGCATTACTTCCTTGGTTTACCAACCGATTTTATTGCCGATTGCTAATTGCCACAATCTCTCCCCCTTTTTGACAATAATTGCAAAAGGCTAATCAAAAAGATTTCCATTCTCTAATCTGGTCCCCCTGCGAGCAGCAGTCCTTTTCATCAATTCATAAAAGATAAGGTGTAACCTTCTATTGAATCATAATGAACTGATGACTCCCTATTGATGATTACTGATGATCTGAGAGGGGTACAACCCCCAGTCTACCTTTGAGATCCTCAAAAGTACTCTTTGGTAATGGCTTTGTAAATATATCAGCAATCTGTTCCTTGGTGGGGACATACTCCAATCTTACTTCTTTATCCTATACTAGTTCCCTCAAGTAGTGATACTTGATGGCAATGTGCTTGGTCTTGGAGTGCATAACATGATTTTTTGATATGTTGATGGCACTGGTACTGCCACAGTGAATTGCGATTGGTTTAGGTACCTGTTCCTGAATACCTTCCGGCAGTTGTTTGATCCAAATCACCTGTGTGCAGTTGATTGCAGCAACAACATATTCAGCTTCAGCAGTGGATTGTGAAATGCAGTTCTGCTTCTTACTTGTCCACGATACAATCCTCCCACCTAGAAAGAATACACCACCGCTTGTGCTCTTTCTGTCATCAACGTTGCCAGCCCAGTCTACATGAGTGTAGACTTTTATTAGGAATCCTCCCTTGTGTGGAAACCACAAGCCATATTCCTTGGTTCCTTTTAGATATTTGAAGATTCTCTTTACTGCTATTAGATGTGTTTCTTTGGGATTAATTGAGAATCTTGCCACTATGCCAATTGCATGAGCAATGTCCGGTCTGTTGTGAACAACATACTGCAATTTTCTTATCATGGACCGATACATTGTTTCATTTACTTCTTTGACATCATTCTCTTTTGATAACTTGAGATTAGTTATCATTGGAGTTCCAACCGATTTGGATTCTTCTAGTCCAAAAGTCTTAAGAATTTCTTATATGTACTTGGACTGAGAGATGAAGATACCTTCTTTTAGCTGATGGATCTGTAGTCCAATAAAGAATTTTATGGGCCCTATCATAGACATCTCAAATTCTTTCTTCATTTATTCAGCAAAGGCTTTTCTCATCCTATCATTTCCTCTAAAAATGATGTCATCAACAAAGATTTCAGCAATTAGATTTCCATCTTTTTCGGTTTTCAGATACATATTGTTGTTGTCACCGGTTCTTGTGAATCCAATGGTCAGAAGGTATGAATGCAACCTTTCATACCAAGCCCTTGGAGCTTGCTTAAGCCCATAAAGAGCCTTTTTTAGTTTGCAGACCATATCAGTCTTTTGAGCATATGTAAACCCTTCCGGTTGCTCAATGTAGACTTCCTCCTCTAGTATTCCATTGAGGAACGCAGACTTGACATCCATCTGGTAAACTTTAAACTTTTTGTGAGCTGCATAGGCAAGAAGAATTCTTACTCTTTCCAATCTAGCCACTGGTGCAAAAGTTTCTCCATAGTCTAGTCTAGCTTCTCGAGCATATCCTTTGCAAACCAGTCTTGCTTTATTCCTGATGACTTTACCTTCCTCATTCAGTTTGTTCCTGTAGACCCATTTTGTCCCAATGACATTTTTGTCCCGAGGTCTAGGCACAAGTTCCCATGTATCATTCTTCTTTATTTGTTCGATTTCTTCATCCATGGCCTTGACCCGATTCTCATCTTCCAGGGCTTCTCTGGTGGATTTTGGCTCAACACATGAAAGCAGATATATTTTCTCTTTGGCCTTCTTCCTGGTCAAGACGTTCCCATGTTTGTCACCAATTATATTGTCAGTAGAGTGATATGTGACATACCTTGGGAGAGCCGGTCTCTGTTCCCAGTCAGGTTCATCTTGTTGAGTAATTTCTTCATCATGGTTTATAACATCTTCTTATTCACCATCCTATGGTGGCCTGTCAGCTTTGGGTACAGTCTCCCGCTCTTGATGTCTATCCATGGGTGTTATTCGCTCATCTTCAGTTGTAGCTTCATTGAACTCAAAGCCATCTCCTTGTTGGAATTAGGAGAGATAGGTACTGAGAGGGGAGGGGTGAATCAGTGCCTTCAAAACTTTTGCTTGTAAAACCTTTCAGATCTAAAATTGAATACTGTGATAACCGATCAAAATAACTTGAATACAATTGTATAGATCAATCATCTAGTTAGCTTAAGAAAGTAAACAACATGAAATCAATATGACAATCACATAACACAAGTATTTTGGTAATGCAGAAACCCTTGTTAGAAGGTAAAAACTACAGTGCGGATGACACCCACAAATTCTTCACTACTGTAGATAGAAAAAGGTTTGCCTGTTAAGGCTACAAGTTTTGATCACTTCTGGTGATCTTACCCTGTTAGTAGTAACATAATAGATCAGCTAGATCTACCTAGTTATAGGATTTAAACAACACTAATGAAGTGTGTACTCGGTTAAGAGATTTACATAAGACTGTTAAGTCTACTCTGTTAAGAGATTTATCAAACAATCTATCACAATTGTCAGAAAGTAATAGGTAATTATCTGCTAGTTGACAACTCAATTGTCTGAAATAGATCTATAAGTGCTTATCAAAATATCACCTTATCTGTGATGGTTTCCTTCTTTGTTGTGCTCGGTAGCCTTCTCTGATTCTGCTCAATCTGATATCCTTTGTGCTTTGTTTTGCTTGGTAAACTGATTGTCTTGAAGATAGGAAATGTCTTCAAGTGCTCCGTGATTCATATATATTAGTTCACCCAACCTCATAAAAATGGTGCAAACATACAAAATATAGTGTTCTATTTTGCCGCCTTAGCAAAAATTAGGTTACAAAAATAATCATAACCCTAAGATCTACGGTGCAAAATAACCTAGATCAACTATTATAATAAGATAAACATTACATTTAATGAGTATTTATTTACAATAAATGCTCCTTGATCTTGGTAAATCATTTTACAATCTGTTATAACCGTTTGCATAGAATAATGTGCCATTTCAGATTACTATGCCGTTTTCTGTGATCATCGGTAAACACTGTATAATTTGCTCGGTGTATACTGCGATGCTCAGTGTTTACTGACCGTCGGTGTCGGTGTCGCTGGTGCTCGGTTAACTGTGTGATGTTCGGTGAAAAAGGCTTTACCGACTATTCTATCTTACTTCTTGTTACCGATCGACTCAATATAAGTAATTGACCGACCTGTTTACTATCCTTTGATACTAATGACAACCTTAAATGCTCAATAGAGATTAACAATCTCCCCCTTTGGCATTAGTATCAAAACTTCGAATGTATATAGATAAAATGTTTCTATATATGCCTTATGTCTCCACCATATACATATCCACAACAAAAATTTCTAAGTACAGAGTACTCCCCCTTGGTGCATGCTCCCGGTAGTGTGCAATATACATATCAAAGTATACTTATTTGGCATACACATGGTTTTCCCCCTTTTTTGATAATAATGCCAAATACAAAAAAAAAATATATAATGTATACTTACATCTTATCAAAAATGTGTGGATGGATTTTCTTTACAGACTCCAAGAGGTTGTCCCATTCCTCTTTCAAGTTGGTAAGAGCAATATGCTCAAGACCGACTTGTGCATGCATGTTAAAGATATTATCCAACACTGAAATCTCTGGTGTTGCCACAAGTTGTTCAGCTTTGACAATGTGTGCTTCAAAAATTTTCAAGTAAGGAGTGAGTTCTTTTTGTAACTCTATAACCTGATCGGTGATGTGTGCTTCTTGTTTCTTTAAGTCTGCTATCAGCCGCCAGAGTTCCTGAACTTGGTTAATATGCTTTAAGAAAGTAGTTGGCTCGGCGATAGCTTCTTGTGTACTTAACTTTATCTCTTCTTCTAAACCTTTTATTTTTTCACTAACTTCTACAGTGAAGATGTCTTAAGTACAAAGCTTGATTAGAAGTTGACAGATTATCTAGGTGATAGACTTTACCTCGGTAATGACCTCAGATAATTTTACCTTGTTCAGTGCCACTTCTGTGCTAATCCTTTCTACCAATTTGTTCTGAATCTTTGATTCTGCCCTTTCTTCTATTCTTTTGTCTGCATCTGTATCAGGGGCATTGATTTTGTCGACGAGTGTGGCAAGTTGATCTAAGATGGGAGTATTCTCATCAATATTTGTTTCCGGTACTATCTGTTGCAGAATATCCCGTACATCATTTAACACTTCTTTACGTTTGTGTTCTTGCCTTAACTTCTCTTGTGCCACTTTCCTTGAACATAATTCCTCATACCTACATACCTACTTAGTTCCTCAGGGCTTAGGGTTCTCGGGTCACATTCTGGTATAATGATAACTTCATCAATGGTGACCGGCCCCTTGGCTTTCTTCTTCTTCTGGGCAAGAGGTGACTTCTTCTCACTTATGACAATAGCTTTTTCTTCACTTCTCAGAGTATCTTTCCCAGGTGACACTGTATCATCCTTCTTTAGCTCCTCGGTAGATGGTGTGGGAGTCTTGGTTGTAGTGTCAAGTGGGTTCACCTCGGTTGACTTTGTTTCTTCTGGTTCCTTTGTTTCTGTAGATTGTGCCTTTGGTTTATTAGGCTCATTTGTATCTGCAGGTTGTTCGGGTGCTTGAATCTTAGTTGTATCTTTATTTGGCTCAGGATGAGACACATCGGGTTGTACTTGTGAAATTATTTCAACTGCCACTGCAAGTACAGGTAGTTCACCCGGTAGTGATGTGAGCACACTATCAGTGCCTAATGCTTCATCTTTGTATGGTGCAATTGTCACATCTTCGTCATCCTCATCATCAGGATCACCATTAGTGATGTCCTCAATGAGTGCATCATCATTGATTTTCTTTTGCAAGTGGATCTTAACTTGATTCGGTGCATCCTGTGGAATTTTGATTTCTTCCTTTTGTTCGGTGATATCAATTACCTCGGTAATTGATATACCAATGTCTTCTATTTTCTTACCTTTGTTATCATCAATGAAAATACCTTTATCTTTTGAACTGTGTCTCTTCTTAGATAGTTTCAGGAATGCTTCCTATTCAGCTTTCTCTTCTGCTTTCAAAATTGATGTCCATAGAGAATCACATATGACATCCATATCATCCACATTCTCATCCATGATCTACATTGCTCTATTCTTGACTAGAAATCTAGCTTGATATTTTGTCATGTATTCACTTACCACAGCATAGCTAAAGTGTGAGGCGGCACGACCTAGTGACCGTTCTCTTTTCCTTTTCTCTGTATCTAGTGCAATAGCCTATCTCTCACTTATTTTGTCATCAAGTTCTTTTGGCAATTGACATGCAAACTCCATTGGTACTCTCTTGAATTTAATCATCATCTGGACGATAGCATGCTCTATCTTTGTCTTGTCCTCAATTGATATTTTGTCAAATTTGCCTATGCCTGGATTTGTAAGATTTCCATTCTCAATTATATCTTCAATTATTTCTTCTATAGTACTTTCCCTGTTACGAACTAACTTGAATTGATCAGGATCATTTTCAGTTTCTGTATCCTCTAGATCTTCCTGATTTCTTATGTATTTCGTCTTTTTCTTCGGTGTCTCAGCTACTTTCTTGGTCTTTCTCTTAACATATTTCCTGGTAGGTGTAGCTGCTCTTCTTTTTGCTATTTTTACTGCTTCTACTTGCTCGGTGGATTGTGCAGCAGTTGATGAACGTGTCTTCATTCCTTCAGGTTCTGGTAGCTGCATATCTTGTTCATCAGTTGTGGGAGGAACCAGTGTGAGATCCTTTTCTTTGTCTGACTCGGTTTCGTCGCTATCATAGGGCTTGTCAGCCAACTATAACTGACCTTCGGTTGCTTCATCAACTTGTGACTCCTTAGGTGAGTCAGATGTAGTTCCATATTTTGCTGTGAGATCTTTTCTCATTTTCTTTGCCCTTCTTGACATTTTACCAATCTCTATGTCTGTTGTGATTCTAGACTTAGCTTCCTCATATACTCCAAACCTACTGGCAGTGATGTTTATCGGTAATGCCAGCATTGATAGATTTCAAAGCGAAATCATGATTCATTTCATATCCCATCGGTGCTAGCCATTTTGTTCTTGGCTCTACTACCTTTATCATTGAGTGGTCTGTGCTGAATACAAAGCATATGTCATCTTCAAATTTGCTCACTAATTACCTTGGAATTCTACTCCTTTGTTGCATTTTTGTTTGAAATTCTTTGAAAAATGCATTGAATTCCTTATTCAGATTGTCTCCTAAACTTTTCATCATTTCACCGATTTGAGCAATTATCGGTTTGTCCGATTGCCAGTTTACTTTACCGATACCCGGTACATATTTTTGTAGATAGAGAAATGTACAGACAAGCAGTGATCCATACTTACATGCATTAGACTTCTTTGCTTTTATTGTCTTCATATTGTCATGCAGTTGGTGTAGTAGTAGCTCGGCAAGATCAACCTGGTGATCTTTCTTCACAATTTTGTAAGCCATGTCCACAGCGCTGCAGGGTACACTATTTGGTCTGCTAGATTGGAATATCTTGTACCCGATGACATGAGCTGCGAATTTTACCACTGGATCTTTGATAGTTGATATTTTCAGTGCCCTACCGTCCCATTGAGCTCCAGTGTTCTTTTCTACGTCAGGACGAGACGAACTTCAAAAGGCTTTGGCTTTGTCGGTTGTAGGGTACCCAATAACCCTACTGATAATCTTCTTAGTGACCTCAACAGGTTTATCCAACCAAAATTTGCCATCATGAAATCTACTTAGCACAATTCTTATCCAGTCATTGTGGAAGGATTGCGGGAAGAATGTAAAACACCGTAACCCTGACTCCTCAATCTTCTTATATTCGGATTTAATCTTACCATCCAGTCCACAGACTTGCTGATAAGCTGCAATGGTCTCAAAATCACATACTTCATTGATCTTGCAGTGAATGTAAGCCCTAACGTCTTTTGTCAACAAAACCTTATCTATAATACTAGAAAATGCGCCCATATCGTCTGTTTGTGCTGCGACCTTGGGATGAGGTTTTAATTTCTCCTCGACAAAATGTGCCCTAACAATTAATTCCACTTCCTCCTCAATGTTCTATGATTTGTTTGCAGTCGATGTCGATGCCATAAATTGTTTCTAGGGTTTCGAAAAATAATAGATAACCAGTGTTTGGTAGGCAGATGAACTTACTCGTTATCGTCTAAGATTTGTCGTCGGTTTGATCTACAGTAGCTTGGAATCTTTTCTGAAACTCTCTAGCTCAAACTCTTCTCTGTAAAATCACTATTCTTCGAAGTCGCAATGTAATAATGAACTATGTTTCCGCGTATATATAGACTTCTCAGTATACCCACTCAAACTTTGATGCATTAAATGCGTGACCTAACTTTTGATATGAAACAACTGTCAGCTCGGTAACGCCTACAATTACTTTTGCTCGGTTAACATAGAATTTCTTCATCGGTTTGCATTGTTGTCGGTTAACCTTGTATAGTGATTACCGACGGGTAACCAACTCACGTTTCTTCTTTTATCGACTATATAACATTTGTAGACTTATAACACATAAACCATGGTGCAACTTTATTCATGCAGATTTGGTATCTGTACATCATATATAAGGAACTGTATGTAAAATGTGATCATTTAAAATGTCAGTTCCATACATACCTTTGTCATCTTATGTGGACGTACCGATGTCACCCAAGCCAGTGGACGAGGTTTCACCGACAGTGTTACTTGACTCAACATTCTCATTAGATGCCTTCTTCCACATTGTGTTCCTTAACTTCGTAATATCTGCAATGTTATATCCACTCTCAAATATATGGTTTTCATTAGGTGCTCGGTCTTTGCAGTTCTTGCTTACATGACCGACCTTGTGACAGTGCATACATGCCATTCCTGCATTTGTCCAGTTTCTTGATTGTCCAATCTGATTCTTTTTGTAACAGTTTGGTGCAATATGTCCATACCGACCACATACAGTACAATTAGTCCATGTATTATAATCCAAAACATATGAGTTACCTTGTCTCTTCGGTTGATATGGCTTTCGTTGTAATTTATCCTTAGGTGTCCAGACTTGTGTCACTTTCGCCTTGCAGTCCCTTGCAGTGTGTCCATGCTTATTACAAGTATAGCATATTTTCTCCTCAGTAGTATTATTAGCAATGTCATTCTTCTTAGCTCTGCATTCATAAGTTGGATGTCCAAACTTACCACAATAATAACAATATCCATTGAGTTTTGGAATGACAGGAGGTTTACCTCGTGCTTTGCTCTGCACACATTAGATGTATGTCCTGATTTTCCGCAGTGGTAACATGTCATTACTTTAGGTTTCTGAGTTTGATTGTTGTTGACTTTTTCATCTTGTTGTGATGATTCTCCTTCATCGGTGTAGCCTATACCGGTTCTGCTTCCAAATCTCCTCTGATTAGTCAGGAAATCATCAATCTTTTTAGAACTGTCCTCAGCTAACTTCATCATTTCATTGTGTTGCTTTTGTGTCTTTATTTCATTTCTCAATTTTTCATTATTTTCTCTGAGTATTGCAACATCTTCAAGTCTTCTTGATAATTCTCTATTTACTCGGTTCATTTCTTGATTAACTGTCATCATCTGATTTGATACTTGGAAGTAACGATCAGTGAGTCTGTGTATTTCACTTTCTTTTGCTTGAAGTTGTTCAGTCATCAGTCTTCGATCTTTAATAGCCAGATTCCGATCTTGTTCAGCTTGTCTAGCATTGTTCATGATTTCCACCATTCTCACCATTTCCACCATGCTTTCACTTGCTCAGATAGATGCTGATTCTTTTCAAATAAATCAGAGATTATGCTTTCTGATCCGTTAGAGATGCTTCCAGAGCTTGATCCAATATGATCAAATATTTCATCAATAGGTTCTTCATGATAACTAATTTCATTCAGCTAAATTGCAAGGTTCTTCCTATCAACCAGTAATTTCTTCAGTTCTTCCTTGGCTTGTTTATATTGTTCCACAAACATCTGTATTTGTATCTTATGATTTTCAATAGTCTTGTCAAGTTTGTATCTCTCCATGACTTAGATCTTTACGCTTCAGTGGTTAGACTGTTCAACAAGAGAACTAAGCTCTGATACCAATTGTTGGAATTAGGAGAGATAGGTACTAAGAGGGGAGGGGTGAATCAGTGCCTTCAAAACTTTTGCTTGTAAAACCTTTCAGATCTAAAATTGAATACTATGATAACCGATCAAAATAACTTGAATACAATTGTATAAATCAATCATCTAGTTAACTTAAGAAAGTAAACAACATGAAGTCAATATGACAATCACATAACACAAGTATTTTGGTAAGGCAAAAACCCTTGTTAGAAGGTAAAAACTACGGTGGGGATGACACCCACAAATTCTTCACTACTACAGATAGAAAAGGTTTGCTTGTTAAGGCTACAAGTTTTGATCACTTCTGGTGATCTTACCCTATTAGGAGTAACATAATAGATCAGCTAGATCTACCTAGTTATAAGATTTAAAAAACACTAATGAAGTGTGTACTCGGTTAAGAGATTTACATAAGACTGTTAAGTCTACTCTGTTAAGAGATTTATCAAACACTCTATCACAATTGTCAAAAAGTAATAGGTAATTATCTGCTAGTTGACAACTCAATTGTCTGAAACAGATCTATAAGTGCTTATCAAAATATCACCTTATCTGTGGTGGTTTCCTTCTTTGTTGTGCTCGGTAGCCTTCTCTGATTCTGCTCAATCTGATATCCTCGGTGCTCTATTCTGCTCGATAAACTGATTGTCTTGAAGATAGGCAATGTCTTCAAGTGCTCCGTGATTCATATATATTAGTTCACCCAACCTCATAAAAATGGTGCGAACATACAAAATATATAGTGTTCTATTTTGTCGCCTTAGCAAAAATTAGGTTACAAAAATAATCATAACCGGTGCAAAATAACCTAGATCAACTATTATGATAAGATAAACATTACATTTAATGAGTATCTATTTACAATAAATGCTCCTCGATCTTGGTAAACCGTTTTATGATCTGTTATAACCGTTTGCATAGAATAATGTGCCATTTCAGATTATTATGCCATTTTCTGTGATCATCGGTAAACATTGTATAATCTTCTCGGTGTATACTGCGATGCTCAGTGTTTACTGACCGTTGGTGTCGGTGTCGCTGGTGCTCGGTTAACTGTGTGATGCTCGATGAAAAAGGCTTTACTGACTATTCTGTCTTACTTCTTGTTACTGATCGACTCAATATAAGTAACCGACCGACCTGTTTACTATCCTTTGATACTAATGACAACCTTAAATGCTCAATAGAGATTAACACTCCTCCATTAGTATTTTTAAGACTTTCATGATTGTCATGACCGGTCTTCTTATTTGGTTCTGAAGATTCATCAATTCTTACCTTGATGCTTTCAATTATCTTGCCCATTCTCTTATTCAGACACCGATAGGCCTTTCTTTTGGTAGAATAACCCAAGAATGTTCTTTCATCGCTCTTGGGATCAAACTTCCCAGAAAACATCTCTCTCTTTTGATGTAGCATTTACTACCAAAGATTTTGAAGTAGCCTACATTGGGAGTATGTTTAAACCATAGTTCATAAGGAATCTTACCAGTTTCCTTTTTGAGTTGAACTCGGTTGATGGTGTAGACAGCAATACTGATAGCTTCTCTCCGGAAGTGGTGAGGGAGATTCTTCTGGATCAGTAGAGTTCTGGTGCAGTCGATCAACGTCCTGTTTCTTCTTTCTACTACTCCATTTTGCAGAGGAGTCCTAGGTGCAGAAAACTTCCTCTTTATGCCATGTTCCTCACAGTAATGAGTGAAATCCTGAGAGGTGTACTCGCCTCCTCTGCCTAACCTCAAACATTTCAAGCTTCTACCGGTCTCCTTTTCCACTCTAGCCTTGTAAACTTTGAACATGTGAAAGGCTTCTGATTTCTCTCTCAGAAAGAGTGTCCACATCATTCTCAAAAATTCATCTACAAACAGCATGAAGTACCGATCTCCATGATAACTCTTTGTCCTCATTGGTCCACACAGGTCTGTGTGCACAAGGTCTAGAACATTTTCAGCAGAGGACTTACTATTGAAACTTGCTCATGTTAGTTTTCCTAACTGACAATATTTACAAATACCACTCATGGGTTTTGCAATTTCTGGGAGTCCTCTAACCGATTTCTTTTTACTTACTTTGACAATACTGTCAAAGTTTATGTAATAGAGTCTCTTGTGTCATAACCAACTATTGTCTTCTTTGGAGATAAGACTGATTTTGCTTGATTCTCCTCTGACCGAAGCTATTAAACATGCTCCTTCCGTTGAGTCTAGGTAGAACAGGTTGCCTTTGCTCTATCTACTGGTTGCAACATGAGTTCCAGATTGATTTTTGACTATGTAGGAATCTTGGCTGAATTCCAACTAGAATCCTTTATTGTTCAACTGTGCAACTTTCATCAAGTTGTACTTGAGTCCTTCAACCCAGTACACATCTTCACAAACAACATTGTTGTAGAGAGGAATAGATCCCTCACCCCTGATGGCACAAGGGGCATTATTTCCAAAGGTGACTGATCCGCTGTCATTGAGCTCCAAGTTGATGAACTTATTCTTGTCACCGGTCATATGGTGTGTACATCCGTTGTCAATGATCCAATCATCATGCTGATGAGATCTGAATATGAGTGCAACTTCATTGACAATTGGGCTCTCCTCCTTTATTGCAACAAATGCAATTTCTGGATCGTCTGAGTCTTCAAACTCATTGTCTGTGACTCCTTCCTCCGCAAGGTAGCATTCCTTCTTTGCTTTGTTCTTGAACTGGTCTCTTTTGTCTCTATTATCATTGTCTAGACACCGGGCAACAATGTGTCCTATTTTGTTGCAGGAGAAGCATTTCAAAGGGAGTTTTCCTTTGTACTTCCCTTTGCATATGGGAAATCTCTTAGCAATGAGAGCTTCAAACTCATCTTACTCCATCTCCTCTAAGAGTAGGTTCTCAACAAGGTTGCCGATCTTACTGGTAGAGGAATTACCAGTTTCTCTTCCCTTTTTGGTGGAAGAGGTGTTGACAGAGGACTTAAACGCTGCTTCTTGAACGGACAAGCTATTATCAAAGTTACTTAATTCAAAAGCAGCCAGCATACTGATTAGGGAGTCTAGGGTGACTTGATCTTTGGTCACGAACCTGAGCTCTTGAATGATAGAGATCTTTATGGCATACTGAGGTCTGAGAGTTCTTAGTATTTTGCTAACCACCTCTTCTCCACTCAGCTTGCCTCCAGAACTTCTGATGGAGTTGATCACCTCTTTGATTCGGTTGTTATATTGCTCGATGTCTTCTCCTTCGTTCATCCTCATGTTGTCATACTTTCCTCTGAGGCTTTCGATCTTGGCTCTCTGAACATTAGGATCTTCTCCATAGACTGTTTGTAACTTGCCCCACATCTTGAAGGTAGAATCAAGATGTTCAATCTCGGCATAAACATGATCAGGCAGTGTGCGAGCTATCATAGCCATGGCTGCCGTGTGCTCAATTTTGATCTTTTCTTGATTAGGTGTCAAGGTACTAGCAAGCTCACTATAATCGACAGTAATGTGATTCGAGTATTGGTCACCGATGGTCTTCATATATAGCTTCATTTTTCTGCACCATAAGGTGAAGTTTTCTTTTGAAAACTTTGGTCCTTCCTCATCATCATGACTTTTTCCTTGTGCGGTTAAGCAACAAAAAAAATAAGACTTGGCTCTAATACCAATTGACAGTCCCAACCGGTGCTGAGAGGGGAGGGGTGAATCAACACCTCTAAAAACTTTTTCTCACTAAATCCAGTTAAGTAAACTTACAACACAAAAGGCAAGAAAATTTAAGCAAATAATAACAGTAAGTAGACAATCACAAAGTGACACCAGATTAATGATGTGGAAACCCAGTTAGGGTAAAAACCACGGTGTGAGGAGACCTCACAAATTTTGTACTCTAAAAATTTTGTATTCTCATCTACTGTTGTGCTGCTTTGCACAATCTTCTATTTCTCTTTCTCTATTTTCTTTTACCCTTGCTTCTGTGGCATATAGGTTCACTCTTTTTCTCAGTATAATGAAGGCAACTCTTATTCTCAACATGCATAAGAATATATACAATTTTGTTGCCCTAACTGCGCCTCAAATGCATGACCTAATTCTGAGATCTTACGAATACATCACTCAGTGGAGTGTTGGTTTATTGAGCAAACATCCGATGCATGTTCTAGCTTTATTCGCTTCATGAAAAAAATAACAGTTGCATGTTAGGCAACCTTCCTTCATAGGAGATAACATCTTGATTTAAAGCGACTGAATCAGACTTTAAATCCTTCAGTCGTGCCTCAAGAAACCATTGATTCCGGCTTTAAATCCTTTACCTGCACCTCAAACCGATTACCAAGACAACTCAAATCACCCAGATTTACTGCAATAAATCCTGGTAGAAAGAGCTGGTTGGAACAGATAGTTGACAGTTGACTATGACTTCCTCAGTTCATACTAGAGTCTTATAATATATCTGGTTGAGTCCTTCGATCTATTGCAGTTTCTTTCTTGTCTTACCGGTTGCATTGTCCTCGGTGTGCTTCCTCTTGCGTGGATTACCAGCTACATTGTCCCAGTTGTGTTATATACACACTTGGATATTGCTTTTAGCTGTACTTGTCTATACCGGTTGTAGTTCGGTCTTTGGTTGATACTGGAATACTCTTTTCCCTAATTGAGTGCATTGCTCGATTACTGATGCTTAGTGTAGTGACTGGTTACAATGGATTACAATTATTTTTTTCGTGCCAAACCAGCCTCTCTTGATGTAGATTTTCTTAGAGCTTCAGCCTGTATAGGGATGACAAATCTCTATCCTCTTTTGCCAATCAATGACAATACTTGGACCGGTAGAGAGCTTACCGGTTACCATCATTTGATGCTAACACTTTAACCTTCCTTGGAACTTGTGCCTTAAAACATTTTCAATCTTCATCATCCGATCATCCTTGAATTTTTCTAGCCGTAGATTTACATAACAAAATTTATCTTTTTGCTTGGAATCTTCTAGATTCGTCCAACTCATCATCTCATGTCGACAATCACATGTTCCTCCTTATTTCTCCCGCTCGGTCAATACCGTGATATGTCAGTTTCTTCCTGCTTGGTTAATACCACACTCAGTGTACACCACATCTGCTCGGTGTACACTAAGTTCTTCTTATACTGACCAAAATAACTTGTACTCTTTTGATCTTCAACACTTAGTAGAATCATGGAAGCCAATCAAATCACTATCATACTATCATAGACTCATCAATAAGTTTCCCAATGAATAACTTAATCATAACTTACTCATACATCTCATTTTCATGCTAATATCTCATTTCTTTCACCAATATTACCTTCTTAAGATGTTTGCAACTATCATGATAAGTAAAGTCAAAACTAGTTGACATCAATGACAATATAACAACTGATATAATGTCTCACATATAACTTAGTAGCTTGATTATCATCTTCACATTCTCCCATTTTGTTCTCCAAGTTATCTATCAGTTGTAGTCTAACAATCTCTCTCTTTGTCATTGATGGCAACACAATATGAAATATGCCATAGCATACCAAACAAATCTTAAGTGTCTACAACTCAGTCTTTATGCTGTGACTTGGTTAGCTCTCCCTTAGCTTATGCTTTTAATATTTTTAATCACTACACATTATCATCTATCTCTTATGTAGTATCTCTCTTTACTGTATGACTGTGTCACTTCTTTTCTATTCAATGCATATTCTCTTGCTTTCGGTTAGCTTCTTTCCAACTAATATTTCATGCATATTCTCTCCCTTTGACAACAATGCCAAAAATAAGCTCTTCAATAGCCAAAAAAGTATCTTTGTTGTTCCTTTCCAGATTCTTTTACCTTGCATGTACATGTGTTTTTTGTTTCAGCTTGTCTTCCATTTTCTTCACAACCTTAGGAATCCCAAAGTGTGAACATCTTGCATCAACATAGTTAGATCTTCTGATAAAGAATAGGTTGATGCAACCCTATATCACCTTAGTGACTGGTAGATAGGGGAAGGATCCCGAGTCTACATCTCAAGTACTCAAATGTATCATTCGGTAAGGGTTTTGTGAATATATTAGCAAGTTGTTCTTGTGACTTTACATATTCCAATTTGACCCGTTTCTTCTAAACTTTCTCCCTTAAGTAGTGATATTTAATGGATATGTGCTTTGTCTTTACATGCATCACTAGATTCTTTGAAATGCTTATAGCACTTGTGTTGTCATAATAAATTGTCATTGGTTATGTTATTTCTTCATTCATGCCTTCCAACAATTGCTTTATCCATGCAATATTAAAACAATTGGCATCAACAGCTACATATTCAGCTTTAACAGTGGATTGAGAAATACAACCTTATTTCTTGCTTATATAGGTTACTAATCATTCACCTAAAAATAATTCTCCACCAGTAGTGCTTTTTCTATCATCAATATTTCCTGCTGTAGACACCTAAAAATCCATTTGTCAATTAAGATTATTTTAGTTGACAAAAGACCCGATGACATCATCATTAATTAATTAATTAATTAGTTTTTATCGTCATTATCCCTTCTCCTATTTTAATTGAAGACATTTAATTAAAGAATCCCTCCCAAAAGCTTTTAAATCCAATTTGAATGATATTCCTTCCAATTTATTAATTATTTAATAAATTATCCCTCAAAACCCTTTAAATAAGTTAAATATTTATTTAATTCCCTAAAACCCTAAAAATCTTCTAGAAAACCCTAAACCTATCCTCACTTTCCTAATCACTCCCTAAACCTGCTTCGAGGGTAATTCCTAACCCTCTTAGTCTAAACCCTCATCCTTTGACTTCTGGTCAACCCCCTCATTAATGAGCCTTACATGCTCATTAATGGCCCCTTACACCCTCATTAATGGTTCTTACAACCTCTTAATGAAGCCTAAGTCTCTTCTTCCATCTTGGTCCCCTAGCACACTTCCCTAGTGTTGCTCACACGTGTGAGCAACCCTTAACCCTTATCCCCTTTACCCTAACTCTAACCATACCCCTAACCCTGACTCTGACTCTAACTACCCTTTCTAACCCAAGCCCTTCCTCAAATCCTATAAATACTCCTCATTCCAAGAGCAATTTACCAATTTCCCTATTTCATATTAAGTATTGTTATCATGCTCATTAGCATCTAGACTTATCTTAAATTCTAATATTGTTAGATTTAACTCATTTCTATGCTTTCATAACTCACACTAGCTTAGCTTAATGGATTAAACTAGCTTATTTCATTTACTTTGCATATCATTTTCATCAAATCACACTTATTTTTAACCTAAAATCAACCTAGCATACTCATCTTTAGCTTAAATCTGCATCCTAGCTTCATTTGGTTCCTTGGGGCTCCAGGGGAAAATCAGGTTCACCATACCTGATTCTGTGCCATTATGGCCTTGGTTCCTAAATGGTCCTAATCCTTCCTAAACAACATTGGGGACATGCTTGTTGTGATTCAAGAGCATACCCACATCCCTAATCTAAGAGCAAATCAAACGGTGACAAGGTGCTCCCGTTTAAGCTCTATCTGAGTTGTCTTGCAAATAGATTTACTATATGTTTAGTATATGCTTCTTAGACTAATGTTTGAATGTCTACGCATGTTCTGAACAGGTTAGGTTTACATTGATCGCATTTTGGCACGCCCGGTGGGACCTCACCATGCTTCACAACTACTTTTTTAAAGGGTTTTTGAGTAAAAAACCTAGTTTTTTTTGCAATATCATCCTATTTAGGATGAATTATTGTATGAGTAAACTCCTTGGCATTATTTTTCGTATTGGCACATATGTATTCTCGTACCAGAGGTGCCCATTACTCGTATGGGACTTCTGCATGTAATTTTGGCCTCTTTTAAGCTTCCTGTCCCTGTTTGCTCGTACTAGGAGTCAAGGGTACTCGTATGAGGCTTGATCCTTACTCGTACGAGTAAACACCTCAAAATAACCTGCCCTGTTTACTCGTATGGGAAACATGGGGCATGTGTAAGGCCTTAAACTTGGGTTTGGTTGGTTTTTAGGGCTCATTTGGGCCTCCTAGTGCCTCTAAACTTCAAAATTGCAGGTTCTAACTCCATGTTTTTGTAGGTACTCATTGGAAGCAAGTTGATCACCAAAACATCAAAGCCTTAAGGGTCATTAATTATCTTGCATATTTAGGAACTAAAAAACTTCATTTCTTGGGCTCAAAATGAACTCTTATTCACTCTTGAATGCTTAGAAAGCAAGAAATCTGCACATCTTTCCTAAACAATTCAAAACTAATCCTAATCAATCCTAAAGCAATAAAATTCACTTATAATGTTTTTCTTTTAGCTAAAAAGAACTTCATTCATTCAAATTTAAGTGATTTAGGGTTTTATGCAATCTAGGAACACTTCAAACTTTGAGTGCTTAAAAAGGACTAAATCTGCATGTCTTTCCTAAATAGTTCCTAATCAATCATAACTAATCCTAAAGGTTCCTAAATCAATCTTGATGCATTGTTCTTGGCTAAAATAAACTTTATTTACAAAATCTTGAGTGTTTTTAAGGTTTTATGCATTCCGAAGGCAATTTAGAAACACCTCATTTTTTCTCTAAAAGTGAATTCTAAAAAAAATCTTGAATGACCCTAAAGAAATGAATCAAAGTCATATCAAAAGTCATTACATTTGATTCCTAAAATAAACCACAATCTTGAATGCACAAAGTGAAAAAAAGCAACTTCATTTCATTTCAAAATTCATTTTGGGATCCTAAAAGGCAAAACTCAATCTTGAATGTAAAAGGGTAAAACACTTTGCAACATCGTTTTCAAAAAGCTTTCATTTTTTCTTTCAAAGAGTGAACAAATCAAATCCTAAACATGTGTGTTTGTAAGTATTGACATGAAAAACACTTAATCAATTTGGAAATGAACCCTTTTTTTTATGTGCTTTTAGGAATTTTAAAATTTGGCAAAACCTTGTTACTCTAAGTGACGTAAAACAAATTGAACTAGGACAAGTTCTTTTGTTTTACTTCTAGTGAGACCAGTCCAAAGAGAAAAATGCTTCCTCTTTGGAGAATGACCTCAAACCAGTACTTCCCCGACGGGTATAGAAATAAAGCATTGAGCAAACTCTCGCTTCATCCCCTCAATCTTGGGTGATGCGTGTTGATGGTAGCCCAAGGTAGGTGAATATCCCTACTATTTTGGCATGGTCAACTAGACTTTTAAGTGAGTCACATGCGTACAAACTGATTGGGAGGATGCCATAGACCAAATCAGACACCTGCTAATCAGAGGCTTCCTGATCTACTCTTGAAGGTATGAAAATCTTTGTGCACAGACTGATCCAAGTGGTTTCTCGGAGCACCTTAATATTACTCACCATCTGTATTCCTTTTGGGATACCAAGCTGTGAGCAAAGATTTTGATACTAGCCTGTCTTCTAGGTAGTTCTTGTTTGATGTGTTTTTGAAGTTTTAGATTCAATGCAAAACATCTATTGAACATACACAAGCAAAGAGTTCTACACCAAATCTTTTTCCATATTAGGCCAATCCTCCAAAATCCTGAAGTCATCCAAACTTTCAAAATCTTGTCATCCTAGTCTCATAATCATGGTCTTCCTTTCATTCCACATCTTTTCTGTCTAGCATTGTCCTCCTTTCCTCCTATTCTAGGTTAGCAGAGTCATCTTGGTCATCCCCCATCCTCTTTCCATTTTCCTTCTAGAGTTCATCATTCCTCCTATCCTGAGCCAAATCCAATCCCAGTCTGAGCTTGTCAGTCATCCAAATCCAAGCCTTAGTCTTCCCATCCATCTTCATCCTTCATCACTATCCAACTCATCCACAAGCAAGAATGTCTCTAAACTATTATAATGAGTTTGATTATTACATCACTTCTCCCACTCCATCCTATTCCGATGATGATGAATTTCTTGTTGATCATAATGAGTACTTTGAAAGCCTTAGCAAGCATGATAATGAGAATCTTTTGGATCACGATGAGTACTTTGAAAATCTTAGCAAGCTTGCTCCAAACATCCCCCATAATCCAATAATTCCTCCAAAATATCCTATCATGCCTTCATACATACCCACTAGCACTCCTTATCATACGTTTGACAAGGGAAATCCATTTTGCTATTCATCCACACCTTCTTCCTATCTTGAGGCTGCATATCCCCTACATACATCCTTCATACCTCCATCTTCCTCCATGTTTATATCTCAATCACCATCTTTCCACAACAACACTCCTAGCTACACCCCTTATCCAGATCTACCATCTCCTTATCCTACAACCCACTTTCAAATTCAAGATCCTAGTTTTCCAATCCATTACCTTGATCCCCCGTCCTATCTTGATCCACCATCCACTATACCCTATCTTAATCCAACATCTTCCATTCTTACCTTCATTACCACAAATCCCCTTCCACAAGAAGAATGCATCCCTCAATCCACTTCATATCCCATATCTTAATCCATTGCCCCTACCTCACCAGTTAGCCAATATAGTTCACAAGCTTCCTCTATGCCTACTTATGTGAACTATCTAGCTATGCCATCATCCAACTCCTCTTCTAAGGAGTCATCCCCTCAACCAAGCTCACCATCCACCACCCCACCTTCCTGTGTGGACTATCCTAGCTCCCCACCATCTACTCATTCTAATCCTTCACCTCAACCCTCATCCCGAAAGTCTCTAAGGATTTTCACAAGGAGACCAACAAAAAATCCCTCCTCCAAAATTGATGAGCCATGCCATATCACTAACTCATGTGAATCCATTAGTAATGAGTCCCATCAACCTCCTACACTCATCATCCTTCTTCCATATATTCCACTTATTAATCCTCTTCCATCTCCTAGCATCATTGAGTCCCTTCCATCCGAGGACTCCATCTAGTCCCCATCCACATCTCCTTCTCCTAGCATTATCCAAATCACATCCAATGAGCCCCATAAGTTCATCCTTCTTCCCTCCATCACAATTATAGAATCTCCGATCCTTTCATCCATACCATTTGAAGAACCCATCCATACATCCCCCATCGCTCTATCCACACCAATCCTATCAAGTCAAGGTCTTATCCAAAAGCATGTTGAAATATCCATCGACCTAAATCAAGATCCTATCCCTTCACTTCCTCTATTGCATAATCTATTGCTCCCAATTCCTCCAATCCAAGATCCTATCATCCCAATTCCTCCAATCCAAGATCCTACCATCCTAATTCCTCCATTTCAAGATCCATTGCCATCCTCTAATCCCAGTCAAGATCCTATCATCCCATTCCCTCCACTTGATGATCCTCTAATCCAAACTATCCCCATTCCATCACTCTATCCTCTTGGTCCACTTACATTTGTCAAGGAAAGCCCACTCAAAGTAGAAGAGATAAGTTTCATATCTTCCACCACACTACCTGATACTGGATGTTTATCTTATTCCCCAAGTAAAAAATATCCTTGTTTGGATAAAATGCTCAAGAAACAAAATTATCAAGGCAAAGGCTTGGGTGCCCATGAACAAGGAACTTTGGAGCCCATCCAGGACAAAAAATATTTAAAATCATGCGGTATTGGTCACGCATCCGAAGGCACTTCTTCCAGAAAAGTTGGTACAGCTAAAGTCAAATTCAAGCATCCTTCTAAAAGCACCATTGCATCTCTTCCCATCGTCCCTCCAAAGCATACATCGCCATTCCTCCTCCTCCATCATTGCAACCTAGGATAACCTATCACATTCTTTCTTCATCCTCTAAATCCATTTTGGGGCCCTATATCCCAAAATATACCATTGCATATCCTTCACATGCCAAATCCATTTTGGGCCCTTACATCCCAAAATATCATCCCTCATTTTACCCTACTCAATCCTCCATCCTCCATCCAAACATCCCTAGTCAGGATCAACAAAGGCACATTCCCACATCTCCTATCTGCCAATCTCCTTCCATCTCTCCATCCATATCTCCTACATCCCGCATACCTCCTCATATTCCTTCTGATGCTTCTCATAATTTGGATGCCATATCCAAGATACATAAAGGCAACTATCCACAAAAAATTAAGGATTTCCATGTCCACTCTAAAAGATATGCTCAAACAAAGAAAAATCCAATCAAGAGATCCATTATATCCCAATGGCTGCAAAGACCCATCAAAGCAAAAGCAAAGTCCACCGCATCCCAATGGCCACAAAGGCCCACCAAAGCTAAAGCAAAAGCTACGTGGATCCCAAAGCAAAAAGATGCAATGCATCTAAAAGAAACATCCATAATAGCATCCAAAGTTGCAAGTCCAACAACTTCTCATTCCCCTCCTCCATCTCCTAAATCTATTTTGGGTCCTTATATCTCAAAATCTTCTATCATAACTCCTCCATCTTATCCACATCTACCTTCCACATCCCATCCACTTCATCCACCTTCCTCACAACATGTGCCAATGTTGGTCTTGACAACATCGCCCTATCTTGCTCACTTTCCATCATTCCATCCAAGCTCTTTCTACCACCATCTCTCTCATCCCATGCATATCTCCCATCTCCCCCATCCCATCCATGCCTTTTCATAATCCCTCCATCCTAATAAGGTTGTACCAACATCCAAACAGAAGAAGTCAACAACAAATTAGAAAGTCCAAAAAGTCCAAAAAGTCCAAAAATATATAAAAAAGAGAGAAGAAAAGAAAAGAGAATAACATTCGTCCAATGGTGAAACTTGGCAATTCAAGTGCCTTGGACAAGTACTGTGATGAAAACCTGGCAAATAGGCATCATGCGTAATCCCTCCATCTAGTTCCTTTCTGCAATTGGGGGCAATTCCCTTCTAACACATCCTATCCAACATCCCATTTATCTCTCACCTCTGCCATCCTCCTTTGGATCTTTATACATAAACAAAGACCGCTAGGTATACATGCTTGTGGGCACCTTTCTACATCCAATTCCAATCTTCATCTACCAACTATCCTAGCTTCCATCTACCTTCCTCATTCTCTTGTCAGCTTATCTTCCATCCTATTGTACCCCCTCCTAAATGCCTATGAATGCATGAACTATCCTAAGCAGGGGCATCTTATTCCTTGGTGACCTATTCCTTGGAGCCTTTATCACATCCATCTTCCTCCATCCAAATGCTTATCTTCATCCAATCCTCCCATCCAAATCCTCCAATCCATTAAATCCTTGTCGCCTCAACAAATCCTCTATCCACATCCAAAGCATTCATCCCTCAGGAAATCCTCTATCCACATGCAAAACATTCATCCCTTAGCAAATCCTCTATCCCAATCCCTCAACATTCCTCTATCCAGATCCCTCAACATTTTCCTCCAACATTCATCCCTCAGCAGTTTCTCCATCAATATCCCTCAACAGTCCCTCTATCCAAATCCTAAGCAATTCCTCCATCCAAATCCCTAAGCATTTCCTCCATCAGTTGGTACTTCCCTTGTCATTGGTATCTAGCTAGAGGCTACCCCCATGAAATTGAATGCCATCCATCCATATCCAAATATTCCCAATAATCTTCCAATGCATGCAAATCCTCTCCATATCCTCTAGCTATCCAACATCCAACATTCAACATTAGTCAACCCATCTAATTCAATTCTTGTTCGTAGTTTTATG
This sequence comes from Chamaecyparis obtusa, assembly GCA_027943335.1. NCBI lineage: Eukaryota > Viridiplantae > Streptophyta > Pinopsida > Cupressales > Cupressaceae > Chamaecyparis > Chamaecyparis obtusa. Next base: position 523,838 of record BSBK01003335.1, on the reverse strand, counting down.
GCAAGCCTTGATATCAATCCAATCATCATCGTTGGGATGCGTCCTTCCTAAATTTGTGTCATTTAAGGACACATCATCGATCATCAAGCCTATTCACCATCAATCCATCTTGGCTTTCTAGCCCAACTGGGGCATCATCTTGCATATCTTTGCAACTTCAGCTTCATCCCCAGTCTCTTGTACATCCTATCTTGAGTCTTGTACCCTAGCGTCAGTCGTGTCGTCGCCTAGACTCATTTGTACATATGTATCTTTAGGTCTCATCCTCTACGTCAGTTGGCCCTTGTGTTGTCGTGACCTTTGACCTATCCAGCTAAGTGCTTCAACAATCATCCCTTGGTCCCTTTGAAGTTCAAGTATCTTACCTTACTCTTGTCATAGGAGTCCTTATCCCATTATCCACCACCCGCTTCATGTCATATCCTTTGAGTTTCTCAATCCTTATCCTAAATCAGAATCATCCCAGCACTACCCTTTGACTAAGCATTGTCTAGGGCATATTGTATTTGTCTTTGTAGGCCGCATCATCTTGAGCAAGAGATTGACATACATTGGTAAGGATCCCGTCTTCCAAAGATCAACAATCTATCTTAGGTTGACAATCCTATCCTTTTTTGATCCTACACCAGGAAATAACAACTCATTCCCGACACTTAGTAATCCTCCACCATCCCTCATCAATCCTCATCAAATCAATCATCCTCCACCATCCTACCTATGGCAAAAGGTTTGTGAGATACTTGTTATTTCATTTTGTTCCTTTGGATCTTTTTTTAATCTTTTGAGCTTTGTTGTACATATCATCATCTCCTTTTGTACATATCCTCGTAAGTCTTGCAACAAAATTTGATCAGATAACTTGTCTCACCCAGCCTTGAACTTGAGCAACATCTTTTGTCTACTATCCTTGATTAGTTGATTATCTTTGATTCATCATTGCCAATCAACAACACAACATTCTCGTAATCCAATCAGGTCCTTGCAAGATGTATCCTTCCTCATGCCCAACCTAATCTTCCATCATCAATCACACTGGGTCCATGACGATGTATCCTTCGCCATGTTCAGACCTAATCTACCCCCATCAATTAGTCCGTCAATCTTTCTCCTTGGCAAAGGGTGTCTTTTGGATTTATCTTTATGATCTTGGATTTTGTTTATCTTTTACGGATTCTCGTTGTCCTCTACTCAAAGTCACCACGATCCTTTGTATGATGGTACGCAAAAAATGAGGACAATCCGGGGCAAGGTCTTTTGATCATCTTTCTGCTTGTGCGTCAGTCGTCTGTTTGTTGTTTCTCCAGCATCGTTTCCACCATGCCTCCTCTAGGTTTCATGTGTGATGCTGGGGAAACCCTTTGCATGCTTTTTTTTTTTTGTGTCAGTCCTATGCAACACTAGTGACAAGGCCTTGAGTTCCCAGTAACCTTGGCAGGTGTCTAGCATTGCTATATCAAACTAGGTTGTGCTCTCAAAAATATCCAACACAATGAGCTTTGAAAATCCCCCTCATCCTGCATCATATAGATTAATCAAGCATCCTGCATCATTTAGCATCATATTTCTTTCATGCATCTTTGCTCTTAGAAGGTCGTCTGTTTATCCTCCTTCCCATCTCCTCCTTTCCGCTTGCATCCTTTTCAAGAAAACTCTACAAAGTTTCCTCTTTGCGTTATTTTTTCGAGGGGGCACAACCCCTTATCTTCTAAATTCTAGTCTGGGGTATCTTATTTTCTTGTCTTTGACACCATGCCACTTGCGACGTCACATCAAAGAGGAGCAAAATGTAGACACCTAAAAATCCATCTGTCAATTAAGATTTTTTTAGTTGACAAAAGACCTAATGACATCATCATTACTTAATTAATTAGTTTTTATTGTCATTATCCCTTCTCCTATTTTAATTAAAGATATTTGATTAAAGAATCCCTCCCAAAAGTATTTAAGTCCAATTTGAATGATATTCCCTCCAATTTATTAATTATTTAATAAATTATCCTTCCAAACCCTTTAAATAAATTAAATATTTATTTAATTCCCTAAAACCCTAGAAATCTTCTAGAAAATCCTAAACCTATACTCACTTTCCTAATCCCTCCCTAAACCTGCTTAGAGGGTGATTCCTAACCCTCATAGTCTAAACCCTCATCCTTTGACTTCTGGTCAACCCCCCTCATTAATGAGCCTTACATGCTCATTAATGACCCCTTACACCCTCATTAATGTGGCTCTTACAACTTCTTAATGAAGCCTATGTCTCTTCTTCCATCTTGGTCCCCTAGCACACTTCCCTAGTGTTGCTCAGACATGTGTTAGCAACCCTTAACCCTTATCCCCTTGACCTTACCTCTAATCATACCCCTAACTCTACCCCTAACGCTGACTCTGACTCTAACTACCCTTTCTAACCCAAGACCTTCCTCAAATCCTATAAATTCTCCTCATTCCAAGAGCAATTTACCAATTCACCTATTTTATATTAAGTATTGTTATCATGCTCATTTGCATCTAGACTTATCTTAAATTCTAATATTGTTAGATTTAACTCATTTCTATGCTTTCATAACTCACACTAGCTTAGCTTAATGGATTAACATAGCTTATTTCATTTTCTTTGCATATCATTTTCATCATATCACACTTATCTTTCAACTAAAATCAACCTAGCATAATCATCTTTGGCTTAAATCTGCATCCTAGCTTCATTTGGTTCCTTGGGGCTCCAGGGGCAAACCAAGCTCACTATACCAAATTCTATACCATTATGGGGTTTCTTTGGTTCCTAAATGGTCCTAATCCTTCCTAAACAACATTGGGGACATGCTTGTTGTGATTCGAGAGCATACCCACATCCCTAGTCTAAGAGAAAATCAAACGGTGACAGGGTGCTCCTGTTTAAGCTCTATCTGAGGTGTCTTGCAAATAGATTTACTATATGTTTTGTATATGCTTCTTAAACAAATGTTTGAATGTCTATGCATCTTTCGAATCAGTTAGGTTTGCACTGACCACAATCCATAGTTCTCAGTGTTCTTCAGATATCTCAAGATTCTTTTTACAATAGTCATACGGGGCTCTTTAGGATTAGCAGAAAATCTAGCTACAATGCCAACAACATGTGTAATATTTGGTCTACTATGCACAACATACATCAGTTTGTCAATCATAGATCTATATAAGGTTTGATTTACCTTTGTTGACTTGTCATCCTTAGTTAGCTTGCATCCAGTTACCATAGGTGTACTAATTGGCTTTGAGTCTTCCATACCGAATGTCTTCAAGATTTTTTTGATGTATTTTGACTGAGTTATGTAAATACCTTCCTTCAGTTGTTGAATTTGTAAACCAATAAATAATTTGATCTCCCCAAACATTGACATATCAAACTCCTTCCTAATTTCATTAGCAAAAAAATTACATAGAGTATCATGACCTCTAAATATTAGATCATCAACAAATATTTCAACAATAATAATTTTATCATCAGATTCACCTTTCAAATATAGATTACTATTATCACTTGTTCTAACAAATCCAATTCTTTTTAAATAAGAGTGCAATATTTCATACCATGCTCTTGGTGCTTAATTCAGTCCATAAAGTGCCTTGTGCAGCTTGCAAACTATGATCTTCAGAGTTGGATTTATAAAACCTTCAGGTTGTTCAATGTATACCTCTTCTTTAAGTATCCTATTCAAAATGCATATTTAACATCCATCTGATATACCTTTAATCCTTTGTAAGTAACATATGCAAGTAGAATGCTCACTCCTTCAAGTGTGGCAACGGGTGCAAAAGTTTCTCCATAATCAAGTCCTTCTTGTGCATAACCTTTGCAGACTAATCTTGCCTTGTTCCTTGTAACATCTCCATTCTCATTCAATTTGTTTGTGAAAATCCATTTGGTGCCAATCACATTTTTGTCTTTAGGCCTTGGTACTAATATACATGTTTTATTTTTCTATATTTGCTCAATATTTTCATTCATTGCTTTAATTAAATCATCATTTGCCAATGCATCCTTAACAGTTCTAGGTTCAAATCACAAACCAAACATGTATTGTTCCTTACCTTACTTCTTGTCATCATTCTTGCTCCTTTATAACCAATTATCTAATCACATGGGTGGTGTCTTCTCACATATTTTTCTAAAATAGATTCAGATCTTTGTTCTTCAATGTTTTCTCGACTCGGTGCATGATCACCATTTTCCTCGGTAACTTTTTGCTATTGTTCGGGTATAGTGACAGTATCTTCATTTTCTATGTAAACAAATCTTCTATAATCTTCTGGTTCCTTCTTGCTTTATTCATCATTTTTCACAGCAAACTCATCAATTCTCACATTTTCACTTTCAATCATCTTGTTAGTAGTCTTGTTCAAACATTTATATGCCTTATTTTTAGTAGAGTATCTTAGAAATATGCCTTCATCACCTTTAGAATCAAATTTTCTTTTTCTATCATCTTTCAGAATGTAACATCTACTTCCAAATATTATGAAATAGCTCACATTAGACCTGTATAACCATACCATAGCTCATAAGGTGTCTTGTTTGATTCTTTCTTCAGTTGTACTCAGTTCAGTGTAAAAAAAATAGTGCTAATAGTTGAACTCTCCTGTAAATTTGTGCAACATCTTTTTCAATTAGCGATGTTCTAGCACAATAAAAAATTGACCTGTTCCTTCTTTTAGCTATTCCATTCTGTTGTGGTGTCCTTGGTGCTGATACCCATCTTTTGATTCCATGCTCATTACAAAAGTTAGTAAATTCACCAAAATGAATTCACCTCCTCGGTTAGATCTCAAGCATTTCATTTGCTACTAGTTTCCTTCTCTACTTTTGCTTTGTACCATTTAGACATTTGAAAAACTTCTGATTTTTCTTTTAAGAACATGACAAACATAATTCTAGAGAAGTCATCAACAAATAAGATAAAATATCTATCTCCATAATAGCTCTAAATTCTCATTAGACTACATAAGTCAATATAAACTAAACCCAAAATTGCATTAGATGAGTATTTTTTTCTTTTGAAACTAGACTTTGACATTTTACCCATTTGACATTGTTTGCACATCACTCGGTTAGGCTTAGATATACTCAGTAAACCTCTAACTTTCCTTTTCTTACTAATCTTTATCATGTTGCCAAAATTCACATGACATAACCTCTTGTGCCATAACCAAACACCATCATTCTTAGCCATTAAACATGAAGTTTCAACATTATTCAAATAAATTAGGTTACCTCTTGATTGCTCACCAGTACCGATTAGTCTTTCAACATCATCATATATCTTTTCTTTTCTGTCCTCAAATACAACTCGGTGACCTGCATTATTCAACTGTGCTATACTCAACATATTATAGTTAAGTCCTTTCACCCAATAAGCATTTTCACATCTGATCTTGTTGTTAAGCAATATTGATCCTTTACCTTTCACTTGACAAGGTGTATAATCACCCATTTTTACAAATCCTTCATTATAATGTTCAAGAGTTTCAAACTTATCATCATAGCCAATCATATGATGTGTGCAACCACTATCAATAATCCAAGCATCATTTTGGCTTACTTTATTAATAAGTGCCTTTTTTACATACCTTTCTTCTTTTCAAAATCTTCCTTCATTACAACAAACACCACTTCTACTTCTTCATTAGTTTTAGTCTTGGTATCATCATCTTCTTCAACTAGGTAACATGCATTTTTTCCTTTATCTCTATAGTCTCAGTTTTCTCTGCTTCCTTGTTGTCAGTTACCTTTATGATGTCGGTAATTTCTTCTATCATTATTTTTTTCATTTGATCTTTCACTTGTCCTCTCATTATCATTCCTATCAGGACATCTTGCAACAATATGACCAATCTCTTTACATTTGAAACATATCCAGGGTAGTTTACCTTAGTATTTTCCTTCGCCTTTTGGTAGACTTCTAGGCATTAATGCTTCAAGTTCGTCAAGCTTATCTTTTTCAGTTTAATAATCACTTCCATGTCTGTTACTTATTCTTCCAGTATTTAAAGATGATACAAATGCAAATTCTACCTTAGGTGCAATACTGTTATCAAAGTTGTTAAGCTCTATATCATCTTAACATGGAAGCACTTCCATGATAAGAGCATTTAGCCCTCCGAGTAAGTGGTCTGGGGTCATGTCAAGCGTATTGATTGGGTCTTTTCATAGATCTGGTTGTTCCCTCTATTCTGGTTCTCTCTCCCTATTTCCAGCCTCTTTTTGATAGACTTTCTCTGAGAATATGAAGACTTTGGATCTCAAGGTCAAGGACGACCTAGACCCTGACCTAGGTCAAGGAGGACCTCGACCCCGACCTAGGTCATAGGTTACCTTGTCCCAAACCCTAGGTCCAAATTTCAATTTTTGAAAGTTTCAGAATGTCGGGTTTCAAAAAGTTTATTTTCCCGCTTCTAGGTCGGTTGTTTCAGATTTCAGAATGGTAAACCCTTAAATTGCATTTAAGCTAGGTCCATTTCTAGGGGTTAAGATTAATTGTAATTTAATTCCCCAATATCAGCCTTCTCTAGAAGTTTGTGCCCTAGATCACTATAAAAGGAAGCCTTCCTCTCTAATTTTCTCCATCTCATCTCATGATCCCTCAAATGCAATCGAGTTTTTGTGAGAACATCCACAATCAAGAAATTTCAAGTGCAAGCAAGCAAGAAGGAGAAAGAAAGAAAGAAAGCATTCGTTCATCTTCAAGCCAAGCATTCAAACATTCAAGCATTCCAACATTCAAATGTTCATCAAGGAGATCCATTGTTAGCCATTGAAGGATTCAATCTCTATGGAGCCCTCTTGTTGAAAATTTCTCCAACCACATACATCCAAGCCTCTTCCTTTGCAAAGATCCATTCAAGATTGGTCTTGAAGATCTAATGCCATTGATTTGAGACATCCTACGTATTTCTACATTCATTTGGAGCATCCCTACTTGTGGATTCAATGATTCGAATCCTCCACAAGGAGTTCAACATAAGAAAGGTGAATAGTTCCATTTACTTTGTTTATACATATTGCAATTTCAATTCAATTTCAAGGTTAATTCCTAAATTAGGGTTTGACCAAGGCAAACCCCTCATCCAAACAACATAAACTATTTTTCTTGTAGATAGAGGTACAAGATAGAGAATTGAAGTATAGATCTGGATACCCTTTTCGGTGAACTTCTAGGATTTGCGAACATAATTTACGTCGGAGCTGTTCCAGGTTAGGGACAACCTTCAGTGGGGCATAGGATTCTGCCCTGGGGTAAGACCTTGCCCCGCTATCTGGGTCAAAGTCGACCTGACCTTAGAAGCATAAAATTTTTCTGGGTTTTCTCTGTCTCAACATTTCCAGTCTGAAATAGGTTGCAGAATTTCCCGAAACTGCTCACAGACATCAGAAATCAACATCTTCCAAATTTTCCCTATTTTGAGGTTAGTATTTGCCTTCTATTCATTTAAGATTTCAAGTACATACTTTCTATAGTAGATTATAGGGTTTTCTCCTTTCTTCATGTTCTCCATTGTTTGATTCAATTGCGCATTTTTCACTTCTTTGTGATTAATCCATTTGGATCTTTCCTTTTGGGGATTTGGGTTAAGGATAGGTCCTATATTCTCCCTTTCATATCATATTATCTTATCTACCACTATTCCATCTTATTAACATTTTCATACCATTCATTTCATTTCCATCCATACTCCATAATTATCCTACCCATAGAGGTGAATCCATTCCACCTCTATTCATTTTGGTGAACTCGACATGCTTACCCACTTTTCTGTTGTGGAATTAGATGCCCTATTGTGTTTATGGTGTTAAATTTCTTGTTATATCTTTTTGGTGTTAGATTTTCATTTTATGTTAAATTATTGCATGCTCTTTTCTATTTCAAAAATACAAAAAAATTGTAAAATCTCTTTCAAAATACAAAAAATTCATACTTTATGTTTTCTTAGTTTAGCTCATTTCCATTGCATTGGTTTATGACCTTTACTACTACTAGTCCTACTTATAGCATTCTGGTTAGAAGAAGTCGTAGACTTATGGGTGCCTTTGATCCCAAGTCTTCCTCTCCTTTCCTTAGGATCCCAGATTATAATTTGATTATTCATGATTCCAATCCTATTATGGAGCAAAAATCTTCTCACTCATCTCGTGACGAGGATGATGCTTTAAGAGTTCCTCTTGAACAAGTCCAAAAACTTTCAACTAAACTTGATAAAATGGGTAATTGGCTTATTCAAGAAAACCATAATCAAGATTCTATTCAAGCTATAGAGGCTCTTAAGAAAGTTCTTCATGAGAGTGATTAAGGTGTTAATCTCTTGCATGGTATTACTCACCTTGTGCATTCAAACATTAAACCTTTAGCTCAAGAAGCTCAAGATTTAGGGTTGATTCCTCCTGTCACTAGTGTAGAACCTTCTTCTATTCCTTTACCTAGTATTCCTACTCCTACCTATACTCCTTCTTTGGTGACTGTGACGGTCCCTATGAGTGTTCGTCCTGTGTCCCTTCCTACATCACAACCTTCTTATCTAATGTTCCTTTTACTTATTCTAATCCTCTTCCAACTGTAGTTCCAAGTGTTCCTCCAGTTGTGTCTTCCATTCCTGCAGCTTCTTACACTTTACCTAGTGTTTCTAATGTTGCTATTCCTCCTATTTCTTCTAATGATTCAACAATCATCGGTTTGGCTCAAACAATGTCATCTTTACAACAACAACTTGCATCCTTGACTCAAAATAAGTTTAGCATTCCTACATGTGACATGGAAAGCCCTTTGTCCCGAGATATTATTTGTACTCCTGTTCCTCAGCAAGTTGATATGCCTTGTCTTGAGAATTATAACGGAAAAGGAGACCCCGTTCATCATGTTAAAACATTTCAAATTCTTTGAAGTGATTATGCTCATGATCATAGGATTTTAGCCAAGTTGTTTGCTAGAACTTTTTGTGACAAGGCCTTACAATGGTATTGTTCCTTCCTCCTTATTCTATTGATTCATTTCCATAACTTGCCCATACTTTTATTCAACAATTTCAAAACAACATTGGACCGCAAGTGTCTTTGACTGATTTGATGCATTGTAAACAAGGTGCTAAGGCAAAATTGACTAAATTTATTGGTACATTTAAGCATTTACATGCTTAGATTTCCTATCTTGTTCCTGATATTGATGTTCAACTTATGTTTATTTCAAATTTGCGAAAGGATATTAGAGATAAGATTTTGCTTATAGAATTTACCTCTTTTCAAAAACTTTTTGCAACGCTTTATCAGTATCAATTACAAGTGAGTCAATTTTAGAGCAACACTCCAATGGCTTCGTTCTAGTTGATAAAAGTGATGCTGCTCCTAATCCAAACAAATTTAAAAAATTCATCAACTATGTCAAGATAAACAAACAAGCGAATGTAGTTGCTGATCAAGTTGCTGTTGCATCTCACAATGCCACTTCTGCATCCCTTGCTTTTTGATTAAATCGTACGTTTACTCCTCTTTCTGAATCTTTACATTCTATTATGAATAGTTTGTTAACTGCTAATATGATTACTTTACCTCCTATTCAACCTCTTTTACCTGCTACGATTGCATCTAAATATTTTGATGCTAAAGCTTTTTGTTAATATCATCCTCAGAATGGTCATGATAGTGAGAAATGTTTTTCTTTAAAACATAAGGTTCAAGACTTAATTGACTCTAATCTCTTATCTGTTGATAATCTTGACGGTAGTGGGCATAAATCTGTTTCTCCTCCGAATCAAAATCTTCAAATCTATACGAATCCTTTACCCACGCATGATACCAATACCATTGCTCAGCCATCTTCTATGGATATTGTGTATTATTCGAAGATAGATGATCTTAATCACATTGTTAATCAAGTGGAGCATGTTGTTCAATCTATATCTCCACCTCAACCTTAACCTCAGATTCAACCTCACATTCCATCTCAACCTCAACAAAAACTTAAATTGAAGATTGAACCTAAACCTCAACAACAAACTAAGAATAAAAGACTTTTGGAACTTTTGATTACCTTTGATGATTCTGAGACCATTAAAGCTCCTGATGGTCCCCTTTATATTTATGCTAGGATTTCCTAGATACCTACTCTTGGTTGTCTTGTTGATCCTACATCCTTAGTCAATGTTATTATTGAAATTTTTTTTTTTATGAAAAATTTGCAACACGATTCTTACGATACATCTGATGTGTGGATTCAAACTTGTAATGGTTTTCTTTATCCATCATTTGGTTCTATTAATATGTCAGTTGAACTTTGTGGTAAAATTGTGAACACTACCTTTGTTGTTGTTCCTACTTCTGATCAATTTCAAGTTAAGCTTGGTTTTCCATGGTTGAATGCCATGCATGCTGTTTCTTCACCTATCCATAAATGTCTTAATTTTGTTAATGATGAAGAAGTGAAGACAGTTAATCATAATTTATATCAACCTTCTAGGCCCAGAGATTGTGCTAATCTTGATTTCTTTTGGCCTTCATTACCTAATTCATGTCCTTCTCGACCTGATAATCTTTTTCTCTCATATCAAGCCTATAAGCATCATAAGATTCTCAAATTAAGTGTACCTCCGATGGATCTTAATCATGGTATTTTGCCCACACCTTCTACACCTCCTTTACCCATGGCTTCTACATCTGTTAATCAAGTTCATACTGTTGATCGTTCAACTATTGATAATCCTATTAATCTTCCTAAAGAACCAGTGAAGGATCCTGTAATTGTTCCTCCTAGTTCTCAACATATTTCAAGTAAAGAAAAATGTAATTGATCTACTAATGAATGTCGTAAGAAGCATCGTGCTCAAGCTAAAGCTCGTAATTATGTTCTTCAAAATTCTTTACTTTCTTTTGATAAGCCTATGCATGATGTTGTTACTAATAATGATGTTAAGATGCATGATTATGATGATTCTATTCGTATCTTAGATCCTATTTTGATCAATCTAGATGAATAAGATACTCTTGATGATGTTAATGATGAATATGAGACTACTGACATTGGCATTGATTTACCTAATATGCTTTCATCACAGTTATCACTTACACCTAGTATCGAACATTGTGATTCTCAAGAGGATCCTTGTTTGGAACTGGCTATCATTCCTATTGTGTTGGATATAGTCCCTCTTGCGAGTTACCCACCTTCCATAAATGATATAGAATGAGATGGGGAGATTAGGTGGCACAGTTGATCAGCTTGTCCTTTATGGTAGCTTTTTTGTGTGTTTGTCTTTTGTATTGCGCTTCTCCTATGATGTGTTTGCTAAATGTTGTTAGATTGTTTTATATGATCCTTGTTACTTTGTTGGCACAAGGTGATAAAGGAATTGAACCTATTATACAATTCCTCGATATGTATCTCTATTCTTCTATATGTTGTTTTATGTTATGTTGTACCTGTGCTATTGTTCGTAAATATTTCCTTGTGTAATCTGCTTGGATCTGCAACTTGGTAGCACTGATTCTTTTTGGTCTCTAGGTCATGGTCTGAAAAGATTCTTCTTCGTATCTCTTATGTGATCTTTCCTCCTTTGTGATTGTAGTTCTACTTTCTTTTGGGAATGATGTCAATTCATTTTTAATAATATCATATATATATATAGATTATCTTATGATCATATTGACCCATGGTAGGTAGATCCCTTCTATGTTCTCAGTATGTTTATGTGGTATTTCCCTTGATTTGTCTTCGTTTTGGGGCAGCTTGTAGTGGAAACGTAACTAGTGGAGTTATTTATGTTTCCGTTAAAGCCATATCTCCTGTTAAAGTGTTAGAAATAACTTTAACATGGGGGCATACGCTCTGCTCACCTATTGCACACACACACTTTTCGATACACATATATTATTTTTCAAGATACTTTTCTCCCTTTTTGGATTAGTGACTAATCCTTAAAGCATGGATTTATATTTTAGGATCTCTTGATCCCTCAAGTTTCAAATTTTTGATCCCTTAAGGTCGAAGGTGTCCTTAAGACTAGATCTCTTTTGTTTTTGGCTTTGCTCTTATGGAATAGAATATTCCTAAGGGTGAATCCTTAATGGGTTGACTAGTGAGTAGCCACATTCACTAGGTGGTTCAATTCCATCTTTCTAGTTGCATTGTTTTCTTGTGTGGTTCACAATGGGACATAAGTTTTGATTGGGCGAGATAATCACACCCTCTCTCTCTCTCTCTAGATATGTCTTTCTTATTGTGATCTTGGAGTTGATGAAGACTTGAGTCCCTGGGGGCTTGGGAATATCTTTGTCCCTTTGATTTTAATAAGATTATCTTTTCATTATGATCTCCTTTACCAAGAGTTTGTATCGAGTCCATACTCTTGCTAAAGTGGGGGCTTAATGTATCATCTTAAAATGGAAGCACTTCCATGATAAGAGCATTTAGCCCTCCGAGTAAGTGGTCTGGGGTCATGTTAAGTGCCTTGATTGAGTCTTTGCATGGATCTAGTTTTTCCCCCCTGTTCTGCTTCTCTCTCCCTGTTTCCACCCTCTTTCTGATAGACTTTCTCTAAGAATGTGAAGACTTTGACTTTCTAGGTCAAGGACAACCTGAAGGGTCAAGGATGACCTAGACCCTGACCTAGGTCAAGGATGACCTCAACCCTGACCTAGGTCAGAAAGTACCTCATCCCTGACCCTAGGTCCAAATTTTAGTTTCTGAAAGTTTCAGGATGTCAGGTTTTGAAAAGTTTATTTTCCTGCTTTCAGGGCGACTGTTTTAGATTTCAGAACAATGAACCCTTAAATTGCATTTAATCTAGGTCCATTTCTAGGGGTTAAGATTAATTGAGATTTAATTCCCCAATGTCGACCTTTTGTAGAAGTTTGTGCCTTAGATCACTATAAAAGGAAGCCTTCCTCTCTGTTTTTCTCCATCTCATCTCATGATCCCTCAAGTGCAATTAAGTTTTTGTGAGAACATCCACAATCAAGAAATTTCAAGTGCAAGAAAGCAAGAAGGAGAATGAAAGAAACCAAGCATTCATTCTTCTTAAAGCCAATCATTCAAACATTTAAGCATTCAAGTGTTCATCAAGGAGATCCATTTTTAGTCATTGAAGGATTCAATCTCTATGGAGCCCTCTTGTTGAAGATTTATCCATCCACATACATCCAAGCCTCTTTCTATGCAAAGATCCATTCAAGATTGGTGTTGAAGATCTAATGCCATTTATTTGAGACATCCTACATGTATTTCTATATTCATTTGGAGCACCCCTACTTGTGGATTCAAGGATTTGAATCCTCCACAAGGACTTCAACATAAGCAAGGTGAATAGTTCCATTTACTTTGTTTATACATATTGCAATTTCAATTCAATTTCAAGGTTAATTCTTAAATTGGGGTTTGACCAAGGCAAACCCCCCATCCAAATAACAAAAACTATTTTTCTTGCAGATACAGGTACAAGACAACAAATTGAAGTAGAGATCTAGATATCCTTTTCAATGAACTTCCAGGATCTACGAATAGAATTTTCGTCGGAGTTGTTCCAAGTTAGGGATGACCTTCAGTGGGGGTAGGATTCTGGCTTGGGGTAAGACCTTGCCCCTCTATCTAGGTCAAAGTCAACCTGACCTTAGAAGGATAAAATTTTTTTGGGTTTTTTTTACTCTCGACATTTTTAGTCCAAAACAGGTTGCAAAATTTCTCGAAACTGTGCATAGACATCATAAATCAGCATCTTCCAAATTTGCCCTATTTTTAGGTTAGTATTTTCCTTCTATTAATTTAATATTTCAAGTACATACTTTTTATAGTAGACTATAGGGTTTTCTCCTTCATGTTCTCCATTGCTTGATTCAATTGCACATTGGTCACTTCTTTGTGATTAATCCATTTGGATCTTTCCTTTTGAGAATTTGGATTAAGGATAGGTCCTATATTCTCCCTTTCATATCATATTATCTTATCTACCACTATTCAATCTTATTCACATTTTCATACCATTCATTTCATTTCCATCCATACTCCATAATTATCCTACCCATAGAGGTGAATCCATTCCACCTCTATTCATTTTGGTAAATTCGACATGCTTACCCACTTTTTTGTTGTGGAATTAGATGCCCTATTGTGTTTATGGTGTTAAATTTCTCGTTATATCTTTTTGGTGTTAGATTTTCCTTTTATGTTAAATCTTGCATGCTCTTTTCTATTTCAAAATACAAAAAAATTGCAAAATCTCTTTCAAAATACAAAAATATTCATACTTTATGTTTTCTTAGTTTAGTTCATTTGCACTGCATTGGTTTATGACTTTACTATTACTAGTCCTACTTATAACATTCTGGTTAGAAGAAGTCGTAGACTTATGGGTGCCTTTGATCCCGAGTCTTCCTCTCCTTTCCTTAGGATCCTGGATGATAATTTGATTATTCATGATTCCAATCCTATTATAGAGAAAAACTCTTCTCACTCATCTCATGATGAGGATGATGCTTTAAGAGTTCCTCCTGAACAAGTCCAAAAACATTCAAATGAACTTGATAGAATGGGTAATTGGCTTATTCAAGAAAACCATAATCAAGATTCTATTCAAGCTATAGAGGATCTTAAGAAAGTTATTTGTGATAGTGATTAAGGTGTTAATCTCTTGTGTGGTATTACTCACCTCATGCATTCAAACATTAAACCTTTAGATCAAGAAGCTCAAGATTTAGGGTTGATTCCTCTTGTCACTAGTGTAGAACCTTCTTCTATTCCTTTACCTAGTATTCCTACCTATACTCCTTTGGTGACTGTGACGGTCCCTATGAGTGTTCGTCCTGTGTCCCTTCCTACATCACAACCTTCTTATCATAATGTTCCTTTTACTTATTCTAATCCTCTTCCAATTGTAGTTCCAAGTGTTCCTCCAGTTGTGTCTTCCATTCCTGCAGCTTCTTACACTTTACCTAGTGTTTCTAATGTTGCTATTCCTCCTATTTCTTCTAATGATTCAACAATCATCAGTTTGGCTCAAACTGTTTCATCTTTACAACAACAACTTGCATCCTTGACTCAAAACACGTTTAGCATTCATACATATGACATGGGAAGCCCTTTGTCCTAAGATATTATTCGTAGTCCTATTCCTCAACAAGTTTTTGATAAAGGTAAAAATAGGTTTTGAAGGGACCCCAAAACCCTTTACAATACTGGAACTTAAGATAAAACTATAAGAGTTCCATTTTATACAATAGTCTAGCCAAAAGATAAGCTCAGACACCACAAACCCCTCACAAAGAAACAAATCCAAAGATACTAGCTAAATACCCCCAACCAACCAAGAAAGAACGTTGTCACCAAGAAAAGGGAAACAACCGAAGAGGTAATCTAAGATTTTCCATTACCTCCTTTCTTAGAGTGGATATTCATTTCAAATTGAGGAGAGAAATTTTTATGATGTTTACCAGTAACTGGGGTCCACCCCTCCTCCACCAAAGAAGCCTTTTCCTGCCATTCTTGAGAGGAGAATCTCAAGAGAGAAGTAGTAGAAGAAGTTTGGACAGAACCAACCAAGGAACCTGCCTCCTTAAGAGAAGCACCAGGTCCATATTTCTCTACACCATTAGAAGGACCAGCCAAAATGGGGTTGACTGGAGGGAAACCAGTAGACCCAACACGAACAGAACCAGCAGAAAATACACCAGTAGACTGACCAACGCCATGACAACCAATAGGAAGAGCAGATAAAATAGGGCTAGCTGGAAGGAAACCAACAGATCCAACATGAATAGGAACAAAACCAGTAGAATCAGACTATCCAGCACCATAGGACCCAACAATAGAATTACTGGGAGAAAATACAAGAACAATGCCATTAGAAACACTAGGAGACTGTCCACTAGCAAGAGAATCACTGGTAGAAAATATAGGAATAGTGCTAGCAGAAACACAAACAGATTGTCCACCAACAATACTAGAATCAATAGGATGACCCCCAACAATAAAAGGATTACTGGGAGAAATACAATTAGAAACAACAAGAACATTACCAGCAGAAGAAACACAAGCAGAATGAACAACCTTAGAACTACCAACAAAATTGAAGGAAGCCCCCAAAGAAACACTTCCAATAGCAGGGACATCCTCAAGACCAACATTATCATTCTTCTTAACAACTATATAATGATCCAAGGAAGCACCCTTCCACCAAGATGTAGACCTTTTAGTCTTAGTCCTCTATAATCCACATTGAGCCGCCAAATGATCCATTTTAAAACACTTCCTACATCTGAAGGGAATCCCTTCATAGTCCAAAGTTTGAATCCAGGAAGTATTTAAGTACTCTAACTTAATCATTTCTGGTAACCCCTTAGAGATATCCATCTCTACCAAAATATGTGCATAAGTTGAATGCATAGTTCTAGAAGACTCTACATCTATCATCAGAAAGTCTCCAAGAGCATCTCCCACTGCTTCAAATAGGGAGTCAACCCAAAGATGGAGGGGGAGGCAGGGGAGCCTCACCCAAATTGGAATCTTATTAAAGATTTCAGAAGAGGGGGAAAAATTAGGAGACCAAGGTTTAATAACCAACATATTACAATTTTCCCAAGAGAAAGAAAGATTACACATAATCAACTTTCTATCTTTGACATTATCAAAAGTAGCAATAAAAAAACCCCTAGCCATGGGATAGAAATAATAGGTTCCCAATGAAAAGAAATCCACCTGTGCAAGTCTACAAGGCTCGACCACAGACCTAGGAAGCGATAGATAACACGAAGAGATGAATAATCAGAGGTTGCACATTCAATATCTTTCACCACTTCCTCATCCAAAGAGATTCAGATAGGGTTTGAAATAGGAAAAGGTCCCTTAGAAAAACCTAAACTAACACCAATCCCAACCCCACCAGAGCGAGTGGTAGAGGCCCCAGAAGAAACCATACCAGCATATGATAATGTTCCCTTTGGCAAGCCAACACCACCAAGAGGAACAAAACCATCAATTGAGCCTCCAGTAGGGCAACACTCAGAAGAGGAAACCCCAACAGCTGACTATGAAACCACACCAGCAGCCAGTGAGACCTCCAGAGGCCCATCAACAACAATTGACAAAACCCCAATGGACACACCAACATCCAACGAGATCCTTCCAATCGATTGAAGAACACTAGCGGGTAGAGGAGCCTTGGATGAAACCCCAACAATCTGTGAAACTTCCAGTAACACATTACTAGACTGGAACTTCCCATCTGGAAGCAAATCTGCAGTGGGAGGAAAAATGCTTGAAGTAACCCCGACATCCTGTGAATCTCCCAGCAACGCTCCAGCAGACTGGAACTTCCCAACATGCAGCAAATCTACTGTGGGAGGAAAAACCCTAGAAGAAACCCTAGCATCAGGCATCAAATTTTCTATGGAAGGAAAAACGCTAGAAGAAACCCCAACATCAGGCAACAAATCTATTGCGGGAGGAAAAAGGAGATATATAATGGAAAAGGAGACCCTGTTCATCATGTTAAAACATTTCAAATCATTTGTAGTGATTATGCTCACGATCATAGGATTTTAGCCAAGTTGTTTGTTGGAAATTTTTGTGAAAAGGTCTTACAATGTTATTGTTCCTTGCCTCCTTATTCTATTGATTCATTTCCACAAATTTCCAATGCTTTTATTCAATAATTTCAAAACAACATTGGCCCGCAAGTGTCTTTAACTGATTTGATGCATTGTAAACAAGGTGCTAAGGAAAAGTTGATTGAATTTATTGGTAGAATAGAGCATTTAAAAGCTCAGATTTCCTATCCTCTTCCTAATATTGATATTCAATGTATGTTTATTTCAAATTTGTAAAAGGATATTAGAGATAAGATTCTGCTTACTGAATTTACCTCTTTTCAACAAGCTTGTGTAGTGCTTCATCATTATCAATTACAAGTGAGTCAATTTGAGAGAAACACGTGAATGACTCATGTTCCAGTTGATAAAAGTGATGTTTCTCCTAATCCAAACAAATGTAAAAAATTCAACAACTATGTCAAGATAAAAAAATAAGCGAATGCAGTTGCTGTTGCATCTCACAATGCCACTTCTGCATCTCCTGATTTTTTATTAAATCGTACGTTTACTCCTCTTCCTGAATCATTACATTCCATTGTGAATAGATTGTTAACTGCTAATATGATTACTTTACCTCCTATTCGACCTGTTTTACCTTCTACGATTGCATCTAAATTTTTTGATCCTAAAACTTTTGGTCAATATCATCCTCAGAATGGTCATGATACTGAGAAATGTTATTCTTTAAAACATAAGGTTCAAAACTTAATTGACTCTAATGCCTTATCTGTTGATAATCTGGATGATAGTGGGAACAAATATGTTTCTCCTCCGAATCAAAATCTTCAAATCTATACGAATCCTTTACCCACGCATGATACTAATACCATTGCTCAGCCATCTTCTATGGATATTGTGTATGATTTGAAGATGAATGATCTTAATCACATTGTTGATCAAGTGGAGCATGTTGTTCAATCTATATCTCCACCTCAGCCTCAACCTTAGATTCAACCTCACATTCCATCTCAACCTCAACCAAAACCTAAATTGAAGATTGAACCCAAACCTCGACAACAACCTAAGAATAAAAGACCTCGGGAACTTTTGATTACCTTTGATGATTCTGAGACCATTAAAGCTCCTGATGGTCCCCTTTATATTTATGCTAGGATTTCCCAGATACCTACTCTTGGTTGTCTTGTTGATCCTACATCCTTAGTCAATGTTATTACTGAAGAAAATATTTTTATGAAAAATTTGCAACACAATCCTTATGATACATCTGATGTGTGGATTCAAACTTGTAATGGTTTTATTTATCCATCATTTGGTTCTATTAACGTACCGGTTGAACTTTGTGGTAAAATTGTGAACACTACCTTTGTTGTTGTTCCTACTTTTGATCAATTTCAAGTTAAGCTTGGTTTGCCATGGTTGAATGCCATGCATGCCGTTGCTTCACCTATCCATAAATATCTTAAGTTTTTTCATGATGAAGAAGTGAAGATGGTTAATCATAGTTTATATAAACCTTCTAGGTCCAGAGATTGTGCTACTCTTGATTTCTTTTGGCCTTCATTATCTAATTCATGTCCTTCTCGACGTGATAATCTTTTCCGCTCATATCAATCCTATAAGCATCATAAGATTCTCGAATTAAGTGTACCTCTGCTAGATCTTAATCGTGGTCTTTTGCCTACACCTTCTATACCTCCTTTATCCATGGCTTCTACATCTATTAATCAAGTTCCTACTGTTGATCGTCCGACTATTGATAATCCTATTAATCTTCCTAAAGAACCTGTGAAGGATCCTGTAATTGTTCCTCCTAGTTCTCAACATATTTCAAGTAAAGAAAAATGTAATCGATCTGCTAATGAACATTGTAAGAAGCATTGTGGTCAAGCTAAAGCTCGTAATTCTATTCTTCAAAATTCTTTACTTTCTTTTGATAAGCCTATGCATGATGTTGTTAAAAATAATGATGTTAAGATGCATGATTATGATGATTCTATTTGTATCTTAGATCCTATTTTGATTAATCTAGATGATGAAGATATTCTTGATGATGTTAATGATGAATTTGAGACTATTGACATTGACATTGATTTACCTAATATGCTTTCATCACAATTAACACTTACACCTAGTATCGAACATTGTGATTCTCAAAAGGATCCTTGTTTGGAACTTGGTATCATTGCTACTGTGTTGGATATAGTCCCTCTTGTGAGTTACCCACCTTCCCTAAATGATATAGAACGAGATGGGGAGAGTAGGTGGCATGCTTGATTGGCTTGTCCTTTATGGTAGCTTTGTTGTGTGTTTGCTTTTTGTACTGTGCTTCTCCCGTGATGTGTTTGCTAAATGTTGTTAGATTCTTTTATATGATCTTTGTTACTTTGTTGGTACAAGGTGATAAAGGAATTGAACCTATTTTACAATTCCTCTATATGTATCTCTATTCTTCTATACATTGTTTCATGTTATGTTGTACCTGTGCTATTGTTCGTAAATGTTTCCTTGTGTAATCTTCTTGGATCTGCGAATTGGTATCACTAATTCTTTTTGGTCTCTAGGTCATGGTCTGAAAAGATTCTTCTTCGTATATCTTATGTGATCTTTCCTCCTTTGTGATTGTAGTTATACTTTCTTTGGGGAATGATGTCAATTGATTTGTAATAATATCATATATATTATCTTATGATCATATTGACCCCATGTCAGGTAGATCCCTTATGTGTTCTCGGTATGTTTATGTGGTATTTCCTTTGATTTTTCTTCCTTTGGGGGTATCTCGTAGTGGAAACATAACCAGTGGAGTTGTTTATGTTACTATTAAAGCCATTGCTCATGTTAAAGTGTTAGCAATAACTTTAACATGGGGGCATACACTCTGCTCACCTATTGCACACACACACTTTTCGATACACATATTATTTTTCAAGATATTTTTCTCCCTTTTTGGATTAGTGACTAATCCTTAAAGCATGGATTTATATTTTAGGATCTCTTGATCCCTCAAGTTTCAAATTTTTGATCCCTTAAAGTCGAAGGTGTCCTTAAGACTAGATCTTTTTTTTTTTTGGCTTTGCTCTTATGAAATAGAATATTCTTGAGGGTGAATTCTTGATGGGTTGACTAGTGAGTAGCCACATTCATTAGGCGGTTCAATTCCATCTTTCCAATTGTGCCATTTCCTTGTGTGGTTCACAATGGGACATAAGTTCTCATTGGGTGAGATA
Organism: Chamaecyparis obtusa; assembly: GCA_027943335.1. Classification (NCBI taxonomy): domain Eukaryota; kingdom Viridiplantae; phylum Streptophyta; class Pinopsida; order Cupressales; family Cupressaceae; genus Chamaecyparis; species Chamaecyparis obtusa. The sequence goes on along the minus strand of BSBK01003335.1, from coordinate 503,051 downwards.
ATCACACCCTCTCTCTCTCTCTCTCTCTTTAGATATGTCTCTCTTATTGTGATCTTGGAGTTGACGAAGACTTGAGACTCTGGGGGCTTGAGGATCTCTTTGTCCCTTTGATTTTAATAAGATTATCTTTTCATTATGATCTCCTTTTCCAAGAGTTTGTATTGAGTCCATACTCTTGCTAAAGTGGGGGCTTAATGTATCATCTTAAAATGGAAGCACTTCCATGATAAGAGCATTTAGCCCTCTGAGTAAGTGGTCTGGGGTCATGTCAAGTGTCTTGATTGGGTCTTTGCATGGATCTGGTTGTTTCCCCCTGTTTTGCTTCTCTCTCCCTGTTTCCAGCCTCTTTTTGACAGACTTTCTCTGAGAATCTGAAGACTTTGACATTGTAGGTCAAGGATGACCTGAAGGGTCAAGGATGACCTAGACCCTGACCTAGGTCAAGGATGACCTCGACCCTAACCTAGGTTAGAGACTACCTCATCCCTGACCCTAGGTTCAAATTTTAGTTTCTGAAAGTTTCAGGATGTCAGGTTTCAGAAAGTTTATTTTCCCGCTTCTGGGTCGGCTGTTTCAAATTTTGAAATGGTAAACCCTTAAATTGCATTTAATCTAGGTCCATTTCTAGGGGTTAAGATTTATTGGGATCGAATTCCCCAATGTCAGCCTTCTCTAGAAGTTTGTGCCCTAGATCACTATAAAAGAAAGCCTTCCTCTCTCATTTTCTCCATCTCATCTCATGATCCCTCAAGTGCAATCAAGTTTTTGTGAGAACATCCACAATCAAGAAATTTCAACTGCAAGCAAGCAATAAGGAGAAGGAAAGAAAGCAAGCATTCATTCATCGTCAAGCCAACCATTCAAACATTCAAGCATTCAAGTGTTCATCAAGGAGATCCATTGTTAGCCATTGAAGGATTCAATGTCTATGGAGCCCTCTTGTTGAAGATTTCTCCATCCACATACATCCAAACCTCTTCCTATGCAAAGATCCATTCAAGATTGGTGTTGAAGATCTAATGCTATTTATTTGAGACATCCTACATATTTCTACATTCATTTGGAGCATCCCTACTTGTGGATTCAAGGATTCGAATCGTCCACAACAACTTCAACATAAGTAAGGTGAATAGTTCCATTCACTTTGTTTATTCATATTGCATTTTTAATTCAATTTCAAGGTTAATTACTAAATTGAGGTTTGACTAAGGCAAACCTCCAATCCAAACAACAAAAACCATTTTTCTTGCAGATACAGGTACAAGACAACAAATTGAAGTACAGATCTAGATACCCTTTTGGGTGAACTTCTGGGATATGTGAACATAAATTCTGTTGGAGCTGTTCCAAGTCAGGGATGACCTTCAGTGGAGGGTGTACACACTAAAATGGTGCACTTCTATGAACCATTATATGCAAGGTTTCTCAAGAATGAGGCCTCACAAAGCGGCTCATAGCTCTCTATGCATGGAGTTGCAAGGGACTATGATGTATTTGCTCTCAACTAGAGCTATAAGCTTGTGACCTTGCTAGTCAACCACACAATGAGAGGTTCAAATGAAGACAAGGGCAAGAGTGCCAATATCTTCAAGAATCACTATGAAAATGCAATGCAAGCTAGTCTATGGAAATGAAAAGGCAATGCAACTAAGCTATGAAATGGAAAGAACAAGTGTTACAAATCCTTCCTATTAGGCTATGTGAGTTAAATCTATTACATCAAAGGAAACTAAGCTATGAAATGAGGCTAAAATGCAAGAATGAAAGACTAAGAACAATAAGGTTTCCAAAAGCTCCAAAAGTCTCCAAGAATTCTTGCAGCATAAGATTAGTATTCAAAACATGATATGCAAATGAAGGAGAGAGCTTTCCTTTTATAAGAAATGAGGTGAAATGGACCATTGAGATTAAGAGGCAAAAAGTCTTAATCAGTGGTGGAGCTTGAAAGAGGAGCAATCCATGTGCACAAGTATCCTCCAATAGAAAAATAGGAGTTGACTTTATGTCCATATGAGACAAAAAGTGTTTTCTTCTTTTTATAAAATAGGAATAGTGCTTTATTTGTGCAACTTAGGATAAGATGAAAAGGTGGGGCTTTTTATTTATTAAAAGGAGAGGACATATTCCTTTTGAATAAATAAAGACTTTAGGATAAAATGGTTAGCCCATAGGATAAAAATCCAATATATGATCAAAATTAAGATTTAATCAAGAAATTGATAATGTTGAAAATATTGATTATTGATCAAAATGATTTAGGGTTGATAAATCAAATAAATGGGGCCCAAAGTCTAGGTGACCATTTTTGGGTGTATACATTTTCCCCTCTTTGACTAATGTGTGATCGATCTAGGAACACATGCAGTCAAAGAAGAATTAAAATGTGAGATCGATCTGGGATCACAAAACAACTCAGATGTGAGGTCGATTCGGGATCACATCCGGACAAACATAGACAAAGGCCTTTGAACATGAGGTCGATTCGGGATCACATTCAAAGTAAGAGATAAGAATCTCAAATTTGAGCAAAAGCTCACAAAAGATGTCTGAATCAAGAGCATCAAGATGATTAAGGATGAGAATCCCATAGATACTGCCCCCTCAGAATCGAAATTGAAATCAAAATCAGGTAGAGGAGAGACATCAAATCGATAAAGATTTGATCAAATCATAATCAATCACAATCGATGATAACAGGATAACCATTAGGCAATGGAACATGCTCCAGTGAGGAAGTAGAAGAATAGAAATAGGAGACTAGAAATAGAGTGAATGAAAGACTAGAAAATTTGAGAGACATGGAAGGAAGAAATTCCATCAAAGATCAAATTATGCCTCAAAAAGTCAGTCAACTGCTCAGAAGAAGGGGAAAATTTTGAAAACGTGACTTGGATTTCGATTGCGAGTCCGAAAATGGATAGAAAATGATGTGATATAAAAGACCAGAAAGGAAAGATATGATCAAGAAGAATCAGAAAATGAGCACAGTTGACCAACTAGTCCATAGATGATAAAAAGAAGAGCTCTCTCCATATGCAAGATGCAAATACTAAACTATGATGAACCTAAGAATGCAAGCTACTATGAAAGTGGTTGACTTGCAAGGTCACAACGCTTATAAACATCTAATTATCATCATCGAGCGTTAGGTAGCACCGTAAGATCATACAATGCACACTAGTATGACTATGTGAATCTGAATATGATCTATATCAGATAGAATGTGGAAATCCCACCTAGGCACCAAAGACATGTAGGTCAAGATGACTAGTGCAGTGAGATTACCTAATTTTGTTATGGCGAGATTATGCTTGTATCAAGACACATGAAAGTCAGGATAGCTAGAAGCATGCACTCGCATAAAACAGTCAAGGATAATACCTTGTCAATCCATAGTGTCAAGTAGGACCAGCATAAATGCTAATGACAAGTAGGACCAACAAATTATATCCACAAGCAGAAAAAACAATAAAACATGTTCTCATTCCCTCAGTCTTCTAGCTATGCATCATTAAAAATGATCAGAGGGGGAGAACACTCAGCAAAGAAATCATCATAGACATCACACAAAGAAAATAAAGCCAAGCAAGTCTCAGCGAGTCAAGTGCGTGTGTGTAGGTCATAGAGTCAAGCTTTGAGTATCGCATCTGCAAATGAGAAATATCGCATCAAACTAGACTATTGGGTAAGACATCTGTTAAGTGTTAAGAAACACTCGACGCAAGGGTAGTGTTGAAAAACACTGTTTGTGGTGGTGTTGAAAAACACCTATTGTGAAATGCCCCAAGAGACAAACGCACCTAAAAAACCTATGCTAACAGGTATGCACCTTAGACAAAGACAAAGACCAATTCTAGACCAAGTCAAATAAGGTCAAGGCATGATGGAGAAAGGTTCAGTGTCGAGGATGCATGCTAAACAAATAGGAGTGCAAAGGCCTCAAGTAGTGCCCGTTTCCAGGTTTTCACCACTTGGATTTATGACAATTTTTTCTTTTTTCATTTTTTTGGATTTTTGCTACCAAGGCGCCTGTTTCTAGGTGTTCACCAAGGCACTTTTTCTATTTTTTTAAAATTTTTGAATTTTTTATATTTTTTTGTATTTTTTTAGGACTTTATATGTTTTTTAGGATTTTTTCAGCATCATATATCAATTTTTTTGGTATTTTTTCAGGATCCATAAATATGTATAGAGGATGCCCCTAGACAGAAACGGGCATCAAGGATAGAACTTCTTGAGGTGCACAATGTTGATGGGATCAGGGAGCTGTTCTCCATCAGGATTTGACAGTAAATATGCACCGGTACCAAAAGCAGCTGTGATGACATATGGTCCAAGCCAGTTAGGTTCAAACTTGCCCTTTTGTTCTCTGTTCTGTTGGTTCTTAGGCTTCTCTCACAAAACAAGATCACCTATTTGAAATTCTCTAGGGTGAACTTTCTTGTTGAATACCTTGGACATACACTTCTGATACACTCTCATATGATCAAATGAAGCCTTACGCTTCTCATCTAGAAGTTCAAGTTCCTGTAACCTCATGGCGCGGTAATCCTCATATGTTATCAAGCCTTTGAGTGAGACTCTGAGTGATGGGATCTCTACTTCTAAAGGTAATACCGCTTCAGCGCCATAGGTAAGGGCAAAAGGCGTGGCTCCTGTAGGTGTGCAAATGCTTGTTCTATAAGCCCATAGTGCTGGATTGATTTGCAAGTGCCAATCCCTACCATTCTTGTGCACTGTCTTATGAAAAATTTTAAGAATGGTTTTATTAGAGGCTTCTGCCTATCCGTTTCCCTGTGGAAAATAGATGGAGGACCAATGTTGCTTAATTTTAAACTTCTTGCATAAATGCTTTAGGTCCTTGTTCTTGAATTGACCTCCATTATCAGTCATAATCTCAGAAGGCACTCCAAATCGGCAAATAATATGATTCAAGATGAACAAAGAGATAGTCTTCCCTGAAGCAATAGAAAGTGGCACAACTTCCACCCATTTTGTGAAGTAGTCAGTGGCAATAATAATGAACTTATGTCCACCTGATGAGTTGGGATGAATCTGCCCAACTAGATCAAAGGCCCAGCGCTGAAATGGCCAATAAGAAATAGAAGGAATCAGCTCCCTACCTGGAGCATGAATCAAGTTTCCATGTTTCTGACATTTTTCATAAGACTTAGCAAAGGCTACTGCATCTATTTGCATCGTGGGCCAATAATACCCTACCCTAAGCAACCTTCGGGCCATGGCAAGACCATTAGAATGTCCACCACAAATGCCCTCATGGATGTCAACTAACGCTTGGTTGGATTCCTCCTTTTCCAAGCACCTAAGGAGCGTCCCATCTAAACCCCTCCTATATAAATCACTAGAGATAAGGGTGTGGCGAGAGGCATTGCGGATGAGGTTTTGACATTCAGAATGGTTGAATGTGCCGGGGATGATGCCATCATGAAGATATGAATAGATAGCACCATATTGGGAAGACTCGTGGGTGACAATGGTACAAATGACATGGCTTTCAGACGAGTCAAAGATGGGATGGTGTAGCTCTTCCACCAGGAATTCAAATCTTGATTCATGTGTCTCCAACTGAAGAAGTGAAGCTAATGTGGCCATGGCATCTGCAGCTTTGTTCTCTGTCCTAGGGATCTGTTGAAACGTCGCAAAGGTAAAGTAACATTTCAATGAGTCAACCATTTTTTTGTAGGGTATCAATTTATCATCCTTGGTTTGATACTCCTCATTGACTTGGTTGATGATTAACTGGGAATCCCCAAAGACATGTAACTTTGTTATGTTCCATTCTATAGCCATTCGCAAGCCATTGGTTAAAGCTTCATATTCTGCAATATTATTCGTACATGGGAATAAAAGTTTGTAAGACTTTGGAATATTGTACCCATGTGGAGAAACAAATAATACTCCAGCACCTGATCCATTTTGCATGTGGGAACCATCAAAGAAAATTTTCCAAGTGCGAGTAGTCATATACAAGATGTGTTCATCTAGGAATTCCACTTGAACAGGCATACTATCTTGAATTGGGAAATTAGCTAATTGGTCAGCAATAGCTTGCCCTTTTATGGCCTTCCTTTCAACATACTCTATGTCAAATTCAGTTAAGATCATCATCCATTTAGCAAGTCTACCCATGAGGGCAGCCTTATTAAGCAAGTACTTTAGAGGATCAATTTTTGCAACCAAATGTATCGTATGAGCAAGCATATAGTGTCACAACTTTTGAGAAGCAAACACCACTGCAAGACAAGACTTCTCAATGTTATTGTAATTGATCTCATAGGAGACTAGAGTACGACTGATATAGTATATGGCCCATTCTTTCCTAGTATCATCTAATTGAGCTAACAATGCCCCCAAGGAAGACTCTATTGCTGAAATGTATAGAATCAAAGGCTTCCCTGGAATAGGAGGCATCAAAACTGGAGGATTAGCCAAATATTGTTTTATTTGATCAAGGCTCTTTTGGCATTCCTCATTCCATACGCAAGAAGCACCCTTATGCAGGGTCTTATTAAAGGGTTGTGCTCTATCTGGTAGTTGTGAGATAAACCTCCTAATTGACTGGAGTCATCCCTGAAGACTTCTCATCTGACTAATGTTTCTTGGAGGTGGCATGTCTAAAATTGCTTGGACCTTTTCGGGATCAACCTCTATACCCTTTGCTGATATTATAAATCCTAAAAGTTTTCCTGAGGTGACACCAAATGCACACTTCTTTGGGTTCAATCTGAGTTGAAACTGTTCCATGTGATCTAGAATTACTTCCAGATCATCGAGGTGTGTGTCCCATTTTCTTGATTTTGCCAGGGTATCATCCACATAATCTTCCATATTTTTATGCATCATATCATGAAAGATAGTGGTCATAGCTCTTTGGTAGGTTGCTCCTACATTCTTTAACCCAAATGGCATGACGTTCCAGCAATAGGTTCCCCATGCACATGTGAACGCTATTTTCTCTTGGTCTTCGGGAGCTATTTTAATTTGATTATATCCTGAGAAACCATCCATTAGAGAGTATATTTCATAGCCCGCTGTCATGTCCACTATCATGTCAATGTTTGGAAGTGGAAAGTCATCCTTTGGGTATACTTTGTTTAAATCTCTAAAATCTGTGCATACACGAATGGACCCATCATGTTTGGAAACTGGTACTATGTTTGAGATCCATTCTGCATAATTGATGGCTCTGATGAATCCAGCTTTCAAAAGTTTTTCTAATTCTATTTTGACAAGGAGAGCTACATGTGGATGCATTTTTTTGAGTCCCTGTTTCACTGGTTTGACTCCTGGAGCTATGGATAAGTGATGCATTATAAGATTTGTGTCAAGCCTTGGCATGTTTGAATAGGTCCATGCAAAATTAATTTTCTTCTTTTGTAAGAATTGTATATATGCCTTGGTTTCTTCTTCTGATAAAGACTGAGCAAGATGAACTATTTGAGGAGTTTCTTCTATGTTCAAATTAACTGGTTTTGTTGGCTCAATCAATACTGATGATCTATCCTGGAAATAACTTAGCAAGTTATTAAGTACCCCATCCTTAGGCACCTCAAAGAGGTTTTCACCCTCAGATACGTCATCTCTTTTTACTATTTTTGGTTCTGATACCGCCACAAAGTGGTTTTCGCCATCAGACCTATTTTTCTTTCTTTCTTTCTCTTTTATTTTTAGACTGAAGTACTTAATATCAGGCTCCGTCATACTTGTTGTTGGTCCACTGGTGGAAGAAGCCACAGGTTCAAGAGCATTCAGATAGCAGGCAATTTCGTAATCATTCTGAAAAGTGAGGAATATAGGCTCTTGATGGCGCTGAGACCAGTCAATTAGGTCATAGTGAACAAGGGGTAGGTCAATGACTGGTTCAATGTTATTTATGTGAAAGGTGTTATCTCTGGTGACCATATAATTGGGATTCATCAAGTCTTCTCCTAAGATACCCGAATTAGGGCTCATCCTACCAAACGAAGCATCGTCCACTAAGGCAATTTGAGGAGTACAATCCTCTAGTCCTACACTAAGCTCGTTAGCCGCATCGAGTTGGGTACTATAAGTATGGACAACATCCATGTCCAAATCAACTGTTGCATCTTAAAGTGAGTCCCATTCATACTCATGGGAGTCTGTGTCTGAATCATCATTTGGGCCTCGTGATGTAGAAGCCTCAAGGTTAGGAAAGGTTTCCCCTTCTCTAGTGCTAGCATTGGTACTATCCATCGCAGCTAGGATAGAAACACCTTCCATTATCAATCTAGCAGTCATTTAGTCACTATTCGTCGTAGCTGGGATAGTAGGACCGTCAAGTATCAAATCTTTTGAATCTCCCCAAAGAAGATTTGTTGAAGGCACCCAATCATTAGAAATGTCTTGTTGATTAGAAAGATTAGGTGTATAGTCTGAATCACTATTACTGTCCATCGCAGCTGGGACAGGAACACCTTTCTTCTTATTTTCAAAACCTAAGCCAACTGTGGACTTATTCTTTCATCCAAAAAGGGCATGGTCAAGAGGCTCAGCTTTAGCATCCAGCCTATGGCTAAGGGGACCATATCCGGGATAACCCATATTCTTAACCAGTGTATACCCTCTCCCATAAGCTTTAGGTGAAGGAGCAAAGTTCTCATTGTGTTGGTATTTTTCCTCATGATAGATCTAGTCCCTTACGACAACTTCCTCTTTCTCATCCTGAATAGGAACCGAAGACTCAACAAATTTTCCAAATAATGTCATTGCTGATGACGAAGGTTTCATATTTGGTGATGGTTTCCCATAAGACCTAGGAGAGATTGGCATTTTTGTAAAAGAATCAATTTTATAATCTCCCATCCCAAGATCTATGGTCTTAAACTTCTGCTTGCATTGTTCAAGTGAAATACTAGGGCTGTCAGCTTCCCTATTCAAAGGTACATGTGATCCAGCAGAAATGGTATTAACTGACAAAGCACTATCTCCAGGTATGCAAATTTCTACACCATTATGGGGAAACTTAAAACACTGGTGATACGTTGATGGGACTGCTTGCATTTCATGAATCCATGGCCTACCTAGCAAAATGTTGTAGGCTAAAGGTCCAACATCAACAATTTGAAATAAGATATCCTTTTCTACTGGACCAATGCGAATAGGCAAAACGGCCAATCCCTTAGAACTTCTTTCTGCTTCATCATATGCCTTGATTGTGATCTTTTTCCTTGTGTCAATGACGTCCTCGAAATATCCTAGAGCCTTCAACAAACTCATGGTACAAATATTGAGCCCCGCACCCCCATCTATCAATACACGCCGGACACGGGTTTTATGAATCATGACTTCGATGTGTAAGGCCAAGTTATGTGGGTGACTGATGGATTTGTCATCTTCTTCTGAGAAGGTGAGGTAATGAGGGCTAGCCAAATGGTTGACCATATTCTGGAATTGATCAATATCTAAGTTGTTAGGGACACTGGCTGCTCGCAAAGCATCCTCAAGAACACGCTTGTGCTTAGGGGACAATTCTAAAAGTTCAAAAATAGATATCTGGGCGGGTGTACATTGTAATTGGTCAATAAGATTATAATTGGAATCAGGACCAACGACAGATTTAGGAGGAACGCCCTTGGACATGGGCTGCTTAGACTTGCTAGTGCTAGGACCTTTGATAATGATGGGAGCTTGAGCCTGACCCCTAGTGACAACATTAAGGGACTGGGGCATTCTTCGTGAGTGAGGACCTCTTATCACCACAGCAAGTCTTTCATTAGTCATAGGAGTTGAGTCCACATCATATCCATAAGGATCTTTCCCTCTCATCATGTTGATGTTATCGTCAGCCACTTCAAGCATGTTAATCACATTTTCAACATTTGTGTATGTATAGTTGATAGCAGTCTTACCATGCTTGTTGTTAGAATTTTCCCCTTTTTCATATTTGGGCAAGGGTTCCTTAAAAGCCTTATGATCCGCATTAGTGGTTAAACCATCAACTTGTAATCGCCCACTTTCAATGAGGTCTTGGACAAGATGTTTAAGCCTAAAACAATTTTTGATATCATGTCCAATTCCATTGTGGAAGACACAAAAGGCTTTCTCATCCCACCAATGAGGTTTAGGATCGGGTATGTGGTGCTTGGCAGGATCCTGAGGTTGTGCCAAATTATGAGCAATTAGTGTTTTGAAAATGTCGGCATAGGAGTCCCCAAGTTTGGTGAATTGTCTCTTTTCCTTCTTGGGTTTCCCTTGATACTTTGATTTATTCTCTTGTTGTCTTGAGGATGCTTGCAGCTTCATGGCTTGTACCGCATTGGAGAGATTAAGAACTCCTTCATTCTTAGGTTGTGGTGAGTCAACAACTCTGTCATTGACCACCTATTTATTCTTGTTCCAATAGGAGTTCTTTTTGTCCTTATAACCATGATTGTTGTTGTTTTGGCCATTGTTGTTATTAGTTGATTTAGCCAAAATTCCTTATTCTTTTAGGACATCCTCTATGCGACATGCCACTTCTACCATGGTATCGAAAGAATTAAATGGTATCTTTCTTACCTCATATCTTAATTCCGGCACTAAGTTACTCACAATGATGTCTATTCTTTCCTCCTCAGGAATTGTCCTGGGATATTTTGAGCACAAACGTCTCCATCTTTGTAGGAAAGTGACAAAAGGTTCTCCTTGATTTTGTTTAAGCTTGCACAAATCAAGCATTGTGACCGACCTTGATAGATTATAAGTAAAATGCTGAACAAATCTTTGGATGATTTCTTTAAATATCTTTACTGGAGGAGTAAGGTTGGTGAACCATTCCATGGCTTGACCTTTGAGACTCCTCAGAAATAATCTCATCAAGTAGGAGTCTTCATGATGAAAAGAAAAGCTCATTATGTAGAACTGTCAAACATGGTCATGAGGGTCACTGATGCTATCATATTTGTCATAGGTTGGAAACTCAACTTTCTTAGGGAACTCAACCAACACCACACTCTTGTCAATCGGGTTGGGACATATGGAGTCCAAATTAAATGTGCTCTTAGGAGCCCTCATCCTTTCTATGTCCTTCTGCATTTGCATGATCACCTCATTGGTTGAAGGATTCTATTTCTTAATCTTTTGGTGGACGTCAAAATCATATGGAACTTTAGCACCTTTTTTGATAAGGCTCTCTAGGAATTGATCCTTGTTTTGTTCCACATATCGTTCCACATATGCTTGAAAGGATGGTTCTTGTTGCATAGTCATAAAATCCATATGGTCAAATTTGGCATAACTTCCTCCATGTTGTGAGCCATGATGTGCTCGTTGGGAGGGTTTCTTTGAATGTTTATGAGGTGATCGTCTCCTATGATGATCATATCTTGAAACCCTTCTTCCTCTAGGACTTGGGGATCATGAGGGTGTCCTTGATCTTCTTCTAGGACTTGGCGAAGGGGTAGATGGGGGTGAGTTGGTCCCACTATTGGTTCCCCTCCCATTGAATCAACTTTGGACTTGTGCGTAGAGTCTATCTTGTTCTTCTTGGGTGACTCTTTTCTTTATATCCAACAACGCACGTTCCTCTTCTTCTAGTTGTCTGAATTTTTCCTTTTTAGCAGCTTGTTCATCCAAATAGGCTTGCTTCTCCCTCTCAATGCTTCTCAATCTTGTATTTGCATGTCGAGAGGTGTCTTTAAGTGGGGAGGATGGTCTCGAATGCCTTATTGCATTGGCTGCATTTATGTGGTGATCACTAGATTCATTGTTCTGGTCCTCGTGTTGTGACCCTGAATCTGTGTGAGCTTGCTTATGATGTCTCTCGGCTCATTGGTGAGCATCAAAATACCTCACGTTGTTGGGAGGTGACCCGGGTGGACTAGCATGAGAAGAACCACTATACTCTCTTCTATGTTGTTGGAAGATATCCTCAAGAGTTTGATTCATGGCTTCTCTTTGTTGTCGGGTGAAAGTGTAACTCATGTCCATACTTGATGAAAGTGGTACAAAAGAGGTGCTCACTTCACTAGGATTAGCTTCCGGATTAAAACAAACCTCAGATTCACTCTTAGGTGATTGATAAAAAAGGGGTCCTTTTCCCTTATGCTGTCAACGAGTCTTGACGGGTGGTAACTAGCTAAAGGCAACAGGGGGTCGCTTCCCTTGATTGACTTGGTACCTTGTCGCAACTGACATGAAAGAAAAATACTCTCAATGATAAGGTGACCTCCCAAAGTGTTAGCGCCAAACTAGGATAATCAAAGTCCTCTATTGTCCAAAGAGAAATGAGAAGATAGAAAAGGGGCTTTACCAACACTGTCAAAGAGGTGCTTCAAATCAAAGGGTGACTACCCTTGCACTTTTGAACCAGGAGGTTGGACTAGGCCAAAAATATAATTGAAATTGAGATTTAAATGAAAGTGATTTGGACAATAAGAGCACTAAAATTTTCCAAGAATGTAGCTAACAATCTTAGAGATGAACCTTGGCACCAAGAATGACCTTCTAACTTGACAATTATTCCAAAGCGATTTCGTAAATTGGATGACGCTATCCCGGAGGACTAAAACTAGAAATTTAGAGTCAAGATAGGTCTCAAACGTCAGAGCAAGAAGCCTACTCTAAGACCTACCCTGATTAACAGCAACTGAAACTAACCAAATTGCAAGCACGACATAAATTACCCAGGCGATATACTCCAGGCTACTGGGGTGATATACCTACAACCGCGCAATACTTCACCTTATGCCAGGTGATATACCTTATAATAGTCAGGCGATACACTCCAGGCAGGTCGAGCGATAGTCTGCCAAGGGCAAACTATCGCGCAATATTTCTTCTCAAAGCAAGCGATACTTTTCGAACCCACAAAGTATCGCGCGATACTTTGCTCTAAAGGGCGCGATACTGTTGCAAGATTACTTAACTCTTGATTAGAACTATGTAAAATTTGCATTTTTGGGTCTGCTTGGTCAAAATTTTCGGTCTGAGGGTTGATGTTTTCGATTTCAGTCACAATATCAGTAGAATTTTGGTAGGTTTGCAAACAGTGAGGGATCAAACATGTCTCAAAACACTTGAAACAAGGGCAAAAGCAACCTTTCCAAGGCAAACACTTGTGATATCAGAATTGAAAAAGCACCTTATGAACGCTACTGATCGTTTGTATGTGAGAATGTTTATACTGACATCACACAACCGAAGACAATTCAAGCAAGTCTATCCTAAAAAGTCATGGCTCAATACTTACCAACTTAGCCCACAACTTGATGCCCCCTCACCTCACACCAAGTGGTTACCCACAAGAGATGTTGGCTTTGTCGTGGAAGTGTCAAATGACATAACCAAAAGGACACATATGGTGAGTATCTTAGGGTGATCCGGGTAAACCACTTGGATCAATCCTTGCACTACGAAGATAAGTGGCTAGGTGGCTTCTATCTAATGGTTTTTAATAAGGATTTCCATTCACAACACCCCTCTTGCTCCTCATAAAGGACTAGGACCTCATGGCCTCAAGAGTACCTTAAGCATTCTTGTTCAATGTTTTCCCCATGGTCGCAATCCCATGAGCTACTCACATCAAATGAAGATAAGTGTTATGTCTACCAAGGTTTTTGGTGTCCTTGATAGCCTTGAGATTATAGTGAGTTGGAATCACTTGCCACCAAGGAAAATGATGACAAAGTTGTCCCCACTTGAGTCGTTCCTCTTGATTGCTCAAGAGCAGGCCCGCTAAAGGATTCTAAATCTAAACAAAAAGAAGATCAATTCTTGAGGTTCAAGGTTTTTGGTTCACCACAAGGGTGAAGAGCATACTCCCCTATCTCAAAAACTTCACCCAAACACACCAAGCAAAGAGATTCAATTACTCCCTTGCTTCCAAAACTTTAAGATGGGTCAAAATTTTCTGATTCACCTAAAGGTGAAGAGCATACTTCTCCTACCACCTCAAAATCCCTTTCACAAGGTTTTAAAAATTTCTAATACAATTAGTGAATGCCACACTTGAAAGGAAAGCAAATAAGCAAGCAAGATTTTTTTTTTTGTTTTTATGCTTTTTGGGCAGCCCTGCAAAAACTGTTAGTAGCCCTCTTTGACATGCGATTTTGGCAAGCTTCTCAAGCAAAGGCACCTACAACCACAACTAGTTAGGCTCACAATGTTAGCAAAATCCAAAATCTCAATAAAAATAATTGCAAGAAACTGATTTAACTAAGCTAAAAGATGCAGGTTAGACCTATCTAAATACAGTAAAGCAAACCAGCAAACTAAATATGATTAGATTCGGATGATAAAGCTCGAACTGTAGGTCTCTATCAGATTAGGTGATATACCCTGAACTTCACCAGTATCGCGTGATATAGTTTTCTATACCCACGCGATATACCTCGGTTCGGGTGATATACTGCACAATAGGCAGGCGATACTTCGCATGACACCAGGCGATATACCTCAATACTACCGTGTGATTCTTCTCTAGTGCGAAGTGTCGCACGCATATAGTAAGGTATATCGCGCGATATACCTGAGAAGTATCGCGCAATATTCTGAGACAGAAAACCAGAACCTGCAAAATTTCTGAAAAATAATCCAAAAAATGACAAAAATGCAAGAAACTAAAGGACAAAGCCTATCTACTCTGCCCCACGGTGGGCGCCATAAATGTACACACTAAAATAGTGCACTTCTATGAACTATTATATTCAAGGTTGCTCAAGAATGATGCCTCACAAAGTGGCTCATAGCTCTCTATGCATGGAGTTGCAAGGGACTATGATGTATTTGCTCTCAGCTAGAGCTATAAGCTTGTGACCTTGCTAGTCAACCACACAATGAGAGGTTCAAATGAAGACAAGGGCAAGAGTGCCAATATCTTCAAGAATCACTATGAAAATGCAATGCAAGCTAGTCTATGGAAATGAAAAGGCAATGCAACTAAGCTATGAAATGGAAAGAACAAGTGTTACAAATCCTTCCTATTAGGCTATGTGAGTTAAATCTATTACATCAAAGGAAACTAAGCTATGAAATGAGGCTAAAATGCAAGAATGAAAGACTAAGAACAATAAGGTTTCCAAAAGCTCCAAAAGTCTCCAAGAATTTCTGCAGCATAAGATTAGTATTCAAAACATGATATGCAAATGAAGGAGAGAGCTTTCCTTTTATAAGAAATGAGGTGAAATGGACCATTGAGATTAAGAGGCAAAAATTCTTAATCAGCGGTGGAGCTTGAAAGAGGAGCAATCCATGTGCACAAGTATCCTCCAATAGAAAAATAGGAGTTGACTTTATGTCCATATGAGACAAAAAGTATTTTCTTCTTTTTATAAAATAGGAATAGTGCTTTATTTGTGCAACTTAGGATAAGATGAAAAGGTGGGGCTTTTTATTTATTAAAAGGGGAGGAAATATTCCTTTTGAATAAATAAAGACTTTAGGATAAAATGGTTAGCCCATAGGATAAAAATCCAATATATGATCAAAATTAAGATTTAATCAAGAAATTGATAATGTTGAAAATATTGATTATTGATCAAAATGGTTCAGGGTTGATAAATCAAATAAATGGGGCCCAAATTCTAGGTGACCATTTTTGGGTGTATACAGAGGGTAGGATTCTACCCTGGGGTAAGACATTGCCCCGCTATCTCGGTCAATGTCGACCTAGTCTCAGAAGGATAAAATTTTTCTGGGTTTTCTCTATCTTGGCATTTCCAGTCCAAAACAGGTCGCATGATTTCCTGAAACTATGCACAGACATCAGAAATCAACATCTTCCAGATTTTTCCTATTTTGACGTTAGTATTTGCGTTCTATTCATTTAAGATTTTAAGTACATACTTTCTATAGTAGATTATAGGGTTTCTCCTTTCTTCATGTTCTCCATTGTTTGATTCAATTGTGCATTGGTCACTTCTTTGTGATTAATCCATTTGGATATTTCCTTTTAGGAATTTGGATTAAGGATAGGTCCTATATTCTCCCTTTCATATCATATTATCTTATCTACCACTATTCAATCTTATTCACATTTTAATACCATTCATTTCATTTCCATCCATACTCCATAGTTATCCTACCCATAGAGGTGAATCCATTCCACCTCTATTCAATCTCAAATGCAGTCAATCTACTGATTAGACTATCAAGGTGATGCAAGAGCATCTCAAGTCATTCATAATCCTGTATCACCAAAAACAAGTTAGAATTGTTAGTTATTCTCAGTAGCTACTTTTGGGATCTCGGTGATGTTTTCCTATTTCCACCAATGGGGCTCGGTTGCTACTTGGTTCCTTCGTTAACCGAGTTGGCTCGGTTGGTTCACCGAGTTAATTTCCTATCGCTCAGTAATATTGTTCATTGAGTGGTTTATTTTGGATTTATGTTGAGGCCAACTTATGCATTGAATTTTGGTTGCAGAGTTGATATTTACATCGATCATTGGGAAGCGTGTGGACATAGATCTGGTAATTTCTTTTTCCAATGATGGATTTGAAGGCCGACTTGTTTTGGTAGACTCTGGTATAAATAAAATAGTTGGTTGCAGTTTTTTGGAGATAAGTATTGAGAAGATATAAGATAGGATTTGAAAGTTGAATCCTCGTATGAATGAGGACTGTTGTAATGGGATCTTAATTGTATTTGGTAGTAACTAGGAAGGCCTTATAGCCCAGGATGTATGAATCTGCATTCTTTCTCTCCCTTCTTGTGTAATTGCTTCTGTGTGTTGTTCTTGCAAGGAGGTCGGTGATTAGGGTGTTCCTTTTGGCTCCTCATCTTCCCTAGTCCTACGTCATTTGGTATCAAAGCATGGTTGAGATCTGGATCTAAATTTGTGAGTTTAGGTCAAGGAGTCCTTCTAGTAAACCCTAGTTAATATTTGTTGTGGGGTAGCAGATTTTGGTGTAACCTGCAATTGGACAAGGTTTCAAGATGGTTTGTGGGAGGTGAGATGGAGATCTAGGATTAATAGACATGCTAAGACAAATTGCTGCTAGGTTAAAAGCTATTGAGACAACCCAACACAAAGGAAGACATCTTGAAGATGTTAGTGATGAAGAAGTGAAGATGAACAAGGTGAAGCAGATCGTGCACCTGTGATGGATCAAGGTGAAGAGAGACTGTTGAAAGCATTGATAAACTTGAAGTCTATACCACATTTCAATTCTCTTGAATACAGTGGAAGGTCAGATTCAGATGAGCTGATGGATTGGATCACTGAAATGGAGAAATATTTTGAATATGAGAATATCCCCGAGGAAAAGAAGGTGAAAATTGCAAGTACAAAGTTGAAAACTCATGCATCCTTATGGTGGGAGAATTTACAATTGGACAGAAAAAGGAAAGGAAAAGACAAAATTAAGATATGGAATAAAATGGTGAATAAATTGAAAAACAAGTTCTTACCTTATGATTATCAGATTAACCTAGTTAGGAGAATGCAAAGTTTGAGGCAGAAAGATAGCTCGATAAAAGATTATACTGAAGAATTCTATAGATTAGATATCAGATCTGGACATGTTGAGGATGAAGTGAAAATAATTTCTAGGTACCTAAATGGGTTAAGAGTTTCTATTCAAGAGGAAATCAATTTGGTCAAGTTGGAAAATATTGAGGAAGCTTATCAGTTTTCCTTGAAAGCTAAGGAGAAATTGAAAAAAAAACATGAGCAAAGACAAAGATGAAAAGGTGGTAGATTCCCTAGAGGAAGAGGTAGATCTTATGGTGAAAACAATAGATCTGATCAAGACAAAATAAATAAGGATAAAGGAAAGACCGAGTGGAAGGGTGAAAGTTCTTCTAGAGGAAGAAACAATAACTACCGAGGTGGTTATAACATAGGTGGATTCTGAGGAACTTGTTACAATTGTGGAAAAGAAGGACATAGGTCATTTGAGTGTACAAATTCAAGTAAGGTTGGTAGCAGTAGAAATGCTTTGGTGCAAGAAGACTCACTGAATGAACCAAAGAAGGAAAATAACTTGATGGTGAGGAGAGCACTATGGAGTGAATGTAATAAGGAAGATTTGGTAAGGAAAAGTTTGTTCAAGACCAGATGTAGAGTTTTTGATGAAGTGTGGAAGGTAATCATTGATAGTGGAAGCTTGGAGAATTTGGCATATGAGGAAATGGTTACAAATTTACAGTTGGAAAGGTTGAAACACCCGAAACCCTTTCAGATTTCATGGATCAAGGATGAGCATACACTATTGGTAAGTGAACAATGTTATGTGAATTTAAAAATTGGCAAGTACTATGATAAGGTGTTATGTGATATCATTCCTATAGATTGTTGTCATATTTTGTTGGGTAGACCTTGGAAATATGATAGACATGCTATATATGATGGAAGATTTCATAAATATACTATTTGGGCTTATGGAAGAAGACAAATATTGCTACCTTTGATTGAAGAATTTGTTGGCAATGTTTGTACATTTGTGAAAGTTTGTTTGATGGAAGGAAGAAAGTTTGTTAAGGATTTGAAGAAGAATGATATGTGTTTTGCTGTGATTCCTAACAAACCGAGTGAGAAAATAGTGGATAACATCCCTACAGAAGTAGATAAGATACTCACTGAGTACAAAGAGATCATTTCTAATAATGTACATGATGGTTTACCACTGAAAAGAAGCATTGATCATTGTATGGATCTGATTCTTGGAGCTAGTATACCGAATAAGGAACCACATTGGTTAACACCTACCGAGAATCAGGAACTTAACCAACAAATCCAAGAATTGTTGCAGAAAGGTTTGATTCAAGAAAGTTTGAGTCTATATGTAGTACCAGCTGTATTCACATCTAAGGAGAATGGAGAATGAAGAATGTGTACCGATTCTAGGGAAATCAACAAGATAACAGTGAAATATAGGTTTCCTATATGGAGAAAGGATGCCATAATGGATAGTTTGAGTGGAGAAAAGTATTTCACCAAAATTGATTTGAAAAGTGGATATCATTAGATTAGAATCAGAGAAGGTGATGAATGGAAGATTGCTTTCAACATAAGAGAAGGTTTGTATGAGTGGTTGGTTATGCTTTTTGGTTTAACTAATGCATCAAGTACTTTTATGAGATTGATGAATGAGGTTTTGAAGAAATTTTTGGGTAAATTTTTAATTGTATACCTAGATGACATTCTAATATTTAGTAAGACTAGAGAGGAACATTTTTGTACATTAAATAGGTATTACAGAGATGGAAAAAAGAAAAATTGCTGATTAATTTGAAAAAGTATTCTTTCATGAAGGAAGAGATTATATATTTGGGATTTGTGATTTTAGCTAATGGTTTGAAAATGGATCTCTAGAAGGTTGAAGCTATTTTGAATTGGCCTACACCTGAAAATGATAGTGCCGTAAGATCATTTCATGGTTTAGCAAGATTTAATTGAAAGTTCATCAGAAATTTCAGTTCAATTTGTAATGCTATGACTGAGACTATGAGAGGAGATAAAAAAGAATTCAAGTGGACACATGGAGCTGATAAAAGTTTTGAGACTTTGAAGAAGAAGGTTGCTGAATTGCCTGTGTTGGCTTTACCTGATTTCTATAAGGTATTTCAAGTTGAATGTGATGCAAGTGGCAGTGCAATAGGAGCTATGTTGAGTCAAGAAGGCTTGTTGCTTTCTTTAGTGAGAAGTTTGAATGATGCAAAAATGAAATATTATGTCTATGATCAAGAGTTCTATGCTATTGTTCAAGCCCTAAAGAAATGGAGACATTATTTGATACCAAGTGAATTTGTGTTGTATACTGATCATAAGGCTTTACAATATTTCGGTAGTCAGAATAAATTAAATCAGAGAGATATGAAATAGGTTGAATATTTGTAGAGTTATACATTTGTGATAAAACATAAGAGTGGAGTCACTAACTGAGTTGCTGATGCATTGAGTAGAAGATCTTTGATGAGTGAAATGAGAATTGAAGTTCTTGGTTTTGATGACATGAAAGATTTGTATGAAACTGACCCTAATTTTTTTGAGCCGTGGAGAAAGTGCAGAGCACCTATTCAAGATCAACCGAGTACTAAATGGGAAGACTATTTCATTCAAGAAGGTACATTGTTTAAAGGTATTCAGTTGTGTATACCGAGATGATCAATAAGAATTAATTTGATAAAGGAGAAACATAGTAGTGGTTTGGATGGACATTTTGGTATTGACAAAACATTGAATTTGCTTAAGGAGAAATATGTTTGGCCATAGTTATATAAGGATGTTCAAAAATTTGTGAAAAGTTGTGGAGTTTGTCAAGTTGCAAAAGGAGCAAGTCAGAATACTGGATTGTATACACCGAGTTATATTCATGAGAAACCTTGGATTGATATCAGTATGGATTTTGTTCTTGGCTTATCAAAGACATTAAGAGGTAATGATTCTATATTTGTTGTTGTGGATAGATTTTCTAAGATGGCACATTTTATACCCTATAGAAAAACATCAAATGCTGTGCATATATCAGATATTTTCTTTAAGGAAATTATCAGATTGCATGGATTACCAAGGAGTATCATCTCTGACCGAAACAGTAAGTTTGTTGGATACTTTTGGAAGAGTCTTCTGAAAAAGTTGGGTACCGAGTTGAGGTATAGTTCTACCTTTCACCCATAGAATCATGGACAAAGAGAGGTTGTAAATAGAAGTTTGGATAATCTTTTGAGATGTTTAGTTGGAGATAAACTGAGTAATTGGGATTCTATGTTGACACAAATAGAGTTTTTATACAATAATTCAGTGAATATGAGTATTGGAAAAACCCCTTTTGAGATTGTTAATGGCATACAATCAAGAGGTATATTAGATTTGAAAAACATTACCGGTGAAGAAAAGAGAAGTGCTGAAGGAGAAGAATTTGCTGAGTACATAAAGACATTGCATGAGGAAGTGAAACATAAGTTGGAGAATATTAATGAAAAATAAAAGGACAAAGTAGATAGATCAAGAAGGCATAAGACTTTTGCAGTTGGGGATGAAATAATGGTACACTTGAAGAAAGACATATTTCCTGTTGGAACCTATGGAAAGTTGAAAATGAAGAAATTTGGTCATTGCAAGATATTGAGAAAATTTGATAGTGGAAATGCTTATGAGATTGAGTTACCTGATGACATGGATATATCACCTACATTCAACATTTCAGACTTGTATGAGTACCATGAACCTAATGAAGAAGTGACAGTATCGAATGATTATCCTAAGAAGTAGACAGAAGAAGTTGAGCAGATTTTAGAACAAAGAGTTGGTAGAATTACAAGAGGACAAGAGTACATGGAATATCTGGTGAAGTGGAAGAACAAACCAATGGAAGATAGTTCGTGGATTTTACAATCTGAGTTGGATTCAGCTCGGGTTGTACCTACTGCATGATTCAGAGAATCATCTCAAAACAACCCCAGGTGTCTGATGTAGGAGCATCTCAGATTCTTGGCAATCATTTATCACCAAAAATAATTTAGAACTGTTAGTTGTGCTCGGTAGCTACTTTTGGGCTCTTGGTGATGTTTTCCTATTTCCACTGACGGGGCTCAGTTGCTACTCAGTTCCTTCATTAACCAAGTTGGCTCGGTTAGTTTACTGAGTTAACTTCTTGTCTATCGGTAATCTTACTCACTAAGTGGTTTATTTTGGATTTTTGTTGAGGTTGACTTGTGCATAGAATTTTGGTCGTAGAGTTAATGTTTACATTGATCATTGGGAAGCATGTGGCCTAGATTTGGTCATTTCTTTCTCCAATAATGGATCTGAAGGCTGACTTGTTTTGGTAGCCTTTGGCATAAATAAAGTAGTTGGTTGTAGTTTTTGGGAGATAATTTCTAAGAAGATAGGAGATAGGATCTGAAAGTTGAATCCTCGCATGAATGGGGACTATTGTAATTGGATCTTAATTGTATTTGGCCATAATCAAGAAGGCCTTACAACCCAAAATGTATGAATTAATTAAAGAATAATCTATGAAGTTTTTGCATTCTCTCTCTCCCTTCTTGTGTAATTGCTTCATTGTGTTTTTCTTGCAAGGAGGTTGGTGATTAGGGTGTGCCTTTCAGCCCCTCAACTTGCCTAGTCCTGTGTCACAAGAGAAACATCATTACTAGGTACTATTTTCATTTCGTGTATTGCAGAGACTCTAATACCATAGGCAGACAATAGTGTTTTGAGAATTTTACTTACCATAGTTTTTTCTTCAATAATTCCACTTGCTCCTCGGATAACATTCACCACTTCCTTGACTCAATTGCCGTACTGTGTTATGTTTTCACCTTCTTTCATATTCATATCATCAAAATTTCCTCTTAAAATTTCTACCTTTTCCCTGAGCACATTTTGATCTCTGCCATGGATTAGTGTCAATTTGTCCCACATTTCTTTTGCAGTTGTAAAATTCTTAATGTCTTCAAATTCAACATCTTATGGAGAAGAAGCAATCTCAATCATCATTGCATTATTATCTTGTCTTTCTTTCATCTGGTTGACAATCAAAGGACCAGTAGGATTTATGAATTGGTTTTCCAAATAGTATAGTGCATAATCCATAATGTTTGATAGATACAGCTTCATCCTGCTTTTCCATGTTGAGAAATTATCCTTGTTCAGATTCAGTACCTCTCTCTTATACATCTTTGAATCTTTAACTTAAGTCCTTCAAACTTCTTCCTTTAAGTACTCTTTCTCTAATACCAATTGTTAGATAAATGAGAGGGGGGTGAATCAGTTATGATCAGTTATCCTATAGTCCCAAATTCCTCTCTAATGTATAATATCAACTTGAAAAAAAAACTAAACAACTCAGTAATAACTTGACTGTGATTTTCTAATTAATTAAGCGACTGTTAGATAATGTAAACCAACTAGTAGTTAACATATACCGATTTAACGAGTTTCTGTAATGTGTAAAGTAAAATAACAAAACATCATATGCATATACATTTAATACTTGATTTTTAACGTGGAAACCTTGTTAAGGGAAAAACCACTTGGGACTGGTAACCCAAAATATTTTCACTCTTCTAAAGTGAGTTTGATTAAGAGACAACCTTGTTAAAGGTTATAAAACACACTATAAGATGTGACCTTGTTAAAGGATTTATCACTAACAGTTCTCTATGACCATACATTCACTTGGGTCAACAAGAAAATAAGTAACATTCATAGAATGTAAATAGAAAATAAAGATGATTAAGTCTCACTCGGTTAAGAGATTTTGTTTGTAGCAATGGTTAGAAAGAAACAATATATGACCTAATTCAAATGCAACTTCTTTTTCTAGTATTCAGATCTATGTTAAGCTCAATTAAAGTTTGGTCATCATAATCTCTTCAACCTCCTCCTTCCTCTAACTCTGTTATGCTCAGTTATCTCCTTTAGTTACTCGATTAGGTCTATAGAATCACTTGGTTCTTACTTCAACATGTCTGACCAGCTTCACATGTATGCTCCAACAATTTTATCCTTCATGCAATCTTCTCTCCCATGCACCTTTTTGAAATTCTGGTCTACTTATATAGACATGTAAACCATTTTCTTTTTAGCCATAGATTTTTCCTCTTAATCTCCATTGTTGGTTTTGCCTCTTTAACCTTCCTCAGAACTTGTGCCTCAAAATGTTTTCAATCTTCATCATCTGATCATCCCTAAATTTTTTCAGTCGTAGATCTTGACAAAAAATTTTATCTTTATCCTTGGAATCTTTTAGATTCATCCAAATCATCATCTCATGTCAGTAGTGACATGTTCCTCCTTATTTCTCCAGCTTAGTCAATACTGTGATATGTCAGTTTCTTCCTGCTCGGTTAATACTGCACTCAGTGTACACTACATCTTCTCGGTTTAGACCAAGTTCTTCATATACCAACCAAAATAACTTGTACTCTTTTGATCTTCAACACTTAGTAGAATCATGTGTGCCAATCAAATCACTATCATATTTTCATAGACTCATCAATAAGTTGCCCAATGAATACTTTAATCATAACTTACTCATACATCTCATTTTCATGCTAATATCTCCTTTCCTTCACCAATATTACCTTCTTCAGATGTTTGCAACTATCATGATAAGTAAAGTCAAAACTAGTTCACATCAATGACAATATAACAATTGATCTAATGTCTCACATATACTTTAGTAGCTCCGTATCTTCACATTCTCCCATTTTGTTCTCAAAGTTATCTATGAGTTGTAGTCTAACAAATAAGAACATTTCTTGTGAGCCTTAACAGGTGCTTCTCATGGGAAGATATGAATGTTTTGGCCAATGTCTAGGAGTTTTGTGGTTTTATGTGCTCATTTCTAGGGTCTTGTGTTCTTATTATTTCTAATAGGAACTCAAAGGGTTTTAACATCTTTGGTTCATCACCTTGATTTTTATTTAATTTTCCTCCCCCTTTCCCAAAGTACCAAAAAGAAGAACCAACTTCTTTAAAACCTCAGAGGTTGTTTCACAAGACACAATTTATCCCACCCTTGTGAATCTTCTGGACTACCTTCATTTAGGTAGGAGTCTAGATCTCAGATCAATATTATTCATTTTCTGATGTTTTCTCCTCAACTAGTTCAAATTACTAGTTCAATTGCATTCTTCCACATGTATGGTTTAGTCATATTTCTCCACAATTGTGGGATTTCTATTTTCTAGTGAACTAACCCTCTCTAAGGCTTAAATTTATAGTTCAATTATCTCTTTGCACCTAAGTTGTTTAGGTCATAAATTAATTAATTTTTGGAGAAGCAAACCCTATCTAGATTGCATATTTTAAGAGTTAAATTTTGAGTTCACTTGGCTTTCCTTGTATAAGTCTAAATTCTTACCTAAATTTAAATCTTGTAGGATTCTAGACCTTAACTAAACTTAGATTTTGATCAAGTTCTCAAATTTGTCTTGTTCAATTTGATTCAACTATAGTCATGTATAATGATATTTTCATCATGACATCACCTATATAGTGTGGAATCTTCACTTTCTATCATATCATAATGAAATCAATTTTTTGGTATACTTGAAGATTCTTGCACCTATATGTAGACAACATCAACACCTCAACATGTTGACATCATCCATTTTAAGACTAGTTCAACACTCGTCTGCATGATAATGATGTCATCATCAACCCTTTAATTAGTTGCTTTAAAAAATTCCCGTTTGAACATGAAATCCAATGCCAAAATAATTTATTCACTTAAATCTCCCACATGACAATTATGAGTTCAATTTGTATAATTTTGGGAAAATGACCCCTAAGTGAACTTGTTGTTGGATTACAGGGGGGGGGGGGGTGAATCAGTAATCAATTATTTTTTAAACCTTAAAGACTTTCTCTGATTCAACTCATTAGTAACTCGGTCAGACAAACTTCAATATTAATCAATAGTAGTAAATTAACTTTATTAATCAACAATAACATTCACAATAAACATTCAACACAAATAACACCATTATTTAACATGGAAACCCAATTTGGGAAAAACCATTGTGGGAATTATCACCCACTAAAGAAATACTCTTCTGAAGTATGCTCGGTTAAAAGCCAATTTGGTTAAAGATTACAATGCACATTGTTAAATGTGACCTTGTTAGGAGATTTTCCTTAGATCTGTTAGGATCTTCACCCTGTTAGGAGTGGCCTGGTTAAAGGTCTTCAAACACTCTTCTAGAATGTCACTTTTCTCAAGGATTTATAATAAGATTGTTAAGTCCACTCAGTTAAGAGATTTTTTCTGCAACAAATGTTAATAAGAAACAATATATAAATTGATCTATAAATTTGCAACTACGTCTTTCTTAATTAGATCCCTTGTGTGTTCTTTGTCTTCACTTCATTCCATCACTTTCCCCTGGCTTCAACACTTCATTAATCTCAATTTGCAGACTCAGATTTCAACCTTTTTCTTCTTTACTGCATCATGTATTTACTTGTCAACCCTTTAACTTGCTAGCTTGTTCATCATATAATTTTATCCTTTATATAGACTTTGTTTTACCTCTTAATCTTCTTTATTATGTTTTCCTTTGATTAATCTCAACTGTTAGATCATCCTCATAAACTAATTCAATGAATTTAGAGCTCGGTAAAATGTTTTATCATCACCTCAAAATTTGAACTTTCATTGGAACTTGTACCTTCATTTTTTGCTGCTTAGATCTATACCATAGATCATCATCTTGAATTTTCCTGATCGTAGATATCTTTAACTAACTCTTCTCGTCCTTAAAATCTTCCAGATCACTGTAGCTCATCATTAAATGTCATTCTGATCCTTGTATTTAATTTTTGTTCCTTTCTTGGTGGCTAACTCCTTTTTCTTCACACAAAATTTTATTTACTTCGCTTGGTAACTAAAACCTTCTACTCAGTTTCTTTATTTCCTTACTATTTACCAAAACTTACTTTATTTTTACCGAATAACTTCTTCTGACTCGGTAACCAAACTGTTTTGTTTACCAACTTGACCAATCTTCTTTACCGACTTGATATACTCAAATGTTTAGTAGAAAATATTTATATCAACATAACCTTATCATTTTTTGATCTATATTAGTTGCCCATTTAAGTTTTTAAGTTCTTCAACCTCACAATATTTCACTTTCTCTTTCTACTTAACTCACTCAACTTATATCATATTTTGAATGATATGACGACCCAATATAAACCATAAATTAATTGCTTGACATAAATGACAAAATAATAACTGATCTAATCCTTCTACAATCTTGTATACCTCTGATCTTAGTTGTTCTTTATCATCATCACCATCAGTTATAGTAACAATCTCCCTCTTTGACATTGATGACAACAATTAGTATCAATTGATGCTTACAAAATTCACTAAATTGTCTTTTTCCTTTACTCCCTCTTAACTTTATCTTCTTCTTTTTAAATTGCTTGTTCTCCCTCTACAATCAATTGTAGTCATATATTCTCCCTCTTTGATAACAATGTCAAAGACACATAGTCTTGAAAACTTTGTTCATGCAGGAAATCATACCTAACATGTACTGATTTCTGATTGCATACATAAACATTTTTTCACAACTTCAGACATGACCTAAAGAGTGAACAATAGCATCAACTCACATAATAGATATTCTAATGAATCCTTGAATTGATGTAATATGCATCTTGCCTTAGTGAATATTGGATAGGAGAAGAACCCCTAATTTACCTCTGAGATACTCAAAAACATACTTCGGTAGTGGCTTGGTAAATATATCTTCTCTTTACTCTTTTGAATTCACATACTCCAATATCACATGCTTGTCTTGAACTTGTTCTCTCAAGTAATGATACTTGATAGAAATATGCTTTGTCTTGGAATGCATTAACCGATTCTTTGATATGTTGATAACACTTGTATTATCACAGTAAATAGTAACTGGATCGGTAATATCCTCTTGGATACCTTCAAGTAGCTGTTTGATCTGTACAATGTTTTAACAATTCATAGATGCTACTACATACATAGTCTTGATAGAAGACTGTGAAATACAACTTTGTTTCTTACTCAACCATGTCACTAATCTTTCTCTTAAAAAGAAATCTCCTCTACTTGTACTTTTCCTATCATCAATATTTCCATCCCAATCAACATCAATATACAACTTTAGATCAAAATCTCCTCCTTTCTTGTATAGTAGACTGAAATATTTAGTCCCTTTCAGATATCTAAATATTATTTTGACTGTAGACATGTGTGTTTCCTTTGGATTGACAGAAAATCTTACAACAATACCTACTGCATGAGTAATATAAGGTCTTCTATGTATAACATATTGTAATTTACCAATAATTGATTGGTAGAGTGTTTCATTTACTTCCTTTGTGTCATCTTCCTTTGACAATTTGCAACCAGTAGCCATCGGTGTACCAACCGATTTTGACTCTTCCATACCAAATGTCTTTAGGATCTCCTTGATATATTTTGACTGTGTGATGTAGACCTCATCTCTGACTTGTTGAATATGTAGTCCAATAAATAATTTTATCTCTCCTATCATGGATATCTCAAATTCCTTTCTCATCTCCTCAGGAAATAATTAACACATTGAGTCATTTCCTCCAAATATGATATCATCAACAAATATTTAAACAATCAAAATCTTATCATTACTATCACATTTTAGATACAAATTGATGTTGTCACTTGTTCTTTGAAATCCAATCTTGATCAAATATGAATGTAACCTTTCATACCATGCTCGGGGTGCTTGTTTCAAACCATATAGTACCTTGTGTAGTTTGCATACCATGTCCTTGTTAGTATTCTCAAAAAATCTTTTAGGTTGCTCAATGTAAAATTATTCTTCAAAAATTTCATTAAAAAATGCAGACTTAATATCCATTTGATAAACCTTGAAACCTTTATAAGCAACATATGCAAGTAAAATTTATCACACCTGATGCAGGAGCATCTCGGGTCCTTGGAAATCCCGTGTCACCAAAAACATGTTTGTGTTTTCCTGTGTTGCTCGGTTCCTGCTTTGACCGAGTTGGTTCAGTGTTGCTCGGTTTCCTTTGTTTACCAGTGTTGGTCGGTTATCTCTTTGACGCTCGGTGAATTTCCCTCGCACTTAGTGATGCTTATCTGGTGCTCGGTTATCCTTGCTTACCGAGTTGTTTATTTTGGATTTCTGTTGAGGCCGACTCTTGCAATTAATTTTGGTCATGGATTTAATGATGGTATATATCATTGGGAAGTGTGTGGACCTACATTTGGTTGTTCCTTCCACTGATGGTGGATCTGAAGGGTGACTTGTTTGGTAGCCTATTGTATATAATGTAGTCTTCGGTTGTATTTTTGAGAGTCCATTCAGTTAGAAGATAGAGATAGAAGATTAGAGATTATTGGAAGATCCTCGCATGTTGGGGGACTTCTGTACTTGATTGTAATATCTAGTCTAAACTGGGAAGGCCTTGCAACCCGACATTTATGAATCAAATTAAAGTTAATATATGAAAGCTTCTGTATTCTCTCTCACTTATGTGTTTGTTGCTTCTACGTGTTATCTCTGCAAGGTGGATCTAGTTAGGGTGTGCCATTGGACCCTCTCCTCATCCTCCCTTGTGACAGGTGGTATCAGAGCTGAGGTGAGATCTGGATCTAGGTTTGAAAATCTAGGTTTGAGGGTTCCTTCTTGACAAATTGTAGTTGATTTTTTGTGGGGTAGAAGATTGCGATCTGACCTGCAATTGCAGAGGGTTTCAAGATGGTTCATGGGAGGCAAGATGCAGATCCAAGATTGGTAGACATGTTGAGACAACTTACTGCTAGATTAGAAGCTGTTGAAATAGCTCAAAGAAGAGGAAGATATCTTGAATATGTTAGTGATGATGAAATTGAGGAAGAACAAGGTGATGTAGAACTTGCATCGATGATGGATCAAGGTGAGGAAAGATTGTTGAAGGCTTTGACAAATCTAAAGTCTACACCACACTTCAATCCTCCTTAGTATAGTGAAAAATTGGATTCTGATGAATTGGTGGACTAGATCACCGAGATGGAAAAGCACTTTGAATATGAAAATGTACCTGAGGAAAAAAGGTGAAAATTGCAAGCACAAAGTTGAAAAGTCATGCATCCTTATGGTGGGAACATTTGCAGTTGGATAGAAAGAGGAAAGGCAAAGACAAAATTAAGGTATGAAGCAAAATGGTGAATAAATTGAAAGGAAAGTTCTTACCTTGTGATTATGAAATTAAACTAGTTAGGCAAATGCAAAGTTTGAGGCATAAACATAGCTCGGTAAAAGAATATACTGAGGAATTGTATAGATTAGATATCAGATTTGGACATGATGAAGATGATGTGGAAAGAATTTCTAGGTACCTGAATGGATTGAGAGTTTTCATCCAAGAAGAAATCAGTTTGGTCAAATTGGAGAACATTGAAGAGGCTTATCAATTTTCATTGAAAGCTAAGGAGAAATTGAATAAGAGACATGAGAAAAGACAAAGAGGTAGAGGTGGTAGATTCCCTAGAGGAAGAGGTAGATCTTATGGTGAAAACAATACATTTGAACCTGAAAATACAACTCTAGATAAAGACAAGACTGAGTGGAAAGGTGAAAGTTCATCTAGAGGAAGAGGCAATAACTATCAAGGTAGTTATAACAGAGGAGATTTCCGAGGAACTTGTTACAATTGTGGAGAAGGACATATATTATTTTAGTGTACACATGCAAGTAAGAAGGTTGGTAGCAGTAGAAATGCTTTAGTGCAAGAAGAGTCACCGAATGAGCCTCAGAAGGAAAATAACTTGATGGTAAGGAGAGCACTTTGGAGTGAAAGTAATAAGGAAGATCTGGTAAGGAAAAGTTTGTTCAAGACCAAATGTAGAGTTTCTGATGAAGTTTGGAAGGTAATTATTGATAGTGGTAGCTCAAAGAATTTGGCATCTGAGGAAATGGTTACAAAGTTGCAGTTGAAAAGGTTGGAACATCCGAAGCCCTATCAGATTTCATGGATTAAAGATGAGCATACAGTCTTGGTAAGTGAAGAATGTTATGTGAATTTAAAAATTGGAAAGTATTATAATAAGGTGTTATGTGATATCATGCCTATGGATTGTTGTCATATTTTGTTGGGTAGACCTTGGCAATATGATAGACATGCTATATATGATGAGATATTGCATAAATATACTATTTGGGCTGATGGAAGAAGAAAAACCTTGTTACCTTTGATTGAAGAACCTGTTAGTAATGTTTGCACATCTGTGAAAGTTTTCTTGATGGAAGGAAGGAAGTTTGTTAAAGATTTAAAGAAGAATGATGTATGTTTTGCTGTGATTCTTAACAAATATTTGATAATGTTCTGATTTCTTTTTGCTATCTTCTTCATTTCTTTCTACAAACTCATCAATCCTTACATTTGCACTTTCCACAATTTTGTTAGTAGCCTTATTCAGACATTTATAAGCTTTTCTTTTTGTGGAGTATCATAGGAATATATCTTCATCTCCTTTAGAATCAAACTTTTCATTCCTAGTATCTTTCAGTATGTACACCTACTTCCAAAAGTTTTAAAGTGGTTTACATTAGGTGTATGCCCATACCAGAGTTCATAAGGGGTTTTATTTGTACCTTTCTTCAATTGTACTCAGTTGAGGGTGTAAATAACAGTACTAATGGCTTCTCTCCTGAATGTTTGTGCAACCTCCTTTTCAATCAACAATATTATAACATAATCAACTATTGATCTGTTCCTTCTTTCAGCTATGCCATTTTGTTGTGGAGTTCTCGGTGCAGAGACTTGTCTTTTGATTCCATTCTCATTGCAGAAGATAGTGAATTCTTCAAAGATAAATTCACCTCCTCTATTCGATCTTAAACATTTTAATTTCTTACCTGTTTCCTTCTCTACTCTTGTCTTGTACGATTTAAATATTTGGAATGCATCAGACTTTTATTTTAGAAACATTATTGACATCATCATTGAGTAGTCATCATCAAACAAAATGAAATACCGATCACCATAATAGCTTTGTATTCTCATAGGGCCACAAAAATCAGTATGAACTAATTCCAATATACCATTAGATGAGTAAGACTTGCTTGAAAAACTTGATTTTATCATCTTACCGATCTGACATTCCTCACACATAACTTTATCAGGCTTGCTCAATCTCGGTAAACCTATGACTCTATTTTCCTTACTAACCTTGATCATGTTATCAAAATTAACATGAAAAATTATTTTATGCCATAACCAAACATCCTCAGTTCTTGCTAAAAAACACACTTCCATTAGATTTTAAATAAAATAAGTTACCTTTAGATTGTTCACCGGTTCCAATCAAATCTCCATCAACATCATAGATCTTCACTTTTCAGTTCTGAAACTCTAGTCGGTGGCTAGTGTTATTCAATTGTGCAACACTCAACAAGTTGTTCTTTACTCCTTGAAACCAATAAACATTATCACATTTGATCTTTTCATTCAGTATAATGGATCCTTTTCCTCTTACAAAACATGGAACATCATTTTCAAATCTAACAAATCCTCCATCATATTCTTCTAAGTTTTCAAACTTACCAATGTCACCAGTCATATGATGTGAACAACTACTATCAATTATCCATGGGTCAGTTTTCATAACTTTAGAAATAAGAGCTTTTTCTTCATACCTTTCTTCTTCTGAATCATCCTTCATAGCAACATAGACCACTTCCTCACTTTCGTCTGTGTCATCAGATTCATCATCAATTATTCCTTCCTTAGCTAGGTAGCATGATTTCTTTACTTTATCCTTGAAGTCTTTAAACCTTTAGTATTGGTTCTCCTTCTTGTCCTTCTTATCATTCCTATCATTATCAGGACACCTATATTTAATGTGACCAATTTTGTTGCAAGTAAAACATTTAAGAGGTAGTTTACCTTTATACTTTCCTTTTCCTCTCAGCAGCCTCTTTTCCAGTAGTGTTTCTAATTCTTCTTGTTCTTTTTCCTCAGTTAGTATACTGCCATAGTCACTTCCACCTTAACTATAGTGATTATCTCTTTCTCTTCTTGAACTACCAATGCTTAAAGATGATTTAAAAGCTATTTCAATCTTCGATAAACTATTATCAAAATTACTAAGCTAAAATGCAGTCATCTTATTGATCAAAGCATCAAGAATAACAACATTACTAGGTATGGATCTCAGTTCTTGAATAAAAGAGACTCAAATAGAATATTTAGATGAAAGATTTCTAAGAATTTTGCTTACCACTTCTCCATTTAATGTTCCATCAACACCTTTGATAGCACTAACCACTTCCTTAATTCTGAAACTATATTGTGCAATGTTTTCTTCTTCGTCTTCCATTCTCATCTCATCAAATTTTCTTGTGAGACTATCAACCTTTTCTTTTTGTACATGCATATCACCTCCATAAACAAGTGTAAGTTTATCCCACATCTCTTTTGTTGTATTACAGTCCTTTACATCATTGAACTCAACATCGTTTAGGGAGGAAACAATTTAAATCATTACTGACTTGTGTTATGGCTTTTCTCTCATCTGATCAAGTGTCATAGGTCTAGGAGGTGGTGGAGTGTATTCATTATCCAAATGGTTGAGTGCATACTCTCCAATTCCAGATAGTTATAACCTCATCCTGATTTTCCCTGTAGGGAAATTCTCATTGTTCAACTTATGTACTTCTCTCCTATACATCTTTGGATATTTTACTCAAGTCTTTCAAACTTATCCCTTAAGAGTACTTAGCTCTGATACTAGTTGTTGGATTATGAAGATGGGGGGTGAATTAGTAATCAATGGTCCTTTAAACCTCAAAAAATTTCTTTGATTCAACTCGGTAGTAACACGGTCAGACAATTTCAGTATTAACTGATAACAATAAATTAACTTTATCAATCAACAATAACATTCACAATAAACATTCAACACATATAACACCAGTATTTAACGTTGAAACCCAATTTGGGAAAAACCATTGTGGGAATTGTCACCCACTAAATAAATACTCTTCTGAAGTATGCTAGGTTAAAAGACAATCTGGTTAAAGATTACAATGCATATTATTAAATGTGACCCTGTTAGGGGATTTTCTTAGAGCTATTAGGATCTTCACCCTATTAGGAGTGGCCTGGTTAAAGGTCTTCAAACACTCTTCTAGAATGTCACCTTTCTCAAGGATTTACAATAAGACTGTTAAGTCCACTTAGTTAAGAGATTTTTTATGCAACAAATGTTAATAAGCAACAATATATAAATTGATCTATAAATCTACAACTACCTCTTGCTTAATTATATCCCTTGTGCGCTCTTTTTCTTCACTTCAATCCATCACTTTCCACTGGCTTCAACACTTCATCAATCTTAGTTTGCAGACTCAGATCTCAACCTTTTTTTTTCTTCATTGCATTAGTTAGTTACTTGTCAACCCTTCAACTTTCCAGCTTGTTCTTCATACAATTTAATCCTTTATATAGACTTTGTTTTGCCTCTTAATCTCCTTTATTACATTTTTCTTTGATTAATCTCAACTGTCAGATCATCCTTGTAAACTAATTCAATGAATTTAGAGCTTGGTAAAATGTTTTATTATCACCTCAGAACTTAAAATTTCATTGGAACTTGTACCTTCATTTTTTATCGCTTAGACCTATACCATAGATCACCATGTTGAATTTTCCTAATTGTAGATCTCTTTAACTAACTCTTCCTCATCCTTAGAATCTTCCAGATCATTGTAGCTCATCATTAAATGTTGTTCTGATCCTTGTATTTAATTTCTGTTTCTTTCTCGGTGGCTCACTCCTTTTTCTTCAACCAAAATTCTGTTTACTTCGCTCAGTAACTGAAACCTTCTACTTGGTGTCTTGAATTCCTTACTTTTTCCTGAAAATTACTTTCCTTTTACTGAATAACTTCTTCCTACTCGGTAACGAAACTGTTTTGTTTACCGACTTGACCAATCTTCTTTACCAACTTGATATAATCAAATGTTTATTAGAAAACAACTATATCATCATAACCTTATCATTGTTTGATCTATATTAGCTGCCCATTTAAGTTCTTCAACTTCACAACATTTCACTTTCTCTTTCTCCTTAACTCACTCAACTTATATCATATTCTGAATGATACGACAACTCAATATAAACCAGAAATCAATTGCTTGACATCAATGAAAAAATGATAATTGATCTAATCCTTCTACAATCTTGTATACCTCTGATCTTAGTCGTTCTTCATCATCATCACCATCAGCTATAGTAACACTTTCCCTAATAAAAGAAAAAATAACCATTTCAATTTTTATTTTAACTTATGGGTATTGTTAGCAAGAAACTGGGAGAACACAAATTGAAGTTCTAAGCCCCAACTAATTTTTATATGTTGTATTTATACCTAAGACTTAGTTATATAAAGGGAGAAAAGGGTTGATCCAAATCGTTCCTTAACTAGTTAATAGAATACCAAAAAGAAAATGATAATAAGTCATAACATATTATATATAGAAATCTAATATATTTATATTATAATTAATCATTTATGTGCTTGGTATGGAGCTTGATTTATCTCCAAGTGGGAGATTGTTGGTATGTGGCGATTGATCATGTTATTGAGCTTATATTTTGGTGACTTTTTCATATATGTTTTCCCCCCAAATCAATTAATAGGTGAGTGCAGGGGGGTAGAACCCCTCTTGTGAGGCCACGATGGTTGGAGGCGAAGTCCACAATAGGGGTCTAGGGATTTTGAGGGTAGCAACCCCAAAGGAAAAAATGCCTATTATTTAATAAAGGAGTTGGCTATTATTTTGGAATGTAAATTGACCTTTGTGAACCACCTTAAAGGCCTATAAATAAGTGGCTATGTAATGTGAAAGACATCATATTGTAATTTTCTCTTTACTAGATAATAGAAATAAGTGGGCAACAATTTCTCTGGTCATTGGGTGAACCATGTTAAATTTCTATATTATTGTGTTTTATTATTTTTCCTCTCTTATTTTTCATTATATTTTAATATTGTTTATTGTTTTGGTACATTATATACATGTATGTAGGTCTTTCACTTTTACTATACTCTTATATCTCCATATACATTATATTCTATATCTTTAGGGTAAGTGCACCAAGATGGGGGACCAAAACTATGGCACTTCACTTTTTGGCTCCTATTGGAGCATATCACGGTAGCCAAATTTGGCTAGTATAGTATGGATTGGAATGCCAAGCCTCACACTTGGTCAATTAAAACATATTTCTAGTGCCAAATGTAAAAGTAGTTATGAAACAAAAAAAATACAAAGTTGCTCTCATTTTCTATTGCTTTCTCCCACAACCTATGCATTTTTTCCCCTTAGATCTATGCTTGGCATAAAAGGAAGCATTTTTCACTTTGAAGTTTTGAAATCTTCATCAAGATTTCACCATGATGTCGAGGAAGTCAAATATCTATCTTTATTTTTAGTGTCAAATCTTGATTAAATTGTTTAATTTTTTAGTGTCTAATATTCACCAATTGGATAATAGTTGAAAATTTGGCTAATAATTTAAGATTTAAAGCAACCTAGTATGTCATATTTTGACAAAAAAATATTTTACTATTATTTAAATTGCCAAATAATTTTATCGTTAAAAAGATCGACTTAAAGATTCCCAACATTCGAGACATGAATAGATTAGATTTGCCTAAATTTAAAAAGTTGTTGAAATTTAAATTAATTCTCTAGTAATATATTATTAAT
This sequence comes from Chamaecyparis obtusa, assembly GCA_027943335.1. NCBI lineage: Eukaryota > Viridiplantae > Streptophyta > Pinopsida > Cupressales > Cupressaceae > Chamaecyparis > Chamaecyparis obtusa. The sequence goes on along the minus strand of BSBK01003335.1, from coordinate 466,883 downwards.
TATTACTTACTTTAGGGACATATCACCAATCTTTAGTTGTCACCATTGATTTAAAATATAATCTCACAATCCTCATTGTATTCCATGGGGTAAAAATGTACCTATTTGATTTGTAATGCTTATGGGAATTGAAATTTCTTTTATATTAATGGAAATCAATGATCTTGAGGAAATGTTGGGTATCATTAGAATTATAAAACATAGGTAGATTTATCTCAAATAATACAATTAGAGTTGTTAGATTATATTTTAAACTAATGGTAGCAACTAAATATTATAGAGTTTACCCTTTAAACCTATCAATGATTTCCACCTTTAGGCCAATACTTTGCTCTAAGATTTTTATTTTTTTTGACCATAAGGTTTTATATCTAGCATAGTACCTTGATAGCTATTATTAGGATATTTATTCACATGAATTAAGATTACATAGGTCCTAGACATCATTCTAGATGTCGTAATTGTCTAGATAAGATCTTATCATAGCTTAACTTTATGACTTATTTATTTCTTGTCCTAAGTTATTTAATTTTTTTTGTCATGTTCGTTAATCATACCGCATCACACATTGTCTTTAGAATCAAGACGTATCATTATATATTCATATTCAGTCAGTCATTTCATATATCATTATGATGCAAGCTATTCTTGACAATCTATCTCATGGAAGTTATTTTGGTCTTACATGGTTCCCAAGGGTGTTGAGAAGTCATTGTTAACTCCTACATGGAATTAGAGCTATAGTGTTGCAAATTTATCCCTAGATCTGAGGGACATCATTAGGGGTGAATAAGTTATTGGGTTTATATTAGGGTTTAGTGACCTTATGGTTGAATCCATACTGTCAAAGAAAATCAAATTTTTCTTTTGTTTCATAAATTTTGTTATGTTTTTTCAAATCTATAAAACATCCTTTCCATTCTCTCTTGTGGAAGTTATTTTGGAAGACAATATTCCTATGGGTGTTGAGGAGTCACCATTAACTCCTACATGGTATTAGAGCTCTAATGTTGTAGATTGCTTCCTAATTTTAATGGATGCCATCAAGCTTGAAGAATTTTTTTTGTGTATTAGGGGCTTTATTGACCTTATGGTTGAATCTAAGGTGTTAAAGAACATCAAGTTTTCCTTTTGTTTCATGAAATTTTATTATTTTTTTCCCAAATTTGTAAGGGTCTAAAGTAGGGTTAAATGTGCATGTTCCTGGGGTACTAAATTTCAAATTTTGGCCTTTCTATCACATCCAAATGACCTAAAAACTTACAAATAGATTGTCAAATCATCAAAATTAGAGTTTAATTTTTCTAGAGGAATTAAAGGATTCTACTCCTAGCTATCAAAATTTGTATGATCATACAAATCTATACATATCCATACCTAGTCATATCATAAAGATTAGTTGAATTTTTTTTTAGCTTCCCTCATTTGATAGGACTATTCTACTATACACACCCTATGTTTAGCTGATGCCATTGGTTGGTTCACTACATAGTTTGTATAGTTTCCTACATCATTGTATCTATGTTTGATGTCATGATATACTGATGTTAGCTTGCTTAGTCCTTTTGGAAGGGCACACCTTCCCTTTTTAATACAATTTTAATACAAATCATTTTATTTTTGGTCATTTGATTGACCATAGTTATAATCTCCTAGTCTCAAGTTCTCTCTAGCGAGGGTTTTGGGAAAATCACTAGGGGATAATATCTTTAGAGAAGCTTGTAGGTGGCAAATGAAACTACCACCTTTCAAATAGTTAAAATTTCCACTACTATGCCATCATTGGTAGGTGATACTATTTTTTACACCTACACATATATTGGTCATATGAGGGACCACAACTAAGCATCTAATAGCTAAATCTTGACCCCCTAAGTGCCTCAAAGGGCGGGTGTTTTTCTATTCACAATAATTTTATTGGAGTTGATGAGAAAACAACCCACGGCTCCCAAGAACACCTGCATGCAAACACCTGTCACAGAAAGAGAGAGAAGAAGCAAGAAGCTATGGAGGCCTGAACACATTGATTCATGAGAGAGGAGAAATCATTCTTGATGTGAAAAAAGAAGAAGTTGCAATTCAATAATGAATAATCTGTTATACAATCTGTTATGAAAACAAAAGAGATCAATCCTTATAAAAGGAGATCTGAAAACCTAAAAAGGTAAAACCTAGGTTGCACAATAATAATTAATAAAATAATGAATTATTATATGCCTAAAGTTTAGCTTAAGTAGAAAGAGATAACAAGTGACTTAATAATTAAATCAATATGATTTAATTAATAAGAAAACACTTTATTACCCTAACACCCCCCTTAAGATAAACTTTGGGAGAAGCTAAAAACCTAGAAAGAACTACTGAAAGAAAATGGGTCCCGAAAACAAAAGGTCTGATCAATTACCCAAGTACAAAAGAGAGTCTCTATAAAGTGGAGAAATAGAGAAAACCACATGGGAAAAACTCCACTCCAAAAAGAGACAAAGACTAGTCTGAATGATTGAAGAAGCCTCCAAAACTAGGAATGTTCTAGAAAATAGGAACAAGGATGAACATGTACAACATCATTGAAGCAAGAAGCTGCAAACTTTGTCAAGAAGTAATTGATGATCTAAAGATCCTCTACTGAAATATGACCAGGTAGAGAAGACTGTAATTTGCATGAGTGCCCTCAAATGACACTACTCGAATCAGGAGGCAAACAAAGACAAACAACTGAAGTTGAAGATACAAAATACTATAATCTGTACGAGTGCCCTCAAATGACACTACTCAAATCAAGAGGCAAACAAAAGAAAACACCTGAACTTGAATATATAGATGGCATAAAAACACCAAAAGTCTAAAGAGTTGATCAATCAAAGCTAGAAGAGTGTGTCCAAAAATAGGAAAGAAAGAGTGTCCATATGGTGAATGATCCATCTCACCGGAATGCATAGGTACCCAGCCACTACATCCGCCTAGTACATAGAATCAAACACTAAATACATAGCTCACACTATCGAACCAAGGAAGCAATAGAACCAATAGTAGAAACCCCCCCATAATGCTGACAAGGGAGTAATGATAGGTACACTAAAAAGATCGTCCAATATGAATTGCATGATGAAGATGAATCTGAAACATCGAAGGTCCAAAGAGAGTACAAACACAAATAAAGATACCTGAGTCTAATGTCATTGGAGGAATGCTCACATGACAAAAGTAGATGACAAAAAAAAGGAAAACATCAAACCCCCCCTGACACTTTATAATGGAGTGCGAGTACATAGAGCACGAACATGTGCAAAATCTCATACATGCAATAGAATGACACTTTATCTTAGTGCGTGTGCATAAAAAAATGCTACAAAAGTGAAGTATACACTACTCAAAGAAGAGCGAAGGCTGCTGAAACAAAATAATAGTGTAAGATGAGCCATCCCTTAAAGGGAAGAGATCCCATGACCTGAAACATCCAAGATATCCACCAGATTGCAAAAATGCAAAAATCTGAATAAAATGTACTTGGAGAAGAATCTGGAAAAATAATCATAGCACTAGAAACTTACAGAACAATATTTCCAATGATATATCATTTGCCCAAGACGGAGTCTGAATGCGCAAGATAGAGCTCCCGGAGTGCAAAACTAAACATCTAGCTTTGACAGTAAAAAACACCATCAAAAAAGAAAAATCAGAAATTCAAACCTCCAGATTTGGATAAATCTCGGAACCAGCTTTCTGATGATATCTTGTTTTCCGGATTTTGACACCACATGCTCAAGTTATGAGCCAAAAACCCAAGGTATGCTGATGGGCCCAAAAAATGGTGTCCAGATGTGCTGATGCATGCTGATGTCAGCAACTGATGAGCTTAAAATTGACAGCCTTATGGCTGTCATGGCAAAAAGGCCACTGGTGCTAAAAAACTAGGCCCTTGGTCACCGTATGACCAAGGGATGAGAATGCATCTACCTAGCTTAAATTTGAAGGCCAAATGGTCGTCACCGCAAAAAAAGAGAGTTTTTTTTACAAAATCGCATGCGCACCTCGGGATCCATGCCAGGTCATATGGATTTTTGCCTTGATTTGCATGCTAAAACACTCAAATTTTTTTGTTTTGATTTGCGTGTTGGGTAGGAAAATTTTTGCCTCAATTTATGTGCAAGTTTGTACAAATTCTACCTTGATTTGTGTGCCAGATAATACAAATTCCATCTCGAGAAGTGTGCTATGCTGTATGGTACCAAAAAATACCCCAAAATGCCAAGTTGTCCAAATTGGATGTGCCTTATATGAAAATAGGGGTTTTTGGGCACTGTGGATGCATCTATGAGGTTCGTTTGGGCCAAAAATGCTCCAAAAAATAGTAACCACTTCGGGATTCGTGCTAGGGCAGATTGCAAATTTTTTTTGTCATAGATTCCAACTTTGTCCAAATGAGACAAATTTTATATGGATCTAGAGATTCTTGGACGTTGTGAACACAATCGTGAGGTCCGTTTGAAGCCAAGATGACTAGAAAAAGAGGTCTCCCCATATCTGACAGAAAACCCTTTGAAAATGTAGATCTGACGAACACGGCCAAATCTCTTAGAAAGAGGACATGGGAAAACATATCTGAAGCTCTGATACCATATTGGAGTTGACAAGTAAACAACCTACATCTCCCAAGAACACCTTGATGCAAACACCTGTCATAGAAAGAGAGAGAAGAAGTAATAAACTATGGAGGCTTGAACGCATTGATCCACGAGAGAGGAGAAATCATTCTTGATGTGCAAAGACAAAAGTTTCAATTCAATAATGAATAATCTGTTATACAATCTGTTATGAAAACAAAGGAGATCAATCCTTATAAAAGGAGATCTGAAAACCTAAAAAGGTAAAACCTAGGTTGTAGAATAATAATTAATAAAACATTTAATTATTATATGCCTAAAATTTAGCTTAAGTAGAAAGAGATGATAAGTGACTTAATAATTAAATCAACATGATTTAATTAATAAGAAAACACTTTATTACTCTAACAAATTTAGCATAGTATCAATTTTTAAAATTGAGATATTATTGAAAAGCTTGTTCAATGTACTTTCACGTAGACTAGGTAATTTTGGTAGGTTCTATTGTTTGGTACTATTTATATTTGTTTGAATTTAGATATTTATTTTTGGCTCTCAAGCTTGTAACTTTTTCCCACAAAATCCAATTTTCTTTTGGTTCTTATAGCATTAGAAAGGTATTGACAAGCTCTTTAAAACTTCCCATGTAGTTTTTACAAATTATATCTCAGGCATTTGTTATTTTTCTATATTTTCATCTTGGAAGATTAGTTAGATTTATTGGCAATTGGGGAGGTGTTTTTAAAATATAATCACTTTATTTGAACCATATTTATTGTATTAATCTCTCAATTTATCATTTAATAAGTATATCATCATTTTAATCATGTGATATGCAACACATCATTTTGTAATCACTTTGACTAAGGATAATTATGAGTCCTGGAAAAAAGGGCATTCTAACACATTGTAGGTGGCTTAATATTTTACCTAAATTTTATGGACTCATTCTTGAGCTATAGACATGTAATGGAATAAATTTTTATCGGGTAGCAAGTATGACCATATCATAGGATTGATGGGTTCTAGTTTTAGTTGAAGAATAATCAAAGAGACTTACAATTAGAGTTTAAGAATTAGGTTCCAACAAATAGTTTGGAGCAAGAGTTGGGATATTTTTGGAGATCTCTATAATCTTCTATTTTAGAAGGATTCTGCATTGTCTTGCCTCTTTCCACTTGGTGATGTTGACAATCTTCCCTTTGATGATTACATCTTAGAGATGAGTTTGAATATGACCTCGAACTTGAGCATATGATTTAGAGACTTCTCATGTACCTCCTACTTCTACATTGAGATCATACATTCATCTTCTATTTTTGATTCATTGAGAATTTCTAGTGAGTCCTTGCAACAAGTAACTAATTTCCTTCCTAATTGAGATTCCTATGTATCAAAAATTTCCTTCCTAATTTATATCTTCTATTTGATGAAAGGCCTGAGACAACTATTATCAAATCATAATTTTCTTTACAGATTGTTTAAAATCAATTTCTTTGTTTCCCTTATTTGTCACCTTTTATTATGATTAGACATATACTTGATTGGATTGTTGCATCTTCATAATCTAAGGACTTGGCAACACATGAGAAATTTTTAGAGACATCTTCATACATTTGAATGCTACTTCATACCAATTCCTATTTAGAATGAGAAAAATTCCTTCATTTGTACTTGGTTTATCTACTTCCCAAGGGGATAAATATTGTTTGTAGGCATTGGACTATGTTTTGTCTTCAAGAACTCACCATTGTTTAAGGATAATCTACATTGTGGGGGCTCTATATTCTATCTTTTTTCCTCTTCTAGGGGCTTATTGGTTGTACATACATGATGAATGTGGTCCTTGAGAGTTATCATTGGGTCTACCATACATCATTGTCTTTGTATATTTTCTCTCTTTTGGAGAGGATATTTGTCCCAATGAGTTTTCTCCATTTCTTTACTTGCGAGAGAATTTCAATGTGCATGGATATTAAACGTGGCTAGTAGTTGGGACCCATCACATAATCTTGGATCTTTGCATAATAATCTACTCCTTAAGTTACACTTATGGATGGACGTTGATGTGAATAAGGTTGCATACCTAGCTAGTTCCTATTAGGGCACTTTTCACATGATTTAAGTTTACTTAGGTCCTAGGTGTGATCCTAGAAGTCTTAATTGTGTAGATAAACCCTTATCACATCTTATTTTATGAATTTGATTTAATTCTTGTCTAAGGTAATTCAATGTTTATTTTATGTTAGTTAATCATATTGCACCACACATTCCCTATATAAGCAAGACATCTCATTGTATATTTAATTTTTAATAAATCAATATTGTATAATGAAGCAACCTATTCTTGTCATTTTCTCTTTTGCAAAAGTTTTTTTAGTGTAGCAGCTAACCCTTGGGTGTTGATGAGTCATCATTACCTTTTTTAGTTCTTAATATGTTTTTTTGAATAAATATTAGTTTATTTGGATTGGGTGGTCATGTTAGCATTTAAGTAAGCAATACTTCTTAATGGAAGATTAGGATCTTAAATATTGTATGAAATTAAAAAAATATACGAAGCTAAAGCTCAAGATTGTATTATTAGATTCAATAATTAGAAATAACATTGATATATCATATCTAAAGATGAAATTGTAGATGCCTACAATAGCCCCTTATGAATTTATTAACTCATATTAACCAATTGCCCTCCCCGACCTTATAATTAATTAAATTAAATTAATTATTATTTATCCATTAATCATTTATTTAAATAATTAATTATATTATTATCCCTTTTTTGCCAATGTTTAATTAATTTAAATTAATTGAACATACTTTATCCCACTATCCTAAAGTTTAATTAATTCTAATTCATTAAACCCAACCCTTAGCCTAAATCCTACCCACTAATTAATATTTGATTAATTAGCCTAACACCATCATTCCTACACCCATTAACAGTTTCCTACAATTTAAAATCAACCCACTAAGGTTGAGCACATTTCTCTAATTTTAAATTCTCCCCACCTTTTTAGCCCTACATGTGTAGCCACGTTGTTCACACATGTGTAGCCACCTTGTACACTTGTAGCCATCCTACATTTCTACTTGTCTTCACCTACACATTCATTCATTTTTCATGAATTTCCATTTTCTCCCACCTATCACTATCCTCTCCTTTCCCCATGTTGCTCACACATGTGTGAGCACAAACCATCCCTTATGCATGATCTCCACTTGTCATTTTCATTTCCCTTTCCAAGGTTTCACACACATGTGAGAAACACCTCATCCTTTGCATGATCAACTACCTTGCTACTTGGCATCCACCTCATCTTCTCTACAAAATGCTATCCCTCCATTGCCATTAAATATCAATTGTCCATTTCTTCTAAAATCTTATAATTGAAGCCTTCTCCTTATTTATTTCAATCCACTTCATTGCATTGTTATCATGCTAGTTTGAATTTAGGAGTTCACTTTCTATCATAGTTCTATTTAGTTATCTTGCATCTTAAGATTATATAGGTTTCATATTATCATTATCATCATAGCTTCATTTTCATCATCATGTATTTCTCACTTAGGATATCATTTGTGTTAGGAATAAGGTGTCTCAACCTTGGATAATTCCTATTCTTATTATTTGTTTTGTAAATGTATTTTTTGCAAATAATGTAATTAAGTGTGAGTGTACATGTCTAGTTGGCATGTTGATGTGTCACTCCACTTGATGTGTTGGCATCTTGTGCGTAAGGAGATCATGACTGAAACGGTCATGACGGATTCTTATGATGTGTAAGAACTATTTAAGGAATGTGCTATGACAGGTGTAAGAGCATCTTATGACTAGGGCCTATTTGGGTGCCCAAGAAGAAGTGGTTGGTGTGTGTAAGAGAATATGCCAAAAATAGGTTGGTATGATAGATTTTCTTACACTTCTCTTGTGACTATTATTTTTGGCAGATTCTATGACAAGCTGTCATAGTCTATTTTAGGGATGGACGCCTATTCTTGGGATTGCATGTAACAACTGTGTACATGTGGCTTTGTGCATGGGTCTTGGTGGTTGTGCCTATTTTTGGGTCCAGAGGAGTCTATATATATGATGCTGCTCCTATGGGAGAGATATATCAAAATTTAAGCCTTGTTGGCTTTGTCTCTCATTTCTTGAAAGAACTTGCATTGCAAGTGTATTGTAATCTTTGTGTTGAAGATAATACATTGTGCAAGTTTTGGAGTGCTGGGGTTTTTTACCGAAAGGTTTTCCCTAGGGTATATCATTGTGTCATTCTCTATTTTTCTGTATGTATGGTATGTGGTTGCAATATCTTTGTTAAAGTAGTTAACGAATCTAAAATTGTAAGGATTTATAAGAATTTGCACAATACTCTCCTATAGAGATTAGTGTAGGAAGCTGTTTCCGCACCTGAGTTTCCTTACAAGTGGTATCAGAGCTTGATCAACTTTTGATCCTAGTTGTTGGGTAGGGTTTTTTGAGTTGATCTCAAGTTTGAGTGGGAGTTTTTTGCAGAGCATTCTGAATCTTATTTGCAGATTGAGATGGCAAGTTCATCATATGGAAGAATGGAGGTGGAGAAATTTAATGGCACTAATTTCGAGTTGTGGAAACTCAAGATGGAAGACATGTTGGAAGATCGTGACCTATGGGAAGTGACTTCAAGTGCTACAAGACCAGCAACTATAGCTCAAGCAGATTGGGATATCAAAGACCGTAAAGCTAAGGGTCTCATAAGACTCTGTTTAACTGATGCAGTTCTTCTGAATGTTCTAGATGAGAAAACTGCAAATAGTTTGTGGGAAAGACTTGCAGCCATGTATCAGGCCAAATCTCTGGTGAACAAGTTGTTCCTGAGGAAGAAGTTGTACTCTCTGTGAATGGAGGAAGGTGGATCCTTAACGGATCATTTAAATGCATTTAATCTGCTGGCTGCACAATTGACATCAGCTGGTGTCAAGTTAGAGGAGGAGGATCGTTGCTACACACTTTTGTGTTCTTTACTGGATTCATGGGACCATCTTGTGATGGCTCTTGGAAGCACTTTAGTCACCTTCAAAATGGATGATGTGGTGTCTTCACTGCTATCAGAGGAGATGCGAAGAAAGGCTTCCATTTCGGAAAAAGAAGCCCTTGCTATTCGTGGGAGATCCACTGAAAGAGGGAAGAAAAATGACAATAAGTCTGACAATAAGGGTAGATCCAAATCCCGTGGGAAGTCAAAGACTTCCAATAAGTCCAAGGCAAAATGTTGGAACTATGATAAATCTGGGCACTTCCGTAAAGACTGCAAAGAGCCGAAGAAGAAGAAGAAAGGTTCAGATTCAGCTTCAGAAAGATCTCAAGAAGATGGTGATGCATTCATCGTAGCTTTGGCAGCCCATGCATTTGATGATGTGTGGTTGGTTGACTCAGGTGCATCTTTTTACATGACCTCTCATCGAAACTAGTTCTCAAAATATGAAGAGTTCGATGGTGGAAAGGTGTACTTGGGTGATGATTCTCACCTAAAGATAGTTGGATGCGGAAGGGTCACTATCAAATTTCCTGATGGACGAGTAAAGGGAATCAACGGAGTTATGCAGATTCTGGGTTTGGCACAAAACCTATTATCTGTAAGTATGTTGAATGATGTAGGTGTGCAAGTTGTTTTTTCGAAAGAAGGATGGAAGATGATGAGAGGATCGATAGTGCTTGCAAGGGGTACTAGGAGAGGTACCTTATTTTAGCTAGATGCATGTATTCCTCTATGTAATAGTTCTTCATCTTCACCATCTGAACAAGCAGTGAAGAAGTCTGTGGCTATTGGTTCCGATGGTAGTGCAAACACTTTGGAAGGTAAGCTTCCTGCAGAAAAGACAATGTTGTGGCACATGAGATTTGGCCACATTGGTGAAAAGGGTCTTAGAACCCTAAAAAATAAAAATCATGTTGAGGGGTTAAATGATTGCAATCTCGAGTTTGACTTTTACGAACACTGTGTCTATGGTAAACAAAATTGTGTTCAGTTTTACTCTAGTTCTCACAAATCTTCTGATGTTTTGGATCTTATTCATTCTGATGTATTTGGTCTTGTAAAAGTTCCTTCAATCTCCAAGTCTGTATTTTTTGTATCTTTCATAGATGATTACAGTAGAAGGACGTGGATTTATTTCCTTAAAAGTAAGACACAAGTCTTTAGTCGGTTCAAGGAATTTAAAGCTCTTGTAGAGAATCAGACTAGTAAGAAGATTAAGTGTGTGAGAACTGACAATGGTGGTGAGTTTTGCTCAGCAGAGTTTGAATAGTTTTGTAAAGAATAAGGTATCAAGAGGCATAAGACAACTCCTTATACCCCACAACAAAATGGAGTTGCAGAGAGAATGAACAGGACACTGATGGAGAAGGCTAGGAGTATGCTTAGTGGAGCTGGTTTAGAACAAAGGTTTTGGGCTGAAGCTGTGGCCACTACTTGCTATCTGGTTAACAGATCTCCTACATCAACCCTTGTTGGTAAGACACTCATGGAGGTGTGGTCTGGTAAGAAGCCTTCAATTAGACATCTTCGTGTTTTTGGTTGTGAAGCTTATGCATATGTTCCAAAGGAGAAAAGATCTAAGTTGGAAAAGAAAGTTGTTAAATGTATTTTCATCGGATACAGTGCTGGTGTGAAAGGATACAAGCTTTGGGATCCTGTGACTAGTAAGGTTTTGTATAGTAGAAATGTTATTTTCAAAGAGCTAACATCTTCTCCTATTGTGCTACAACCAGATGAAAAAGAAAAGAAAAAAGATGTTGTTCAGTTGCCTCCTACCCCTGAGAAGACTGAACAGAGAGACCATGTTGGGCCTAATGATGAGGAGAGCTCTAGCAGCTCTGATAGTTTAGAAGAAGAGGAAGAACAACCTCAACCGCAGCCCTTGAGGAGATCCACGAGAGAAAGAAAGCAACCAGAAAGGTTTGGTTATTCTATGTTAGATTCCAGTTGTGCCTTTGCTTTGATTACTAACACTGATGAGCCTAGATCTGTGAAAGAGGCTTTGGGCATGGAAGATGCAGGTTCCTAGATTGAGGCTATGGATGATGAGATGGCTTCATTGGAGAAAAACAAAACTTGGGACCTTGTACTTTTGCCTAAAGGGAGAAAATCTGTTGGCTGTAAATGGGTGTTCAAGAAGAAATTCTGTGCAGATGGCAGTGTTGAAAGGTATAAAGCTAGATTGGTTGCAAAGGGGTATTCACAGGTAGAGGGAATAGATTATGGTGAAATATTCTCTCCTGTTGCAAAGTTGACATCCATTAGATTTCTGTTATCTCTTGCTGCATCATATGATTTAGAGATAGAACAGATGGATGTGAAGACAACTTTCCTTCATGGTGATTTGGAGGAAGAGATTTATATGTCACAGCCTAAGCACTACATTGTTAAAGGTAAAGAATCCTTAGTTTGCAGATTAAAGAAATCTCTATATGGTTTGAAGCAATCTCCTAGGATGTGGTACCTTAAGTTTGATGCCTTTGTGTTTTCAATTGGATTTGTAAGATCAAAATCAGATCATTGTGTTTATTTCAGAGTTGAAAATGATCGCCTTCTTATTGTTGCATTATATGTTGATGATATGTTGCTATTTGGCAAGGGTAAGGGTATGATTTCTGATTTTAAATCTCAGTTGTCAGCATAGTTTGAGATGAAAGATCTTGGGGCAGCTAGGTACATCTTGGGTATGGAAATCAGTAGAGACAGGTCTAACAAAAAACTTTTTTTGAGTCAGAGTAAGTATGTGAAGTCTGTGTTGGACAGGTTCAGCATGGCAAATTGTAGACCACTATGTGTTCCTATTTCTGTGGGAACAAAGTTATCTGTAGATGATTGTCCAAAATCTCCTCGTGAGGTGGAGGACATGAGTAGAGTACCTTATGCTAGTGCAGTTGGCAGTCTTATGTATGCTATGGTCTATACTAGACCAGACATTGCCCAAGCAGTGGGAGTCCTAAGTTAGTTTATGGCTAATCTTGGATGGGTACATTGGGATGCAGTTAAGCGAGTATTCAGATATTTGAGGGGTACATCAGATTACTCCATATGTTATCATGGTAACTCTTCTAGATCTCCGCATTCAGTTTGTATTCGTGGGTTTGTGGATTCAGATTGGGCAGGTGATATTGATAGTAGGAGATCCACCAGTGCTTATGTGTTCACTATGTTTGGTGGTGCCATCAGTTGGATGAGTAAGCGACAACCTGTGGTTGCTTTGTCCACTACAGAAGCTGAGTACATGATGCTACTCATGCTTGTAAAGAAGCCATTTGGCTTAGAAGATTGTGTTCTGATGTTGGTGTTGATGCAGAACAGATTACTATTTGGTGTGACAGTCAGAGCGCTATTTGCCTTGCAAAGAATCCAACTTTCCATGCCAGAATGAAGCACATTGATGTGCAGTTTCACTTTGTGAGAGATATGGTGGAAGATGGAAAGATAAATTTGGAGAAGGTAGATACTGTGAAGAATGTTGCAGATGCATTAACGAAACCAGTGGGCACTGAGAAGTTCAGATGGTGTTCGAAGTCTATGGGCCTTTTGGCCTATAGCGGTTAAAGTTCCTGTTATGTTCCTGTTGCTCTTACAAGGTGTTCGACAAGTGGGAGAATGTTAGGAATAGGGTGTCTCAACCTTGGATAATTCCTATTCTTATTATTTGTTTTGTAAATGTATTTTTTGCAAATAATGTAATTAAGTGTGAGTGTACATGTCTAGTTGGCATGTTGATGTGTCACTCCACTTGATGTGTCAACATCTTGTGCGTAAGGAGATCATGACTGAAATGGTCATGATGGATTCCTATGACGTGTAAGAACTATTTAAGGAATGTGCTATGACAGGTGTAAGAGCATCTTATGACTAGGGCCTATTTGGGTGCCCAAGAAGAAGTGGTTGGTGTGTGTAAGAGAATATGCCAAAAATAGGTTGGTATGACAGATTCTCTTACACTTCTCTTGTGACCGTTATTTTTGGTGGATTCTATGACAAGTTGTCATAGTCTATTTTAGGGATGGACGCCTATTCTTGGGATTGCATGTAACAACTGTGTACATGTGGCTTTGTGCATGGGTCTTGGTGGTTATGCCTATTTTTGGGTCCAGAGGAGTCTATATATATGATGCTGCTCCTATGGGAGAGATATAACAAAATTTAAGCCTTGTTGGCTTTGTCTCTCATTTCTTGAAAGAACTTGCATTGCAAGTGTATTGTAATCTTTGTGTTGAAGATAATACATTGTGCAGGTTTTGGAGTGCTGGGGTTTTTTACCGAAAGGTTTTCCCTAGGGTATATCATTGTGTCATTCTCTATTTTTCTGTATGTATGGTATGTGGTTGCAATATCTTTGTTAAAGTAGTTAACGAATCTGAAATTGTAAGGATTTATAAGAATTTGCACAATACTCTCCTATAGAGATTAGCGTAGGAAGCTATTTCCACACCTGAGTTTCCTTACAATTTGGAATCCATTTAATCTCAGGATTATCGTATTAGAACCCATTTCAACATCTATCCATCCTTAGAGTCCATTACATAACCTTATCATTGTGTTGAGTGAGAGCATTCCATATATTAAAACAAAAGAGAAAATCAAATGGAAATGGGTGCCTCTATTTTAGCTCAATCAGAGGTGTAAGGTACAAATATATTTATATTTTTCATTGTTCTCTATTTATTAGCATTTAACACTAACATATTTTCCTTAGGCACAAAAATATAATGGGATAGCCAAGCATCGGTATAGTGGACAAGAGAGAACAAAAAATAAATAATACACCCTAAGAGGAAGACGTATATTAAAAGAATAATAATGAAAACAATATAGATCCTTGAAAGATCTGAAATAAGACAATTAATACAAAAAATGTGGATCCCAAAACCCTAAAATAATTAACCTAGAAACACAAACAAAATCCTATAGTGCTACGAGATATGATGTGTTCACCTAAGATGTAAAGGAAGTTTGTCTTTCTTAAACTTAATTTAGGCCAATCTAATAAGATGCATTGACATAACCAAAAAGTAATCTAGATTAAATATGTGATAATGGTGGGGGTGGACAATTTATAACTATGGTAGGATCTTAAATGCAAATAATAACAATACTTACATCTCAGAATTTGATGTAGAAATTAAATTTTATCAATTTAACGTGAAAATAAGTAGTTTGGATCTACAATCCATCTCACATTCTACATAAAATTATGTCCTTTTTGGGTTCAAATATATGGGTCTAGATAAAACTTAACATGTACATATCTATTTTGTATTATGTGGATTTGATCCTACTCATTGTACACTTTCATTTTTTAAATTTTCTCTGTTTTATGCTTCTTCTTCTTGTTGGTTGTTAAATGATTTATAGATTTAAACATACCTTAAGGAGGTTCCTTTATTAGTTGGAGAGAAGTTCTTCGAGGTTAACCCCTAGGGGAGACTAATTTTATGGTTTTGATAAAGTTTGACATTCAAAGCCAATTGTGCAAATGTCGTAGATTGTAACCTTGAAGTAAATGATGCTCCTTTTAGCACACAAAATAAAGTATCATAATAAAAGATCATTTTACGTAAAATATTGTTTAGTGAATGTTGATGCCCTTCATTCACAAAATTAATGCACTTAAATTCCTTTAAATACAAGAGCATAACGATAAATCACATAAAAATATAGAAAGTTAGCTCTTGGTCGGAATAAAATAGGCAAGAGTTGGTTGAATTTAAAATTGATTTTTTAAATGTTAGAGGTCAAAGCTATCAATATGAAATTGATTCCACACGAGAGGATTGAACTAAGCAAGCAAGTGGTAAGATAAAGTTGGTGAATACATATTAAAATATGGTGGATGCCATAAATGCTAGTTGTATTGAAATGTATATAAAAACAAGTGAAATAAACAATAAAAAAGACAGATAAAATAAAAAATTTAGTATATGTAAGATACAATAGTAAATAATCACAAAATTAAACCTAACTTCACATAAAATGATACTTTATTTATATTGAAATAAAATTTTATTAACATAAAAAAATAAAATAGAATATAATAGTATAACAAGTATTGACACTTATCAAACATCATATATAACACGAAGAACATAACGTACACTATGATATTGACTATTAACAATACTATCAATAAACGCCAAACATCTAAACAAATCTCTTATCAAAATTATATTAAAATTTTACATCATCAACCAGACTCACACACAAACAAAGAGAAAAAATAAATTATAAGCACATCCTCTTGAATAAAGACAAAACTAAATAAAGTTAACATAAATTTAAAAAATTTGACATTATACAAAAATACAAATTATACTCCCATGAATTATTTATATTGTCTTGGGGTGAAGTGATTACTACCCAATAAAACATGACATAAGTGGACAAGACTTCATATCCTCTTTAGGTGACAATGATTTTCCTCTTTAGTGTTTACTTAAAATATTCACATTCGGAATGGAAGAAACAAAATATATTTGTGGGTGGCATTTTATGGTTAAATTGTGGGATAAAAACAAGATTTTTATACAATATGCATCTCCAAATCCGAAAACCTTTTGTTCTTTATAGATCGTGGCACTACATGATAAAATTAAAGTGTTGAATTCTTATCACTTTTTATTTTTTAATAATATTTTAAATGATAAAAAATATTAAATTGCTTATAATAAATTAAATGTTTCTATCAATTATAAATACTAATTTCTTAATCTAGCATACTCTAATTAACCTATAAATTGTTTTTTTTTCACTTGCTACTCCTTTTATTTGATTATTTTGTATGTTATGTATGCAAAGTTGTTAAAGTCTTTTTTTTAAAAATAATTGTCAACACATAAGTAATTAATAACATATTTTTAATAATCAAAATAATTTTAGTGTCATTTTGTTCATGTTTTTCATATTTAAAATAGTAAAATTAGGGTGCTTTTTTTTTTTAATACAAAAATCGAACGAGCGACTAACGACAGGTTAACAATTACAACACAAAAACAACATACTAATTAAACATAAAATTCAAACTATCTAACATCAACACAATTTAAACCATACCAAAAACCATGTCCAGAGTATCTACTACTAACACTACCATTATGCCATTTTATTCATGTTAAAATAATTTTGTATACATTTTAAAGCTACTCTAATGTGAAAAAATTGTCTAATTGTGATAATTGTAATGTGAAGTGACTTTTGGAGATTTTGTGAAGTGATAAATATTGAATGCTATCATTTGACTTATGAGCATGATTGAAGTGGTTATGTTATTTATCATTTTTGATCTATGAGTTTATTTAAATGCAAGTTATTTTGTGGAGTTAAGAATTTTAAATTATTACATGTTTTTTAAAGGTAAATTTATTAAAATAATTTGTATTTGTATTATTATATTAGCAATAGGTTTGGTGCATATTTTCTATTTGATTATGTTGTTTTAGTTAGTATCTTTTGACAAATATGTTTAATAAAAATTTATTTGGATGGACTAATATAGGTGGAGTAGTTTTAATCTATTCATAAAATGATTAAGACAATCTATGTGGAAACCAAAATAATCATATATCTTGGTCAAATATGATCTTGGAAACCTTTTTAAAATAAATAAATAAAAGTGGGCGAACCACTAACACACACACACACACACATTGTGTGTGTGTGTGTGTAAAACTAGTTCAAGGGCTCAATTGGGAAAGAACTAGAAAGAAAACCCAATATCCTCGCCCAAGTGCAATAGAAGAATATAAAGATAGTCCAAGTCAGAAGCCTAGAGTGCTAACCCCACCCAAAGGGCCATATTATCTCGAACCCATACACAAAGATATAAGCCCAAATAACAATTGACAATATCTATTTTGTGGGCTTAATCAACAAAAATTACATATTCCGTACTAGATGACTCATGAGAAAATCATCTATCAAAGCATCTAGAGTAGAACATCATAACATCTCATGTGAAATCGATGTCACCATTTCAGACAAGTCTTCATTCCAAAAAGAACTCCATCACAAGTGAAAGCCACATAATTGATTAAAATCACTTATCAGAACAATATGACAGTACAAGGAAACTAGACATCGTGGTGAGTACTTCGTATACCAGCCCATTTTCGAACATGAAACCACCCAAAATTCACTTTGACTACAAAATCATGGAGCAACAACAATATCTGGACACAAAAATTTTCTTGAAGTAGCATGACCTTCAACTAGTCTTCCATGTCTAATGGGTTAGCATCCACTTGTGACCAACCAACACCCCATACCACTTGAGACTGAATCGTTGTGACCTCGACATTGGCAAGAACATCATCCCAACCTGATTGTGCATATTGAACTGTGGCAACGTCTCCTCCCCATCCAGAGACTTGTTCCTCATTCTAAAGGCGAACACTAAAATATGGAACTAGGTCATTGACCCTAGTTTTCTCTAGCCCATGTTTAGGCCCCCACTCAGTTGCCAAAGAAGAACCCTACAAATCAATAGATGCTGAGTTGTCTACTTCCAGGATGTACAACAAGGCAACCACTTATTATTACCTAATAATATTGGAAATCTTTATTATTACCTAATAAGTAATTTACATCGTATTAAATTTTTTAATTAAGATGTCTTTTAATGTACTAACTATTTACAAATGTTTTAAAGTAATTTTACTAATCGGTGTTCTAAATTATAAAAATATATTATTGGATATACTCTCAAGAAAATACTCTTTTGAAATTCATAAAAAATAATCTAAGGTGTTTTAGTATTAGTTTGAGTTTGGAATGCATAATTATGAAAAATACATATCCCATACATTCTAAAGAACCTAAGGTGACATTGAATGTAAGAAATGCCTTCAAAGCATTTTTATTTTAAAAATTAAACTTGCAAAGTATATTATGGATATAAGATTCTCCTTTCACAAAAATACACATAATATTATATTATAAAATAATACTATACAAATTTGAGTAAAAGTTTACTTAAACATGTGGGAATATTAAGAAGAGAGGTTGCCCCTTTACAAAATTATTATTTCATTTGGAAAGGAGTTTACAAAGCTTGAGAAAAGAAATGTGAAGGAGAATAAAAAGGTTTTGAAATTTTAAACGATTGGAAGCTTGGAACAATGCTTGATCTTTTGAGGATAGCTTGCACAGAGTATGGATGTCACTCTACTTGTGAAGTTAACTTTATTATAATTTATTAGGTTCTTGAACTTGGATAGAGGTTGTGTCTATTTTGTTTAATTTTTAAAAAATCTTCTCCACATATATGTGTTTCTATGAATGTATTCAAATGATAAAATTAATTTTATTTTATTTTATGTTTTATTTTTATGAGATAAGAATGATGACATCCCATTAATAATGTTGGGTCATGTTGTATCATCTTAAAATGGAAGCGCTTCCATGTTAAGAATGTTTAGCCCTCCGAGTAAGTGGTCTAGGGTCATGTCAAGCGCCTTGATGAGGTCTTTGCATGGATTTGACTTTTCCCCCCTATTTTGCTTCTCTCTCCACCCATTTCCATCTTTTCCTGGCACCTGGTCCTGATAACTTAAGATCTGGGACCTTAGTGTCAAAGTCAACCTCCTGGGTCAAGGTCAACCTCGACCCTAACCTAGGTTAAGGTCAACCTCGACCCTGACCTTGGGTCCAATTTTCAAGTTCTGGAGGTTTCAGGATATCAAGCTTTGGAAAGTTTTATTTTCCCACTTCCGGGTCGACTATTTCGGATTTCAGAATGGTAAACTCTTAAATTTCATTTAATCTAGGTCCATTTCTAGGGGTTAAGGTTGATTGAGGTTTAATTCTCTAATGTCAGCCTTCTCTAGGAGTTTGTGCCCTAGATCACTATAAAAGGAAGCCTTCCTCTCTCATTTTCTTCATCTTCAACCAAACAATTTCATGATCTCTTCTCCATATTTCTCAAGCAAGCATCCAAGCATTCAAGTTCTCCATTGAAGATCAAGGATTCAAGCATTCAAGCCTTTGAAGGGATTTCGTTCAAGCATTCAAGATTCATCATTCAAACCCTAGATCTATCCATCATGGTGGTGTGATCTTCCTTCAAGATCCTTTGTTCATCTTCAAGATCTATTCATTCTTCCCTCAAGGTGGATTCCAAACATACAATCATGGAGGTTTTGATTTACATCTGTTAATGTTATGTTCAAGATTTCATATCAACATACTTGTTTACATTTGAGATACAATTGCATATCTATTGAATATCATAGCTTTATTATTAGATCTACTTCTACTACTTGCTAGCATTCTCTATTTCAATTTCATTATTAAGGTTGATTCCAAACTGGGGTTTGACTAAGGCAAACCCCTCATCCAAATAAAAAAACCATTTTAACAAAATAAAATGCACATTATAAATTGTCATGCATCTATGGTTAAAAGTTACATGTCTCTTAAAATGATATTTTATTGTGGTTTTGTGGACTATAAGGATTTCCATGTGAATCATGTGTTCATCTTGTGTTCTTGTTATTAATATTGTGAAATTGGTAATATTGTGATTGCTAAGTTAAAAAAGTAAAAGATTGTATTATACTCATTCAACATCCCCTTCTCAACATAATAATGCATTATTCAATACATGGCCTGGTGAATAATCAGACTCTAAGATCAAATCAATGTAAAATGATTAATAGGAATCATAATTTTAAAAGAAAAAAAATTCAAACATGATACAAATTGAACCTAGATTAATAGTTACCTCTACAATTTCATGGGGGACGGGGCTTGAGCTAGATGAAACAATGAGGTGATCCAATATTATTATAAAAGATCATGCAAAATATTATAGTGTGATTTAATATCACACACACAAAAAAGGTAAATTTGTATAAAATCATAGAATGTCAAACAAGTTTTATTCACCACTTTGAAGAACTTAAAAATAAGCAATTTCCTGATTATATCTTGTCTTTTTATCTCGTGATTATCATACTATTATATCTTAAATAGATGCTCCATGTATATTAAGCTTTGCATGACCACATATTTTCCCCTGTCCTCCAATTTCTTACATCCTTTACATGCATCCAATTAGAAGGGCATATATTATCACTAAAATTCTTTTTAAGGATCTTTAAAGCTCTTTAACATTTTATCATAATTGTGATGACTTATTTGTAATTATATATTGATGTATGTTGTTTATGATAAATTATTCATAGCTCAAAATTAATTTAATGTGATGGCTCCTTACTAGTCATATTTCACTTTCAGTTATATGATGATTCCTTTGTAGTCCTTTTATTTAATTTCTTGTGCAAAGTCTTTTAGTCTTATATCTATTTTCTTTTAGTTTTGGAGGATCTTCTACAACCATATATTTTTGCTACCTCTTTTATAGCATCTATATCTATTATATTTGTTTTTTTCTACTATTGGTGGATATTACTAACTAGCTACTTATATCTATTTATATTTCTATCAAATGCTCCTAATGAAATTGTGTGCTTATAAGTGTATAGATGGGGTGATATTAACAAGAAGTATAAATGGAATCTTGATTTATATCTATATTCTTTTAATGGGTACTTTTTATTTATATTCATGTTGGCTATCTATCTATTCTGATATGCATGATTCATAATAGTGCATATGTAGGCACAAATGAGGTCCAAATGTAAGGGTAAAAAATGAATTCCTTACACTTTTCACTCTGGAGTAGACTTACAAGAAGTCTTGTAGTAGATTTGGAGAATACCTAAGAACATATTATGAGAAGAGCTTTGAAGTATAATGGAGAGAATGTTTAATCATAATTAAGAAGGAGAATGTAACATATTTATGAAGGCTTTTTGAAGAATATATGGGAAAATTTATGATAACCTTATGGACATATATATGAAGATCTTATGAGAAGACTTGTGAACTATAGCACACCTTTCAGGGCACTATTTATATCAGATTTCAAGGAAGATTACAATAGATTAGTTGGAAGATTTTTTGAGGAAGACAAATACTTTATTTTGATTTAGATTGGTGCCTCACATTAGAAAGGTTGGTGCCTCCTATCAAAAGAGACTAGTATCTCTTGCTAAGTTGGTGCTCAATTGTTGGGATTGGAGTCTCTAATGGGTTTGTTCCTACAAACTATTTAAGAGGGGATTGATGTCTCCTATGGATTGGTGCCTATGAAATTTTTAGGAGAAGATTTATATAAGAAATATTTTATCTTGGCGTTCTACCATAAGGATTTCCACATAAATCATGCATTCACCTTGTGTTCTTATTATTGATATTGTGCAAATGATGATATTGTGATTGTTAAGTTGAAAAAGTAAAATATTGTATTATAATAAATCCCCCCCTCCCCCGCCCTAAAAAAAATTAAAAAATCATGTGATCTTCAATACTTGTGGTGATTCCTTAGAATATGGGAACAAATTAATGTAAAATGGTTGATAGAAATCATAATTTTAGAAGTAAAAAATCAAACAATAAACAATTGGACCTAGATTAAAAGTTACCTATACAATTTCATGGGAAAGGGGGCTTAGATTAGATTAAACAATGAAGTGATCCAATGTTGTTCTAAAAAATTAAGCAATATATTCTAGTGTGATTCAATGCCAAATACACAAAAATAATCAAATTTGTGTGAAAGCATAGGATGCCAAACAAGTTTTATACTTAATTTTGAAGAGCTTAAATAGAAACAATTCCCTAATTATATCTTGTTATTTTATCTCATGACGACCACACAATTATATGTTCAATAGTTTCTCCATGATTATTAGGCTTTGCATGACCACATATCTTGCCCTCTCCTCTAATTCTTTACATCCTTCACATGCATTCAATTAGAAGGGGCATATAATATTGCTAATATTCTTTTGAAGGATCCATGATAGCTCTTCAATATTTTATCATGGTTTGGATGACTCATTTGTTGTTATATATCGATGTACGTTGTTTATGATGAATCTTTTTATAGCCAAACATTGATTCAATTGTGATGGATCCTTATTAGCCATATTTTACTTTCAGTTATGATGAAATCTTTGTGGTCCTTTTTTTGTTTCTTGTGAAAACTCCTTTTAGTCCTATATCCCTTTTCTTTTAGTTTTTAGGATCTTCTACAATAATACATTTGTGTTACCTCTTTCATAGCCCCTATATCTATTAATTTTTTTTTATTGGTGGATATTATTAATTAGTTACTAACACCTATTTAGGTCTCCATCAAATGCTACTCATGGAATTTTGAGCTTGTAAGGATTTAGACAGAGTGATAATTACAAGGAGCATATGCGAAATCTTGATCCATATCTATATCCTTTTAATGAGTACTTTTTATTTATATTCATGTTGACTATATGTTTACTTTGATATTGATGATTTGAATAATAATGCATATGTAGGAAGAAATGAGGTCCAAATGTAAGGGTGAACAATACATTCCATACAAATTTCACTCTATTTGGATTCACTTTAACCAATTTATCCCTTATGCAATAACTAGTCCACAAGTGGCATGTTTCTACATAAATTTTACAATCAAATATATTCTTATTTGAACTTAACTCCATGCATCCCAATGATTATAGATTAGATTTACAAAGGCTCTCATTCCCTTACTTGGGTTTTAGCTAAATGTAGTTTTGAATCTAGTTTGTAACCAAAAATATAGTTTTGGTCCATAAACTTTCAAATTCCAATTTAAGTATGCACCAAGTTAACCCTTCCAACTATTCATTACTTGCTTTCTCAAATGTAAAACATTCAAATTTCATGCAGGGTGTTGTATAAAAAGCACATTTACTCTAATTCATTAGGCAAAAAGTGAAAATAAATCAAATGGACTCTCATCCATTTATACATTATGAAATAAGAACATGATCTAGCATCAAGATTTGTATTCAAAGAATATATGAGACATATAGCATGGCTATTCGAGTTGTCTTCAAATTTGTTCAAAATATAATATTAATAACATTGATTTGACTAAGGTGAAAAACCTAACACAACAAAATTTTAAAGTGTCTTTATATACCATCAAGTTTTGATATCATATGCAAGTGGGCTTTTGAAGATCAAATGTGTACATTTCAAAACTATCTAGGAGAAGGCACAATTCATAGATTTAGGATCGAAGTTGCATGTATGGACACTAGAGTGAAATCAATGTACGAACATAACTAGAATATAGAGTGAATAGTTTAACAATTTATTAGAATTTTATATTATCTTATATAATAATGAAACTCCAAGTTAAATCAATACATAGAGTCTACAACAAAATACTTCAAATTACAAATAATGTTAAATACTTATACCTTCTTTATTATTTAAAAAAAATATTATTTTTATGTAATATTGCTATCTTAACACAGTTTAAATATATTTATTTATTTCTTCTTATTTAGTCTAACTAATTTATAAAAGAACTTTAAAAATTAAAAATAAAATAAAAATATACCTTCTCAATAAGAAAGCTAAAACATGAACAATACTCCTAAAAAGATTCTTCAACTATTTATATATTTGAAAGAAAATAAGAAGTTATTTAAGTATCTATATTATTTGTAGTAGCTTATATAAATGAATTAATATAATTTGAGAAAAAAATTGTATAATCATTTATAATAAATATTATTTTAACTAATATAATAGTTTTATTAAAATAAAATTATTAAATGTCTATATTATTTAAAAAATATGACTAATAAGTGGGCCCTTGGTCTAGTAGTGAAGTTGAATGATTCTAAATGAGCCCACTAAGAATCAAGTCTTGTTGAGTGCATGACTCCCACACCATAATACTAAATCACTACGAGATATATCCATAGTAGATCTTCAACTACTCTTACCATTATCATATTTTTGATCTTAGACAATATTCTAAAATTAAAATTTATTTTACATCTATATTTTAATTCACAAAAGCACCCATTCACTATAAATAAAATGTTTTGCAGGACGTGTGCATCTGAGAATCTAAAAGGAAGCATCACATAATCTTGAAAACCCAAATAAGAAGAAAAATAATCAAAACCAAAATCAGTACAATCTGACAACTTTCAATTTTCACATGTGAAGGAGATATATTATATACCTAGCCTCGGCTATTTGACATAAAAACAATCATCAGATTGCCCATGTGATGGTCTGTAGAATACAATAAATCCTCGCATGCACATTGAGTAATACAAAAATATACATGGCAAAACAAGCTCCCAACTAACAGAATACATTCTTACAGCTGTTATCTTCAAAGTAGGTTACTGTTACAAACTAAAAAATATATGGGAAATGGAGATACTACAGTGGGGTGATGATGTAATGCTTTGGGCTCTCATCATATAATATATATAGCCTGATTCACTTTGTCCATTGCTGTTGATCATCTATATTACCAGCTAATTACAGGGGCCTGCATTTAAGTGGACTGCATTATTTGCAGAGTGCATTCATGGGGATGAAACTGCTTAGCATCTTTTGAACTTGCACTGCTTTTTCTTCTGGGCATGGCTTCACCCAACATGGTGACCACATCTCTCATGGAAGGCCTGTCCCTTGGAATTCTGCTGGTGCACAACAAAGCAATCCTCAGCACTAAAATCATCTCCTCTTTTACAGAATTGGAGGAGCCTGCAACATTGGGATCTAAGGCCTGTTCTATACCATCCTTTACTCCATGTTTGGATCTCACCCACTCTACAATGTTCATTCCCTCTCCAAATTCAAGAGGCTCAATTGGCCTCTTGCCAGTCAGAAGCTCCATTAACACAACTCCAAAACTGTATATGTCACTCTTCTCATCTACCTTCAAGGTGTATGCATATTCTGCAATGACAACAATAATGGTTTGGACATTAGCAACTTCACACTAAATGTAAAACAGAAAACCCATTTATATACTTGGACAGTGCAGACCCTGTTGCAGGGTTTGTAGATGCGAGGCTATTTTGCTTATTACAGTTTTGGAGTGATTGAACAACAGAGATGAGACTATTGGGTTTTTAGGGTTTTACAGAATTGGGTACTAATTACTCTTGTGGTTAGGAGTAATTAGGGAGTTTTAAATGACAAAGTAAATAGTTAAAAAGTTTACTTGGCGTACTGAACTACCCAATTATTACAGTCTGAAAAAAGAAAGGCAATGTAAAAGATCTGACAGCCCTGCTATGTGAATCCCCATGTTACTAAGATAGCCTGCTGACAAATGGGAAATGTATATTCTACATCCAAGAATAGGCCTTTGCATAAGCTAATTAGTGACACTAAAGAAGGGAGACTATTGGGCATAATTGCAAGGAAACTCCATTATAGGAACCTTGACTGCATCTCAATTTTTGGTGACTACATTTATATGTAATATAAAATATTTTAATCATTTACTTGTGACTCTAATTTGATTGGCATCCCTATATCCACCATTGCTGGTGACTACATTTATAGATGCAATGTAGCAGTCTTTTGTGAACCCACTATGCAGCCATATAAGAGGCACATTCTCCAATGCATTTCTATACTCTTAAATGACTTATCCCAATCCCCATACCCACAATTCCTGGTGACTACATTTATATAACATATAACTTCTCTAATTTTACCTGTCCCAGTCCCCATACCATACATATCCTAGTAACTATGCTATTGGGGTTTTGGCTTTGCAGTTTGTAGGACTGAGGTGATTGAGCCACACAGGAATGAGGCTATTGGACTTGTATAGATTTTCAAGATTGGGGTAATACTTGCAGCAATTTGCTGTAATACTCGGGTTACTGGTATCATCTATGGTCCATGGTCATTGGGGGCTAACCCCATGTGACTGAGATCACTTGCTAACATTTTTTCTGTGGGGAACTTTTAGAACAGCCAAGATGAGTAGGGACAGGTTATAATTACTGGTTAACTGAAAAATCAAAATTGCCATAGTAAATACTAACCTGGAGCAATGTAACCATAGGAGCCAGTAACAGTTGACATTGATTCATTGTTCTCCACGAGCTTTGCTACTCCAAAGTCAGCAAGGCGCGCATTAAGATTGGAGTCAAGGAGAATATTGTTTGATTTGACATCTCTGTGTACAACCAAGGGAAAACAATCATGGTGAAGATAGCATAGTCCCTGTGCGATCCCCACAGCAATATTATATCTTGTAACCCAATCTGCCAACATGTTTTGTGAAGCCTCCTTTCCGTGCAAGGCTTCTGCCAGGCTTCCATTTGGCATGTACTCGTAGATGAGCATTGGGCTTACATTGTTGTAACAGTAGCCCAACAATCTCACTATATTTCTATGTCTCAACGTTCCCAAGACATCTGCCTCTGCTAGGAAGCTTGAGTCTTTGTAGTCTTTGGCATTTTCATGGCTTCTCCAAAGCTTTTTCACTGCAACGATCTCACCGCTGGGCATCTCTGCCTTGTAAACAGTTCCAGTTCCACCTATTCCTATGACGTTGCTTTCCTTTATGCAGGTCAGTATGTCTGTGCTTGTGAAACTTAGTCTCTGAAATGCAGTCAGCCGCCATGGCCATTCATCACTGAGATGGATGTTGTCCTTGAATCTGATAATCCTGCAGAGAACCCTGCCTTGAAATTTTCTGTAAAACAAATGCACCCCTACCAGTAAAATCGCCAGAGAAACTGCAAATATGATTCCAACTATCAGGACCAGTGACGCAGGTCCCTTCTTAGGTACATTGGAGGATTGCCCACTCATGTTATCTGTAATGAAACAAGGATTGGGCAAAACTCCCCCACACAATCCTGGATTCCCTGCTAAAGCGTCTGGATTCAGAGTCTTGAATATTCCCTCCCTAGGGAGTGGGCCAGAAAGATCATTATGGGACACATTGAAGATCTCCAGGGCTGTGGAATTACCAAATGCAGGAGATATCATGCCGGATAGAGAGTTTTCAGAGAGGTCTAGCATGGCTAAAACGGGCAGTGAGGCAATCTCTGGAGGGATGAGTCCACTCAATTTATTGTGTCTCAAATCTAGCCTTAGAAGCCTGTTGCACATCTTAAGGCTGCTGGGAACTGTGCCTGAAAGATAATTCTTAGACAAGTCTAAAACTGACAGGCTTTGGCAGTCCCCAAAATCGGCTGGAATTCTACCAACAAACTTGTTGTTGGAAGCATAAAAGCTCTGCAGAATTGTCATTCTCTTCAACATATCAGATGATAGACCATCCTGAATCTCATTGTAGGACAGATCCACAAAAGACAGTTTGGAGGCTTGGCTTAGATCAGGTGGGATGCTTCCATTCAGCCTGTTTTTGGCCAATTCAAGCCTTGTGAGATTAGGCAGCAATCCAAATCCGGCAGGGATAGCCCCAGAGAGCTGGTTATTGTGCATTCTAACTCTCCACAGAGAGGGGCAGTTAGCCAAACTCTTAGGAATAGATCCTGAGAAACCATTGTTGAACATAATCAGCTTGACTAGATTGCCGCCTCCACATAAATGGGGAGGTAGTGGACCAGTGAAAGAATTAGAAGAGACATCTAACCACTGCAGAGATGAATTCCTGCCAAGCTTCTGTGGAAGTATCCCTGTAAAGGAGTTGTTCCAGATTTCCAGAGTCACTAGTTCAGGAAGCTCACAAATGCTTTCTGGAATTCTACCACTGAAACTATTTAGCATAAGACTCAGAAGTGTTAAGCCCTTGAGCTTACCTATTTCATAAGGAATGCTTCCTGAGAGGAAATTGTCTGAGAGATCTAGAGACTTGAGGGAACTCATGTTGCCAATTTCTCTAGGGATAGTTCCACTTAGCATATTCTTGAAAAAAAATAAGGTATGCAACTTACTTAAATTGCCTAACTCTGGTGGGATGACTCCAGAAAGATTAGAAAAGGCAAGATCTAAATACTCCAATCTACTCAGATTCCCAAGCTCTGCAGGAATTCCCCCTTCAAACTTATTATATGCCAATATGAGGTTCTCCAGCATTGACAATTTCCCTAGCTCTGGAGGAATACAACCTTTGATATTATTTCCAGAGAGTCCTAAAAATTTGAGCTTGGGCAAGTTCCCATATGAAGATGGAATGCTACCATCAAAAAAGCTTCCTCTGAAGTCCAGATGCACTAGCTCAGACAGCATACCAATATCCTCAGGCAATGAGCCAGTGAAGTTATTGCTGTATGCAGAAATGTTCACCAGAGCCTTTGCATTGGACAATTCACTGGGAAAGCTCCCATCAAAGTAATTCCTGCTGATGTCCAAAACAATCAATTCAGTGAGATTGGCTATAGATCCAGGCAGTGGACCAGTGAAGCCATTGGAGGCCAGCTTCAAGCTTTTAAGTCTACTAAGCATCTGAATATCATCAGACACATTTCCAGTGAGATTCATCCCTGAAAGATCAAGTCCTAAAACTCTCCCCTCATCATTGCAGCTTACTCCAGACCAGCTACAATATGTCTCCAATCCATCTGATCTCCAGTCATGGAGGTTGTCCAGAGGGTCATCCAGATTGGATCTGAGCCTCAGTAGTACCTTCCCATCTTCAAACAGATCAGTACCACAAGCACAGAAAAACAAAAACACCACTGCAAGTAGTCCTGAATATGCAAGTGAAAGCACCATTTTTAATCCTTCTGATCAGCTCCAAACAATCTGATTAATCTCCTCCACCTTCAGTACTCCATTTTTTCTTCTCATTCAAATGGTGTGCCCAATCTCACACGCAACACCAACACACCCAACTCCTCCATAGCCAGAAATTCAAATCTAAAACTGATGCAAATACTCCAAAATCCAAATCAGCTACAGGGGATCAACCTAACTTATGCTTGTTTCAGACTCCAGAGTAAGCACAGAACAAGATTGCATGATCCCTAAATTCCACAAAAAAAACTCACTATTTCTCCATTCTTCTCATTCAACTGGTGTACCAAATTTCACACAGAACAAGAACACACCCAATTCCTCCATAGCCAGAAACATAAATCCAAAACTACTGCTACTACTCCAAATCAGCTACAGGGGATCAACCTGACTTATGCTTGTTTCAGAAGCAACACAGGACAGGACTGAATCATTCATAAATTCCACTAGAAACTCACTACTTTTCACCCATAGATAGCAGAAAATTCTCAGCAGAAAAACCCCAGGATCCCATGCTCAACAGAATTTGATTTGCCTGCACTATTGGGGATTGATGCTTCTGCCACCCTGATCAACCCCAACTATTCTACTTTAATACAGACAGCCAAAACTTCTTATTAGTTGCTCAATAATTCAAGAGCAGACTCACAATTAAAAACTAAGATTTCATACCATTTTTATATCTGTTCTTGTCTTAAATTACGTGCTGCTTAAACAAATATATAATATGATATGATATGATACAGTCTCGATCTAAGCTCCTAATTACAGTCTTCCATTCATGATTTGTTTTTTTAACTTGTATTTCACATCATCTGCACAATTTACAAAATACGTTGGTGGATGGCATTGTCATCGACATTCTTGAGCATTTCTTTTGACCTTTGATGTTTACCAGAGGAATAAATGATGAACATTTCGACGACTTGTCATTTACCCTGCTTTGGAATAGGGAATTTTCATATAAAATTAAAGTGGCCTCCACATGATGCCTTTAATAAGTGTGAAACTATTCATTCTGCCTTAAACTTTATTGTCTAAAGTAAAATTCTCATGGTAATATAAGCTTTTGAGTTAAATCATGAATTTAACTTTGTAGTTTTACACGTTGGCAATCATATATCTCATGTACTTTATTCATGTTCTCATTCGCTAGGTGTTAAATACTTGTTCTTACTTTTTAATTTAAAACTCCTTTTCCCTCACCTCCAACAAACATTAATGTTATGGAAGATTAAAATTGGTATTAATATAAAGAGGATAGGAATTCAATGTGCTTAATTAATAAAAAGGAAGAGTATTGTATATCATTTAAGATGAAATTTGTATAATTGTAATAAATAATTTATATACATGTCATTTATCTCAGATTATTTTATAAATAAATATTTGTAAGTATGTACATCATCAAATATAATTTAAATATTTTTAAAACTTGAATCATATTTAATTTTATAGAAGGGTATAATATTATGATGATTTTTAAACACTGAAATATTTTTTATTTATTTTTAAAAATTACAATCAATATTAAATTATGTTAAATTTTATTATTATTATAATATAATTTATATTTTGATTATCTTTTTAAAAATATAATATTATTATTAAAATTAAATATAAGTAATTTTTTATATAAAATATTATTTATTAATTTATATAGAATAATTTAGATAATTAATAAATAATAAATATTTTTTTAATTTTTATTATTTATTCATTTTAAAATTTGACTTTTGGTTTCAATTATGATTTTAATTTTTTTTTAAATTTAAAAATAGTTAAACAAATTGATTTTTATGTATTTTATTTTTAAAATATTATTTATTAATTTATAAAGAATAATTTAGATAATTAATAAATAATAAACATTTTTTAAATTTTTATTATTTATTCATTTAAAAATTTGACTTTTGGTTTCAATTATGATTTTAAAATTTGATTTTTAATTTAAAAATAGTGAAACAAATTGATTTTTATGTATTTTATTTTGAAATAGATTTTTACATATAATAATATTAAAATTTAATTTAAAAGACCATATTTTAATTTTTTAGATTGATTTCTAAGTTTAATTATTATTCAAATTGATTTAAACATAACTGCCATCATTTTGGTAGGAACTTAGCTCCTCTATAGCCTTCTTGTTGTAGTCTCATAAAAAAAATTGTATATAAATATTTATTTAATTATATCTAGTATCTTAACTGATAAGAGTTTTAATAATCATTTATTTTATTAATATTTAATAGTGTATATGAAATTTATTTAAGAAATATATAAAATATTTAAATTTAAAATTAATTATCTTATAAAAATATTTGAAATATTCATCTCCAAAAATATTCACAATAGAAGCCTACAACATGATCTCATGAATTCTGGAAATCTATTTACTCATATTTGAAATAGATTAAAAAAATTGTAATTATATATTACTTTTAATATATTCATATTTTAAAATTTAATTTTTATATTTTTATAATTAAATAAGAAAAATATTTTAAAATGAATGTAAAATTATTTTTAAGTCTAATCTAATAATTTAATATTATTTTATATATATGAAATTTATTTTTAAAATATAAAAAATATTTAATTCTAAAATTTATTTCTATTTTAAAAATAATTTGAATAAAGAAAAAAAATTACAATTATATTTTATTTATATTTTAATATATTCATTCTAAAATTTAATTTTAATCAAAACACGTCTTTATTTTAAAATATTATTTATTGATTTATATAAGATTTTTTTTTATAATGTAAAATTAATTTTAAATCTAATCTATGAATAACATAAAAAAATAAATTAATTTTTTATAATTTTTTATAATCTTTTTTAATTATAATTTTATTTTTTTAATTAAAAGTTATATACTTATATAAAAGTGACTTTTCATAAACCAAACTTAATTTCCAAATTCTTTTGTAATATTATAGATAATTTATTTTTCAAAAATAACTTCTAAAATTTCATGATAAGACCAATTTAAAATATATTGTACATTACTTTATCTTAATTGGATAACATGCAAGTCAATTTGTAATGAGGCATTTGAAATTCCATGACCGTGTAGTAAATCAAGTACTTCGTGAATATCATTGTATTCAACCTTTACGGAGAAGCTTCACTTATAATTTTGATTATTGCATCTAACACCATTTTCATCTTATTGGCATGCTCAACTTAGCTTTATTATTAAAAAATATTTTTATTTTAATCATTGTGAACAACTTTCTTGTATGTTACATATCTCGCCCTTATCATTTCTATAAAATATATGTATATATTAATGTTCATTTAATCTTATGTAATATTTTAATTCTTTAAATTTATATATTCATGCATTTATTATACTTCAAGATTAGTTGATAATAATAAATAAATAAAAATAAATATTCAATAAACTTGATTTGTAAAAATTCTATAATTTATTGTGAATGATGTTATTTATTTTAATGTATAAGAGCTACGTTTTTTATATTAATTAGTAACAAAAACTAGGGTGTTGATTCCTTATAATACAACAACTTGAGGACGTATAGTTACAACACATTAACAACAAATAAACATCAAAACCAGCCTATAACAAAGCTACTAACATAAAAACATAGGCGATAAATCAACAGCCTATACATATGAAAGTTAACACTATCATACCAAGTACCATCAGAGAAAGGGGAGTAAACACAAAAAACTACCAAGAGACACACTAGTACAACTAAAGCCATAACATAACTAACAAGAGTTCAAAGAGCCACTTGGGTTGGAAATAGAAATAACAATATATTTGTAGAGGGGCCAAGAGTCCAAGCCCCATTAATTCTTATGAGAGGATTTGATATCACAACTTGATTAATGAAACACATTGGATTAGTCGTTAGTAAGGAATTTGAACATGTCCTTATAGTTACCTTCCTCCTACTCATCTTCACCTAGAATCTTGTGTTGTATGAGGCAAATAGAGGTTGTTGAGCTATGCATAACCCAATGACTAAATGTGGAAATTCTAACCAACTTCCTTTTGGCCTCACCGTATTCTTAAGAGTAATCACCTCATTCTAAAGTCATGTCAAATCAACATTCAAAGTCACATTAAACAAGATGGGTTTCTCCTCAGGATGCGACAAGTCAATGTCCAGTAGTAGAAGTTCCTCCTTCAAATTGTGGTCATGGGTTGACTTGTTAGAGGTGGAATTATCTGAGACACCACTGTTATCAATCCATGTGACATCATCCTTATTGCTATTTCTTCTTTTCATTTCCCTCATCAACAACTTGGTTCCCCTATTCTGTATCCTCTTCAGAGTCATAATCCACATGATTCTTTTTTTCATTTTTTCATAGACCTATTTTCTAGTCTATTAGATCTCTAGTGAGTGATATGCTTCTCTTCCATGTCCTTGTCAACATCAGTGCTAATAACCTGAACAAATAATTTGGCTTTTTTGGAAGGGGACAGGTTTTTGCCTTTACTCTTGGAAGCCAAGAGTGGAGAATATTTACCCTTAGTGACAGTGTCAGGGGCAACAATATCAAAATTCTAAATTTAAGGGGTACTTAGCTTACTAGTCCCTAGGTTCTTAATACCTTTTTTCTTGGTTTGATCAACCATGTCAAAAATAATAGCGAGTGGAGGGTATAGGGTAGAGTGAAATTTATATAGCCTAAAGATGAGGCCCTAGTGCAGGTAAGTAATTTGTTTACCTTGATGAATGCAATCCCTAATCTCAATAACAAAATTTTCAAGAGAATTCAACAAGAAAAACATGAAAGAGATCATTTCATGATTCCTAAAGTGATTAAGAATCAACACATGGTAATAATAATAAACTTTTAAACACCCTTCCAAAGTAAAATGCCTCATTATCTAGTAATTGACCTCATTCCAAGGGGAGGGAAGCTCCGTTCTGTCATATCCACCCTATATCTTTACAGAAGCCTCATTTCCCTTAAAGAACTTGTTGAGACTATCATTGTCGACAACATGACTAGTCTTCTTCTATTTCCCGACTTCACTAGAAAGCCCAATTTCCTGAGCAATGACCTCTTAACTGATTTCCAAAGAAATGTCCCTCACAAAAACCTATTTTTTTCCCATGAGTTAATAACTTGTACAAAAATTTCCTCATCAAACCCATTAATGCATTCAAAAAAATCAGTAACGCCACCCTCCTTGCAGATGTGCTAAACTGTGGGGTCATTACTGACCTTCTCTAATTCCCCTAGATTGATGCGATTGCGGTCAACCCCCATAATAGTGCCAAAAAGCATAGGGAAATCAACACTGAAATGAGAACTAAAAATGTTGATACATCAGAAGAAAGTTTCTGTTACAACTAAATGATTTAAAGGAGAGAATGGATCCTATCTATCTAGTTGAGTGAAATTATTACACCATCCCCCAAGAAAATAGACCCACACAAGATATAGCATCTCACAAGTGGAGGCCTTTTCAATACAACATAAGTAGGATACATATCATTACACAAGGTGTAATAATAAATACAACTTGTACCGATCATAATAAAACTATAGTACCATGCCATTATAATACAATACTCCTTGGGGCTAATGTAATCAAGGTGATTACATGGGAACCTTCTAGAAAAATAACTATACCAGACATAATAAAAAATGCCCTCTTGGACAATGTGTTTTCAAAAGGAAAAGCCATCCTTTCACTTCATCCATTTCATGTTCAAATTCAAAATAGTAGGGCCCCTTCCCCACTCCCACTCAGGACTTAAAGGGTAAGGATAAGATTGAACCCAAATCCCTAAAGCACCAAGGATGAGACACCACTTCCCAAGTAGGGTATTACATGTCATCTTCTTTGGTTTTTGAACACTCTCTATTCAAGAGATCCTATATAACTACTAGGAGGGAAAAAGGGTTTCTCCAACACCATCCATTCATAGCTAGAGTGTTCGCTACAACATTGCCCTCTCTATAGAAATGATTAATACTACAGGAACTGAAACCCTATAAAACTATGTGAATGTCACCTGAGATTCCTTCCACAGATCAACTTTCCTTTGCCATCCCTTTAAAAACATTTACAATAAGCATGAAATCACCCTCAATTGAAATTGCTTTGGTCCTAATATAGATTGTAATCTTAAGTCCCCACAAAAGGACCATTCCATCTACTTGGTTATTTGTATATTGGGTCAATGCACCACTAAAAGCTACAATCATAATCCTCACATGGTCCTTGACTACTCCACCCGCAACAACCATGCCTTGAGAATAATTTGCAAAGCCATCAAAATTTAACTTGAACATACCGGGATGGGGGAGTCCATTTTTATTTCTCCTGTTGATATGTTTAGACAAGTCATAGTTCCTAATGCGATCTTGTAGACCTCAATTATAAGAAACTTTAAGATCACAAAAAGAGGGAGGGATGGAGGGACAAATCTCTCCAGTGACACTTAAATTCTCCAACAACA
The DNA here is from genome assembly GCA_027943335.1 of Chamaecyparis obtusa. Lineage (NCBI taxonomy): Eukaryota > Viridiplantae > Streptophyta > Pinopsida > Cupressales > Cupressaceae > Chamaecyparis > Chamaecyparis obtusa. The sequence continues at coordinate 431,215 of BSBK01003335.1, read as the reverse complement.
ACTTATGGAAAATTCAAAAGACCACCTCCAGTTGATATTCCTTCTCTCAAAATATTTTTTTATTTGTTTCTTCTAGATTCTATAGCACAAATGAGGAGGGATTTTCCACCACAATTGTCTAATCAAGGGATGAAGAGATGTCCCCCACTAGTTAAAAACATTTTTTGGACATCTACATGCATCATTCGCGTGGTTTGGAGAAGCTGCAGAGATTATCATGCATCATCCTTCATTGGACCACTAAAAGCTCACATGAAAAGGAGCAATGTATAAAGAGATGGTTAACTGACTTGTTTTTTAGTTTGTAGATGACATAATTCTAAGAAAATAAAACCCCCATTTGATAAGATTATCTTAGTTAGAAACAAATCAGAACACACAACTAAGAGGGGGGTGAATCAGTTGTGACACAGTCAAGGATGGTGGATCCAATGAAGGACAGTCTAACCTTGCAGCCAATCAATAACACAATGGAAATAACATAACAAGATATACTCAAATCAAATTTTCCATTAACATGCCCGATTGTAAGGCCTTCCGAGTTAGGGCCAATTACAAACAATAGTAATTCAACAAGATCAACAAGATCCAATCCAACACCAGCTAGTTTAGTTTTGAGATAAATCAGCAACTGATGGAAACCCTAAGGCAGATCTAAAATTGAGCTTGCAAGCCTCCCAGCAATCTCCTTGTCTCCAAGTATGCAAACCACTAGCTCTGCTATTACAACTATCAAATAATAATCTGATCTGCAAGATCTTTTCCACAACTTCACTTATCTGGTTCTCCCAAATCAGCTCTTAGAACTTCCAATCTGATCCTAAAACATCTACCCAAACACCCTATAAATACTAACCATTAGCCACAAGTTGGCTGGATGAAATAATTAACTCCTACAAATAAATATTAAATGCAATACAAGTCAGCTCTCAAATAGCCTTACAATTATTTAATTCTCCATGTTGGCCTCTAGATCTACATAGGAGAATGCAACAAAAGATACCAACATTAAATGCACCAAGTCGGCCAAGAAAATCTTCAAGAACTCCAGTCGGTAAACCAGAACTACTGAGCACTAGAGAAACAATCGAGCACCAGTGAAACAACCGACCAAGCCAAGCAACACTGAGAAACACAGGCATTGCCGAGTACCAGCTCCACCGAGCACAAGAAGCCTCACTGAGTTCCTTCAACGACTGAGCTTCCTTCAATAACCAAAACCATCAGTTAAAGCTACAACCGAGTAACACCGGCCAAATAACACACCACCATGTAGATTCACCGAGGACCCAAGAATGCCTCTGCATCATACATCCCAGGTTTGAAAAGATGTTCATATGTGAGAAGAACATCTTCCAAGATTCAACACATAAACCCCGAACTGGTTCTTCACATAAATGTCCTCCAACTTTTCAACTTGCATACTCTTCCACTTCAGCTTCCTTTGTCTCTTCAAGTCTTTCCTTGATAACACACAGGTATGTTCTTCACACTAATCATCCATACCTTCAGGATCTACCAACTCAACTCGACTACCAATACTCGGACTTCTCCTACCGAGTGTTGTATCCAGCAAAGGCATCAGGGAAAACTTCATGTCATCCTTCTCAACAGTAAACACATTCTTGACACAATCATACATAGCTCTACAATCATACTGCCAAGGTCTACCGAGCAATATATGACAACTATTCATCTCCACAATATCACATAGCACAAGATCCTTATATTGGCCAATCTGAACATCAACAAAGCATTGTTCTCTTACTTCTAGAGCATGATAATCTTGTAACCATCCAATCCTATAAGGATGTGGATGTCTCATTCTACTCAAACCAAGTTTCTAAACCATGTCCTCAGCAACAAGGTTATTAGTACTACCACTGTCAACAATAACATCGCAAAGTTTACCTCTAGACTTGCACCGAGTCCTGAACAAGTTACTCCTCTGACAAGGTTCCTCCTTTGTACTAAGCAATGTTTTCCGAGTCTTCCCCTTCCCTTTATATTTCTCTTGTGTGAGGTTGAGTTTGCATTTTTATTTTCCATCCTTGCACTTTCTCATCCTGATGATGGATCACAGAGTGTGATCCGAAACATTATGCTAAAAATACATACACAATCGAATCCAAAAATTTACTACATTACTAATGGATTATGGAAATTTGATGTTGTTAATGTTTGCTGAACCAGCAAGTTCTCAGATTCAAGTTCATTCTCAACATTTTCATTCACCACAGTAGTCTGTCGGTCACCAAGCTTCTTCTATGTACACTCAAAAGAACGGTGTCCTTCTTCACCATAGTTATAACAAGTACCCTTAAAGATGACTCTACCTATCTTCTCCTTCGATTCTACAGGTTTCTATTCATCTTCTGCAATCGGTTTATTCTTCACCGAGTGATCAATCTTTTCCTTCTCTAGGGGATTACCATGTTGTTTCCTCTTCAATTTATCTTCTGCCTTCAGAGCATACTAATAAGCATCTTTGACCAAATCAATCTTTAGCATACCAAGCTCATCCTGAATATTGAATCTCAAACCATTCACATACCGAGCTACCTTTTCCTTACTAAGTTCTTTGTGTCCAGACCGAATAGTAAGCTTGTAGAACTCCTCGGTATAATCTTCAATAGTTAGATCCTTCTGCTTTAGATTCTACAACTCTTTAAACAAGTCAAGCTCATAGACAGTAGGTATGAACTTATCTTTCACCTTAGTCACTATCAACCTCCACTGATTGATCTTCATTTCACCTTCATCTTCTCTATCTCTTTGTAATTCTTTCCACCAAAGTGCAGCATGTCCTTTCAATTTTGTCTGTGTTAACCTCACCCAAAGAGGATCTTTAATTTCTTCTAGCTCAAAGAAGTCTTCCAGTTCACGAATCCAGTCAATCAAGTTCTTGGGTTTCAAAGTACTAGAGAAAGTAGAAACTTCCATTCAGTAACTATTACTTAATTGAGCTCCAGATCTATGCAACCGAGTAGTTTTGTCTTCACCAAATCTATCCCTCCAATCATCACCACTAGATCCAACAACTTCAAAGTCTTCAGCAGCTTCCTCATAACCATCCTCAATACTAACATTCTGAGGTACACCAGCAACAACTCTCATGATCTCGATGACCATGTCATTCTTCATCAACTCCATCTTTGATCTGAAATCAGATTTCACCTTCTTTGTAATCCTAGACTCCACAGTATCATAGAGATCTGCAATCACTCTAGGGTCTAATCTTCTCAGAGGCATCTTTAAAGATAAAAAAACCCTCTGCAACAAAACCCTACACCAACCACCTTGTGACAATCTCCAAGTTGTATGCAAGTCAGATCAGCCTATCACCTCACACAAACAACTAGGCCAAGATTCCACAAGTTTAGTGCCATGGATCTGCAACCCAGATCATACGATATCTTCGTCCACAAGATCAACTTTGCAAGATCAGCCTTACTAGGTCAACCTTCACTCAACAAGATCAACTCAACTCTGATACCACCTAATGTAGTCAAGGATGGTGGATCCAATGAAGGACAGTCCAACCTTGCAGCCAATCAACAACATAGCTTAAATAACACAACAAGATATACTCAAATTAGATTTTCTATTAACATGCCTAGTTGTAAGGCCTTCCAAGTTAGGGCCAATTACAAACAATAGTAATCCAACAAGATCAACAAGATCCAATCCAACACCAGCTAGTTCAATTTTGAGATAAATCAGCAACTAATGGAAACCCTAAGGTAGATCAAAACTTGAGCTCGCAAGCCTCTAAGAAATCTCCTTGTCCCCAAGTATGAAAACCACTAGCTCTACTATTACAACTATTAGATAATAATCTGCTCTACAAGATCTCACGGGATCTTTTCCACAACTTCACTTATCTGGTTCTCCCAAATCAGCTCTCAAAACTTCCAATATGATACTAAAACATCTACCCAAACACCCTATAAATACTAACCATCAACCACAAATTGGCTAGATGAAATAATTAACTCCTACAAACAAATATTAAATGCAATACAAGTCGGCTCTCAAATAGCCTTACAATTATTTAATTCTCCATGTTGGCCTCTAGATCTACATAGGAGAATGCAACAAAAGATACCAACATTAAATGCACCAAGTCGGCCAAGCAAATCTTTAAGAACTATAGTTAGTAAACCAGAACTACCAAGCGCTAGAGAAACAACGGAGCACCAGTGAAACAATCGACCAAGCCAAGCAACATCAAGCACCAATTCCATCAAGCACAAGAAGTCTCACCGAGTTCCTTCAACGACCGAGCTTCCTTCAATAACTGAAACCATCAGTTAAAGCTGCAACCAAGTAACACCGGCCAAATAACACACCACCATGCAGATTCACCGAGGACCCAAGAACGCCCCTGCATCAAGTTGTGTCCAATAATCTTGAAACTTAATCCAACACTTAACCATAAAACTTAGATCTAAATGTTAAACATTAAAGAACTAAACTAGAAAGCATAAGAATATAGAACACCATAATTTTCATGTGGAAACTCAGTTAAGGGAAAAACCATAATGGGGATCAAAATCACAAGATCTTGTACTAGCACATTAACCCTGCTAAAGGTACAAAATGGAATGAACATGCATTCAAGCTTAAAGCCCAGAGCTCACTGCTCAAATATAATAGAGGGAAAAAACCCCAAGAAGACAAGGGCTACAACAATAAATGGACCACAATAAATTAATTTATGAACTAAACAATAGTATCTCTGATATGCCAATACAACTCCGATGAAGTACAAAAAATCTCTATCTCAATTATGGATCCTACTCATACCTCTTAACACAATCTCTAATAGACATGCGTACATCCATTCACACTCTTCAAAATTATAATTGATTACATCTTTATATACATTTCATCAAGCTTGTAACCATGAACAAGGTCGACATTAGCCTTAACACCTCAATTAAAAATATTTAATCAAGTACAGTATAAAAAATAATGCAATCCAAGACATAGTTAGGACCCAAATTTGCATCCACGAACACACTTCAAATCCACAAATCATGCCACAATCCTTCACAACACGTTATACCACTAAATGGGCCAAGAAAAATAAAAATATCAACATGCCACAAGAAAATCATTGAATCTAGTCACATCACCCAGTGTGATCCAACAAAATGAATAGGAAATTAACTATAAATATCAGAAAGTATCATGAAATGCCACATCAACAATATAAACAACTATCTCAAAATTCATATCTATCTCTACAGTGTTCATCAAGAATACAAAGCACCAACCTTTGTCCCTCAAGAAAAATAGATTTCTAGCATCCAAATCACAAACCATTCAAGCTAAGGACATACATCCATGTCCTAAACATACCACTAGGTTAGAAACCAAAAATATTGCATAATCGATCCAAACTGATCCAAAAACTAGAAAACTATCACTTCCTGAACAACCAGAAAAATAGTCAGTGATAAATCACCTGAAACTCACTCAAATCATAATGCGAACCTTTGTAAGTTAACATAGGCCAACTACATACATCCCATCAACCATCTGTAACTTTTCAACATTTGATCCTCAATACCATATCCATATCGATCCAAACTCTTAACTAAACAAACCAGGAACACTGTCATAAATAAGAAAATATGTTGACATCGATGACAAAACATAAATGTCATCACATATGTGTAATATATCTAAAAGATCTCCAACAATCTCCCCCTTTTCAATTAATTGAAATATATGATGTGAAAAAACAAATCAATGCACAAAGAAACCATATCATCAATACTACATATAATATCCACAATATATCTCTCCCTTAAATTTTCTGTAAAAAAGAACAACCTCTCTCTCTAAGATCCACATTTTTTTTCACACGGTTATCTCTCCCCTTTTAACATCAATGAAAAAGGAACATATATGTAGCAAGCCATAGAGGCCATAATAAACTAAATATATCTCCCAAAAACTGAACAATATACCTCACAAGATTGACTACTCCGCAAGACTAACTACTCCCCCTAAGTAGTAGCCACCTAAACATCAATCTAGATTAGTGATAATCTCTATGAAAGCACTGGACGGATGCAAATCCATGCATCTCTAGCTCTAATCAAGAGGGGCCATCGCCCCAAGCTTACCTCATGGATACTCAAAAGTATCCTTTGGCAAGGGATACATGAAAATATCTGCAATCTTCTCTTTAGTAGGCACATATTCCAATCTGTCTTCCTTTTCACTCACCTTGTCTTTCAAGAAATGATATTGGATAGATATATGGTTTGGTTTTTAATGCAATATAAGATTCTTTGAAATATTGCTAGCACTTGAGTTACCCCAATCTGCATTAGTTAAATAACCTAGTGTAAAATTGTCATCCTTTCCATATCATAAACCATAGTCAATTATTGCTTTCAAATATCTTAATATCCTCTTAACAACAACAACATGTGACTCCTTTGGTTCGACTTGAAATATTGCAACAACGCAAACTACATTTTTTATATCAAGTTTAGTCTGTGTTAAGTATATAAATCCAATGATCATTGATTTGTACCTTATATGATTGTCATTAGGATAACCATCACTCTTTGTCAACTTGAAACCAATAACCATAGGAGTACCAACCGATTTTGAATCATCCATTCCAAATTTCTTCAACAAATCTCTCACATACTTAGATTGTGATATGAAAATCCCCTTTTCTGATTGAGTAATATGTAAATCAAGAATTTATTTCATCTCACCTATCATGGACATCACAAATTATTTTTGTGTCCCATTAGAAAATTTCTTTCTCAACTTGTTATCACCACCAAAAATGATACCATCCACAAATACTTCAATAATCAAGAAATTGTCATCATCAATTCTAAAATATAAATTACTGTTAGCAATATCTTTACTAAAACCAAGTATCAACAAATATTTTTCTAACCTTGTATACCAGGCTCTCAGTGCTTGTTTTAATCCATACAATGATTTCTTCAATTGGAAAACCATGTCATGTTGATCAGTGAAAGGAAAACCATTAGGCTGTTCAACATATATTTCCTCTTCCAACCCTCCATTCAAGATTGCAGACTTAACATCCATTTGATATAGCTTAATTTTTTTTATATTGCAATAGAGTATCAACTGATCAACAACAACTAATTACCAGCAACAATCAAAGTTTTTGGTTGCTTTCTACCATCACCTATCTATACCATATACATAATAACCAAAAAAAAACTTATATATAGTACATGTATTTGGTGTACAAAAACATAACAATATTACTATGAGTTTTCCCATCCATCAGTATTGTTTCTATATTCTGTATTATCCCATCCATTTTTACTATTTCCTTGTCCATGGTTGTTCCAAGTGTCATTGTTAGCCTTTTTTTCCCATTCACTATTATATGCATCATCTTGGTTGTTAGCCTTGTTTCCATCATCCTCATTTGTGCTCTGAATGTTTAGATGGTTGAGGTCTTGAATTCGACCAATATTCTCTTCTTGAGGTTCTTCGACATATGAGAAGGACTAAATGTCATTCTTGTACACAATCATTGCACCTTCTTTTACTAATGATAAGAATATTTCTTCTGGCACCTTTATCCTTGCAGCTACCTGTGAGACAATATGTAAATGTGTAAGTTTAATATGAAACTCAGTAAGATCCCATTTCCTGGCTTGGAAGATCTCCTCATTTCTGTGTTTCCAAATGACCCAAATAATTTCAATAGTTACAGTAAACCACAAGTTATTCATTTTACAGTCTATTACCTTCATTTTTCTCAACTCCCGGTTTTAGTCTTGGTTGGTAAAAGTCCTTAAGATGAAGTTGAACTTGAACTTTGTTAAGTTAGTTCAAGTTCAAGTTCAACCCAATTACCATTTCTGAGTCTTACATCGCCCATTTTTGTCTATCCCTCAAAAAGGTCTGTCGGCCCCAAAGTTGAACCCGAACTTGAACCTAGTCCTGAACCTTAAGTTTATTCAAGTTCAAGATCACTTTTGTAATATAATAACTTACACATGGAGAATTCGACGGGATTTTCCTTTCTTTCAAAAGAAGGTTTTTGTTTTTAAGCACTCCGAGTGTTAATTAAATTTTGGAGGTTTCCGTACAGAGATTGTCTCATTCAATTGGATGGCTCGTGCATGTGAATATTGGAAATGATAGTTGATGGCATGACGTAGGAGTCATTATTACATAGATATGGTAATCAGCGAATGTCCTCGGGAATTGAGATATTTCTGCCGATTTAGTTGGAAGATTAATGAGAAGTGGCTTGACATGTCAAATCAATCATTCTTTCATTAAAGCATTTATTGGAGACATGCTTTGAAGATTTATTAAGGATCCTACAAGCCATTTTCTAATAAATGAAGAATGATTAGAATGTTTTTGTTATTTATTTTGGCCAAAGAAGGAAGGAGTGGCGAAATTGGTGGTGAGAAGTTTATAGAAAACTGGAGCGCAGGAAATCAGTGAGTTATCTTTCCCCTTGCAATTTTCAGTTTTCAGAGGCTCTTTCTATGTTGTAAGTCTTTTCACTACATGTTGGTAAGATGTCGTTGTTCCATCCAAAACTCCCAAAGGAGGAAATTAGAACCCACCTGTTAGGTTCTCTTCTAGACATTGGGGATACTTTCTTGTTGAATGTAAATCTAGGGGAGCTATGTGATAGAGTCTGAAATGATTCTGAAGGTTCTTTTTCTAGGAAGTTAGCAGGAATCAGACTTATAGAAGTTGTTGCATTTCCTTTGGCTTTGATTTTCCTTGAACTGGTGTTAGAGTGTACTAACAAGTATGACACTAAGAGTAGATGCATCAAGGATGCGTCAGGAGAAATTTTGGTCAAAATTAGTTGAGAGACATTGATGGCAGCTCTGCAAATTTCAGATAAGGAACCATATGAACCTTGGACTTACATGGAAGTAGACCATGTGTATGAGGCAGATAAGAAAAAATACAGCTCCTCGATAGCCCAGGCATGGCTTGTGAAACCAGAGAAAGGAGGATCCAGGTTGCCAAAGCCTCTAACAATTGAGCACCTCCGTAAGGACATAGTTGATATGATTCTTCTTCTAAATAGGGTGAAAGGGAACCCCCATGCATTTCATTGGGAGAACTGGATGTACTGCTTCATCCAGAAGATTATAGAAGGAGATAAGTTTATAGACTAGGCTGACCTAATAGCAGAGAAACTCCACAAAGAGCTCTTAAATGTGACTAATTTGACTGCATTTTACATGTCTTCTTATCTTGTTTATGTTTTAGCCTATTTCTGAGCTTGGGAAGGGTTACCCCATGAATTATGGATGAGTGATATGAAGATATATGATTATTTCACATGCTTACAGAAGGAAAATTTCTCCAGCATGTTCAAAACAGTAAATGACAAATTCTTAGGGAAGTTAATTTTTGAGTTACGAGGGAGAGAAAATTGCAGGCTTTCTGAAGAAGTTAAATAGGTGATAAATGTTTACAGTTGTCATTTTATATAGTTTCCTAGATTTACTTATCTTAGGGTTGGAGCGTTTGATGAGGAACCACTACGGCTCCCTAGGTTTTGTTTAGATGATGTAGAGGAAGAGGAGGAACCACTACAGATGGGGTAGAGGAAGATAGTGAGATTGATGTTTTAGATTCTCAATACTTGGAGAAGGTTGAGGCCCTCCCTATTCCCGAGTTAGATTGGATGGAGCCAGAGGAGGATGATCTACATAATAGAATGAAAAGGGTTATTGAAAGAATAAAGGCGTGGTTGTTGAAGAAAATATTTTCTGTTATTCCTTTGGAGTCCACCAAGAAACAAGTAAATACCAAAAAGAGGAGTTCATCGAAGAAAGCTTCTATTTTAACTAACGTAAGTGTTGATCAATCTTGTGTAGGAAAAACTAAACCTGAACTTGAACCATTTTCTCCACAAGTTCAAGTTCAAGTTCAAGTTCAACACCAAGCTGAACCCGAAGTCCGAGTAACCAGATCGAGTTTAAGAGTAAAAAATAGGGCTAAGAGGCAGGAAGAAACTCCTAGTGTCATCGTGAATTTGGACTCATCAGATGCTAATCCACAGGCAATTCCAGTTGCAGACCATAGGATACCTAAGATGGCAGATAATCAACAGATACAGGAGGAAACAAAGAATACTTTGAAGGACTCACTGGCTCTTTTGAGTAACTATGATACTCAAAAGAAATCCTCTGCTACCCCACCATGGCTGGAGACCCCAGTTGCCAAGAAAAGAAATGTGGTTCCTTTATCAGTACCCATTGATGATGTAGTAAGCAGATGTTTGGGAAAATCTTCAAAGGCTAAGAAAATAAAGATGGAGTCCAGAATCAATTTTGATGAAAGCAGTGGTCACTGGATGACAGAGATTGAAAAGCCTAAGGATGACAAAGTTGAAGGGGAGGCTTCAATTCAAGATTTTCAAATATCCAAGGTGGATTTAGGGAAGGACACCAGAGCCGCCGATATGAGATTCTTCAAAGTGTCAAATAAGAAGATTTCTAGTAGAGTCTGGAAAGATGCCAGGGACAAACAGGAGATGAAGGAGGCTATGAAGAGTATGGCCCAATATATTAATGCCATCCAACATCCTAAACCCTTTCCTTTGAGTGAAATGCCAACATCCATTGATGTGAAATCTCCAGATAATCAACGGTTTCTTGACCAAGTTCAAAGAAGCAAGGTGCTTAGCAAAGCATTTGATGATTGGGTAGAACATGTAAAAATAGAAGTTGTCAAGAAGCTAATTCACCTAGATCAAACCCACACCGAAGCAGATCACCTGGTAAAGAAAGTAGAAGCTAGTATTGAAGAATGGGAGATATATAAGACTACCTAGACCAAAGAGCTCCATTAGATGGAAGAAGCTGAAGAGTACGGCCTCTAGAAGCTCCTCACAGAGAGGTCAATACCAGGAATGGATGAAAAAATCCTTTATGTTATAAAGGAATGTATAGACTGGAGAAATGAAGTTGTAGCCCTAGGAATTTCTGAGGTAAAAATTTTCCTGAAGGGGCTAAAGGTAATTAAAGATATCATCTCCAATGATATAAACTGGATTGGTAAGCAGTGTCAGGAAGCCCAAGAGGAGTTAGATAAACCAATTGAATAGGTAATCAAGGATGTAAATACCTGGTTTGATGAGCTCAAAGGGATGAAGGCCCCTACAGACAAGGAATTCACAAAGGTTGCACAGATAGAATCAATGATCATTCTTTAGCAAGATCATTTAGTTATGCACAAAGAAAAGATAGCTGAGATCAAAAGGGAGAAAGAAGTCTGGAAACAATGGATCAATTTTATGGGTTACCACATCAATCGGTAATATCCATGTTTACAGCCGCATTTGAAGATTGGAAGGTGGCATGACTTGCAGCAACCTCAACCCCTTAACCATTTGGAACACTTGGAAACTTTTTGAAGGTGTTTTACTCCTAGTCCTATGTTTTTTTCTTAATGCTTAGGATAGTTATTTCATCTAGAAGTATTTACTTTCAAGAAAAGACAATTTTACCAAGTTAGTTGTGGAAGCTCTGCGAGGCTATTTATTGAAAAACTTTTAACTGCTTAAGGGTTCGACTCTCTGAGTTTTGAAGAAACTATTTTCTAAGAACTTAACTTCAAGTTTTCTAAAGACTGATATTATAGAATATATGAAATATCCTATGGTATTGCATATATGTTTAAGCTTTTGAATTGATAAATACTACTGTTTATCTTATGTGATTTATTTTCTTGTGGAGATAAGTTGTGTTGAATAAAGCTTAACTATGATATGGATGGATTTTATGCTTAGAAGTGACAGAGAGAATTATTATTGAAGTTTTAGATTCAAGAAATTAAAAGTTTGAGATTAAGATAGAAGTAGATCTGTTTCTCTAAAAATCTACACATTCTTTTCATGTTGATGGACTGAATGTTTTCCTAAAGTGTTTTCTGGTGAAAAACACACATGATGTTACTTTTCTGTGTTCAATAAGATCATATTGAAAATCTTTCTAGAAGGTAGTTGCACCTTGTAATTTGCAGAGAGTTTTCTTTCTAAGCGACTCATTTGTTAGTGTTGAGATTTTCTCTTCTTTTCATTCTTTAAAGGAGTCTAAGATTAATTTAAAGAAAAGGGAAAAACTGTATGCCAATAGTTTTTGGTGACTCTACTGGGGAGAGTCTATGAATAGACCAAGATTTGTATCTTTGCATTTAATGATCAACTATGGCATTACCCACTGAAGTTATCCTTGGTCGACAAGAACTTCCTCCGATTTTGCAACCAAGCCTTGATTTTTTAGATACTCAAGAAGACATAATTGCTGACCTTTATGCAGCAGCTTGGAAATTGAGAATGAATGATAAAAAATACCAGCAAGTAAGGTTAGTCCTTGAGGAAGAGGAAGAAATTGGAGAGTGGCTCAGGGGCTTGCCTGTAGCCTAGGAGGCTGTTGTAGTTGACAGAGTAGTTTGAAGGCCCTAAGAATAATTAGTTATTTTCATATTTGTTTCAGTTCAACTCAATAAACTGGCTGATAAAAGATTTACAAGGGGAGATAGAGCAAAGGGTCTTGTAGATTCTGATTTTGAAGATCTAGCGAAGCTTGATTTTAAAAATCAGACTCCTTCTAGGAAAAGATGTTATAAGACTGCTAGCAGACCTTCTTCTCCTACTAAGTCTACCCCTCTAACCACTTTTAGTTCTTTGGTATCACCAGGAACCATAATTCCCACTTTTATAAATTTACGGCCCTTGAACTTTATCTTACCTCCCATGGCACAGAATCAACCCTAGGGTGCAGTTGTAGGACCTTTAAGCTTAGGAGAAAATTTGGGAAATTTTCCTAAGGGTCGTGATATTCTACCTAAATTTAGTCATGATGGAAAAAAGTCTCTAGAAGACCATTTGAATGCCTTTAACACAACATGTGGAGTTTTGGCTGTTGGGACTCTAGAAGTAGCTGTCAGACTCTTTGTCCTGACATTGACAGATGTAACAATAGAATGGTTTCATAACCTACCACATGCCTCTATAACTAATTGGGATACCATGAAGACAACATTTGAAACTAGGTTTAAGTCAGCCGATCATGCTAATAATCCTTTGATCCAGTTGAGTCAAATGAAGAAGGAGATTCAAGTCCCTATGAGAGAATTTGTGGCAAGATTTAACAAGGGAATTTAGGTAATTCCAGTTGCTAGCAGACCTAATGATGAAAATAAAAAAGGATTTTTATTGAATGCTATGCCTCCTAATGTCGCATTTCCTTTGAAAAGGGCTAGACCAGCCACCTTAGCAGCTGCTCAAAATCTTTCCATTGAACTAGAGGATGATCTCATAACAAGTGGCAAATGGAGAAAAGATGTTCAATCACCTAGCTCTCAGCCTTCTACCTCTTCATCGTCAGACCCTGTGATTCATAGACTGATGAATGACTTGATAACTATCAAGCTGAAATTACCTAAAACTACTAGTCCCTATCAAGATATTCCATGTAAATATCCAATTCAAGGATCCTCAAACTTAGGAAAATAGTTCAACTTACCTCTTGCTCAGCAAAGACTACAAATTGAACCTCCACCGAATAAAAGCAACATGTGTGTTTTCCATCTTACTGATGAGCATGAGGGTGTTTCATGCCCTGAAAATATATGACATGTACAACTTGAAGTTGAGAGGGAAGTAACAGCAAAGGTGACTGTCGAAGACATATCCTCTAAGGTGCCTGGCAACTTTGGAAACTTTTACCTTGAATATGAATCAGACTCCGAAAAGGGTGGAGACATATTGGTAACTTTAGAGGATACCTCTTGCTCAGTTCTGACAACAAACCAGCGTGGAGGAAAAGTGAGTAATTGGACTAATGCAGCAACCAAAGATAGTGAAGGTTAAGCCAGTGATCATCCAAAGATTCTAAAACCAAGTGGTCTAGAGGTACAAGTCATGAAAAGGTTTGAAGCTGACCCCCCTTTTAGTATAGTTGATTTTTGTAAAACTTAAAAAGTGTAAATTTTTGCTGCGGAATATTTGAAAATGAATCCTCGGGAGTTAGATAAATTGGTTAGTTATGTCAAAGGTCCTTCTGTCGAACCTAGGGTCCAACAGATAAATAATGCATGTTTTAAAGGATAGTCTGTAAAGAAGGAAGACACAGTTGAGCAAAAGCCTACCGAGAAGCCCATTTCTACTATTTCCATTAGCTTGAAACCTAAACCATTTTATGTATCCCTATTCATTCATGGCTTAAAACTAAACAAATGTATCATTGATTTAGGGGCATCAGATAATATTATGCCTTCATCTGTGGCCAAAGCATTAGATCTCCCTATTACTAACACCTTTGGACACTGCTATTCTATGGATGCAAAACAAGTCTTGCTCCTAGGTCAAATCAAGGACACCCAAGTTGCTTTGGTAGATTTCCCATATAAGAGATTGAAGTTAACCATCCTAGTAGCTGATATTCCAGGCAGCTACGGTATGCTTCTGAGCAGAACCTTTTGTAGGGATCTAGGTGGTGAAATAAAATTGGATTGGTCTCAAGCCATAGTCCCTATAGGAAATAAGAAAGTTACTCTCCTCCCATAACCCAAACCAAATACACTATTTTTCCCTCAGAAGATCCCAAATCCCAAATCTTGTATGAAGAATCTGAGTTTGCTAATTATGTTATCTTATCAGAAGATAGTATCCCAAATCTGGTGGCTGCAGATGAAGAAATTCCTTGGACTCTTGAATTTGATGGAAGTTTCTCTTCTACAAGCTTAGGGGTTGGAGTAGTTCTCATTTCCCCTGCTGGATTCAAATTTCCTTTTTCATTCAAACTTGAGTTCGAGAACACAAAAAATATGGAAGAGTATGAAGCTCTACTGTTGGGTTTAGAGGAAGCAAAGAAGAGAGGGATTAAACTTTTAAAGGCATGTGGTGATGCAAAACTAATTATCAAATAGGTCAAGAACATGTTTTTAGTGAAGAATGAGAGACTGAAGCATTACAAAAATAGGGTGTGGGATGAGATTGAGTGGTTTGAATCCTTTTCAATTGAAGCAATTCCTAGGAATGTAACTCAAGAGCTGATGCTCTTGCCGGGTCAACATCTTTTCTCATACCACACCCAAACTTTACAGAAGATTGTTATACCATTGAAGTCATACATAGGCCCAGTGTTCACGATAATTCCTATTCCTAGCAAGTGTTCATAGATGATGCTCACATAAATGAATTTCTGCAAGGTTTGGATAAGTTCTCAACCAATTATTATGAAGGGTCAGAGTCCGAGTGCCATGAATTTTGTCCAAGAAAGGAATCCAGCTCTTCAGAGGAAGTGACTCAACTTAAAGGAAACTCCATACCCAAAGGATTAGTAGAGTTAGAGAGGTTGTTTGATAGGAGAGATTTTTATTTAAATTCTTTCGGCATACCAGATAGTACTCCTTCAGGTGAATATGAAAAAATTAATATTGGTGATGAGTTCAATCCCAAGATGGTTAATTTAGGGGTGTGTTGTGATGAAGATGAAAGAGGCCATTTCACCAAGTTATTGAAGGAACATGGTGACGTATTTGATTGGACCTATGATGATTTAAGGAACTTCAGGCAGGGACAGTTTACACACCATATCCCCTTGAAGCCAGGCACATCACCATTCCGTCAAAAATTGAGAACATACAATCCAAAGGTGGCGAATGCCATTTTTAAAGAAATTGACAAGATGCTTCAAGCGAGAATTATCTTTCCAATACACCATTCCACATGGGTGGCCAACATTGTTCCTATGCAGAAATGAAATGGAGAAATTAGAATATGCGTGGATTTTAGGAACCTCAATCAGTCAAGCATTAAAGATAACTTCGCCTTACCTATGATGGACCAAATTATTCAAACTGTAGCTAGCTTGGAGATGTTGTCATTGCTTGAAAAATTTTCAGGCTATAATCAAATCAGTGTTGCAGAGGAAGACCAACACAAAACAACTTTTACCACACCCTAGGGCACGTTCGCCTATAGGAGAATGCCTTTTGGCTTGATTAATGCTAGAGCCACATTTTAGAGGGCTATGAATTCCACTTTCAACCATTTGTTAAACAAGACCATCACCATTTACTTAGATGACATGATAGTTTTCTCTCGGAGGCGTAAGAAGCATCTAAAGGACTTGAAAGAAGTTTTGCAAAGGTGTAGGGATCATGGTGTTTCCTTGAATCCGAAGAAGTCAATCTTCTGTGTGACGAAAGGTAAGTTGTTGGGTCATTTAGTTTCAAAGGAGGGCATTAAAATTGATCTAGAAAGAGTCAAAGCTATCCAGCAATTGTGTCTACCTGTTAATTGAAAAGGAATTAAATCTTTTTTCAGTCAAGTTAACTTCTTAAGGAAGTTTGTGCCTGATTTCACTGAAACATCAAAATCGATGGTAGACCTATTAAGTGAAAAGAAAAATTTCAAGTGGGATGAACCAGCTATCTATATGCACCCTAAAATGGTCACCTAGACTTTGGGCCCCTATTTAGCAATTTATCAAATCCCTAAATTAATATTTTCAAAAATCAACATTTTTCAATTATATCAATTTCCTTGATCAAATCCTATGTTATCATTTATTCAATTATTCCTTGGGCTAACCATTTTATCCTAAGTCTTTATTTATTAAAAGGAATATTTCCTCCCCTTTTAATAAATAAAAAGCCCCCACTTTTCTTCTTATCCTAAGTTGCACAAATAAAGCATTATTCTTATTTTATAAAAAGAGAAAAGCACTTTTTGTCTCATATGGGCACAAAAGTCAACTCTTATGTTCTCATTGGAGGATACTTGTGCACATGGATTGCTCCTCTTTCAAGCTCCACCCTTGATTAAATATTTTGACTCTTAATTTCCATGGTCCATTCCTTCTCATTTCCTATAAAAGAAGAGCTCTCTTCCTCATTTGCATATCAATCTTTTATGCTAATGTTATGCTGCAAGTTTTCTAGGACACTTTGGAGCTTTTTGAAGATTTGGAGCATTCTTGGCTTTTGCATCTACATTCCATTCTTAGTTTCATTCATGCATAGTAGCTTCATGTTTATGCTTTCATAGTTAGATTTCCTTTCAAGCTTTAGAGTAACTCATCTAGTTTAACTAGGAAGGCTTGGTAATACTTGTACTTTCCTTTTCATAGCATAGTTTGTACTTTCATTTCCATATCTTAGCTTTCATCTTTCATTTCTAGCTTGCATATTAATCTTAATCTAGTTTGCATTTGCATTTCATAGTGATTCTTGGGGATATTGGCATTCTTGCCCTTGTCTTCATTTGAATCTCTCATTATGTGGTTGACTAGCAAGGTCATTAGCCTAATAGCTCTAGCTGAGAGCAAACTTCAAATAATCTTGCAACTCCATGCATAGAGAGCTCTAGGTCACTTTCTAAGGTTTCCTATTCATGGATTCCCTTGGATATAATGACTTAGAGAAGTGCACCATTTGAGTGTGTACATTTTTGGTGCCCACAATTGGGTAGAGCTTTATGGTTTTGTCCTTCATTTCATGCATTTTCAAAAAAAATTCATCATAGTTTAGTGTCATTTTCGACTCTCTATTTTTCTATCTCAGAGTGTCGTGTGACAGTTTCTTGTATAGTAGGGTGACACTTTACCAGTTAAAAGTGTCGCACTGTTTGATAGATAATATTGCACTACTTAGTATATTCTGTCGCCTGCAGGTCAGCGAACTGTCGCATGAAGATAAACTGTCACCCCCGTATATAGCAAAGTGTCGAACGATATTTTTGGTGACTGTACTATTGCCTATACTCGACAGTTAGTTGTTTCTTGGTTCTTTTTTGCTGAATTTGGATCTAGTTAGCTTGCTAGTTTAGTTTGTTGTGGTTAGATAGGTTTAATTTGTAGATTTCATTTAGATTTTGGTTTTTCTAACCTTGTGGGTCTAACAAGTTGTGCTTGTAGGTACTCTTATTGCTTGAAATATTTTTCCAAAAGAACGCATGTCAAAGCTTTAGATGCACAAGGGCTACTAACGGTTTTTGTAGGGCTGCCCAAAGCATAAAAACCCAATCAAGTGCTTGTTGTTTATTTCATTTTCAAGTGTGGAAATTACTAGTTGTTTCATTTCATAGGAACATAATATCTTGTTTTAAGAATTCTTGGATGGTAGGAGAAGTATGCTCTTCACCCTTGTGGTGAACCAAAAAATCTTGACCCATCTTTGGATTTTGAAAGCAAGAGGGTAATTGAACATTTGCTTGGTGTGTTTGAGAGAAAGATTTGGGATAAGGGAGTATGATCTTCACCCTTGTGGTGAAAAAAAATTCTTGAATTTCATAAGTTGATCCATTCTTTGTTTAGATCTTTAGAATCCTTTAGCGGGACTGCTCTTGAGCAATCAAGAGGAATGACCTAAGTGGGGTCAAGCTTATTGCTGGCTATTCCAACCCACTATAAACTCAAGGCTATCAAGGACACAAAACCTTGGTAGATGTAGTGCTTGTCTTCGCTTGATGTGAGTACTTGTGGGATTTTGACCATGAGAAAAGTATTGAGCAAGAATGCTTAAGGTACTCTTGAGGCCGCAAGGTCTGTTACTTGCCGCAAGGTAAGGAGTCCCTTTGGAGAGAAAGAGGGGTACTATGAATGGAAGCCCTTACTAAGAACCATAGATAGAGGCCACCCTATTTTTTGCTTAGCTTCTTGGTACAAGGATTGATCCAAGTGGAATAACCCGGATCACCCCAAGATTACTCACCATCTGTGTTCCTTTGGTTGTGTCATTGGCACTTCCACGACAAAGCCAATATCTATTGTGGGTAACCACTTTATGTGAGGCAATGGGACATCAAGTGTGGGCCAAGTTGTTAAGTATTGAGCCATTGTCTTTCTAGGCTAAAAAGTGTGTGAAGTGTTCTTGTTGTGATATACCCGTGTAAACGTTCTTGAACAACAAACATCATGGTAGCATTCATAGGATTTTATTGCTTTGATATCACAGGTGCTTGTCTTGGCAAGGTTTCTTTTTCCATTATATCAAGTACTTTATGACATGTTTGATCACCTACTATTTGCAAACCTGTCAATTTACTGCTGTCACTATGATTGAGATAAAAAAAATCAACCCTCAAACTGAAATTTTGAACAAACAGTCCTTAAAACTGAGATTTTGCACTTCACTGGTCAAAGAGTCGTACGACACTAAAACAATATCACCCTTTTACTAAGAAATATCATGTGACAGTTCGTTGCTGGAAGACTATCGCATTATTTGCTAGAAACCGTCACTCGGGTCGCCTGGAAATTGTCACCTTGCTTAGAGCGAAATATCGCCTGCTGAGAAACTGTTCCCCTGTCTGCCTGGATACTGTCGCCCAGAATCTTTTTGCTATCTGCCTAATTCATGTAATTTTTAGTCTTCTCTTAATTGACCAAATTTTAGTGAGTTTCGTACCCTACAACTGAAAGCTTGTTTGTGCCTCAGGTTTTTGGCTCTAGACATCTTGAGTTAGTAATCTTTGACTTCACCAAAAAAATTTCTTGTCATTAGTAAGTTAGGAATCATCTTTGTTGAGAAGATTCACCTTTAGATTCCTTGATTGCACACTTGGAGAGTTTGAGTACTCTTTTGTCCAAATCCACTTTCATATAAATTCAATTTCAATATATTTTGGTTAAATCATCCTCCTGATCCATATGTGCTAGGATACTGGAATCCTTTTGTTATGCACCAGTGTGGCAGTGTTGATTTATACCTTTTGTTAGCTTTCTATCTCACCATATCTCTTTTTGGACAATTGAATATTTTCACTATCCTAGTTTGACAATTAGCGATTCATAAGGTTATTTTCTCACTAAGGATCTTTTCTTTCATGCCGGTTACAACAAGATACCAAGTGGGTCAAGGAAAAAAACCTCAAGTAGTTTTTGAACAATTACCTTTAGTTCAAACTCGTCAAAGGTGAAAGGGGAAGGAACCCATCTTCGATCAATCTCCTAGGAGTGTTGCAGAAGTGTGGTTTGAGCCTAAGAGTATCCTTAGTCAGTTGTGTACTTCTTTATCATCCTCTCAATCAAATATGGACATGAGCTACACTTTGACTAGGAGACAAAGAGAAGCAATAGATCAAACTCTTGATGACATTTTTCAGAGACATAGGAGTAACATGTCATTCAATGATGACAATCAACCTGAATCACCTCCTATTAATTCAAGATATCTAGATGCGCATCAACAAGTTGAAAGACACTATGCACAAGCTCATCAAGATGCATGGTCACAACATGAGGACCAAAACAACCAATCATGTGATGCTCATGTGAACGCAGCTAACTTGTTCAACCGTTCAAGACCAAGCTCTCCACTAAAAACAACCGCAAGATATACAAGTGAGAGGCTAAAAAGTATTGAGTGAGAAAAACAAGCCTTCTTAAATGAACAAGTTGCAAAAGAAGAAAGATTTAGGCTCCTAGAGGAGGAACAACAAGCCTTGTTAGACATAGAGAGAAGAATTGCACAAGAAGAACAAGATAGGCTCCTAGCCAAACAACTTAATGCACAATTTAACAATAGGGGTACCAATAGTGGGACCAACTCCCCACCATCTACTCCCTTGGGCAGCCCATGAGGCAGAAAATATTCAAGGTCACCATCAAGATCTCCTAGTCCTAGAGGAAGGACTTTACAACATGCTCACTATAGGAGATAGACGCCTCCTAGGAACTCAAGACAACCCTCCCAACGAGCTCATCATGGCTCTCAACATGGAGGAACTAGTGCAAATTATGAAGCTCAAGACTTTATGAGAATGCAACAAGAACCACTTTTCCAACAATATGTGGAAAAATATGTTGAGAAAAATAAAGATAAGTTCCTAGAGAACCTAATCAACAAGGATGCAAGGGTCCCTTATAACTTTGACATAGATAGAAAAATAAAGAAACAGAGTCCCTCACAAGAGGAAGAGATTAAGAAAATCAAAAAGATGATGGAGAAGATGATGGCTCCTAAGAGTTTCTTCAACCTTGATTCTATTTGTCCTAACCCTTTTGATAAGAGTGTGAGCATGATGGATTTTCCTAGGAAAATTGAGTTTCCCCAATATGAAAAATATGATGGTAATGGTGACCCACATGATCATGTGTGTCAGTTTTATACCATGAGTTTTGAATTTCACCACAAAGATTCCTATCTAATGAGATTATTCCCAAGGAGTCTAAAAGGTCAAGCTATGGAGTGGTTTACCAACATAACCCCTCCCGTCAAAACTTTTAAAGAATTGGTTCATAGATTTGTGCAACATTTTGCCTACAACTTATCAAGAGTATTCATCATGCTCGATTTGTGTAATTTGAAACAGAATCAAGGGGAATCTTTTGTTACATTTTTACAAAGGTGGAGACGATTATGCTCCTGATATTCTAGGACAATTCCTAAACAGGAGAGAATTGATATCATTGTGAGCAATTTAGTACCTGAGATGCGGTATGAGGTTCAGAAGATGGTCTTTGATTCATTCGACACCATGGTCGAAACCACATGTAGAATA
The DNA here is from genome assembly GCA_027943335.1 of Chamaecyparis obtusa. Taxonomy (NCBI): domain Eukaryota; kingdom Viridiplantae; phylum Streptophyta; class Pinopsida; order Cupressales; family Cupressaceae; genus Chamaecyparis; species Chamaecyparis obtusa. Next base: position 409,689 of record BSBK01003335.1, on the reverse strand, counting down.
GAGGATGTCTTAAAAGAGCAAGGTATTTTGGCTAAACAACATAATAACAACAATAGTCAAAATAATAACAACCATCATAAAAACAAAGGCAAGAACTCACACTAGAATAAAAATAAGCAAGTAGTCAATGATGGAGTTGTTGACTCTAACAAACCAAAGGATCAAGGTGTCCTTCATTTATCTAGTGCAGTTCAAGCTATGAAGCTTAACACATCCTATAACCAACAAGAGCATAAACAAAGATATCAAGAAAGACCTAAAAAGGAGAAGCGACAGTTCTCTAAGCTTGGGGATTCTTATGAGGATGTTTTCAAAATGCTTATTGATAACAATCTTGCACAACCACAAGATCCAGCAAAATTTCACATACCTGACATTAAGCCATATTGGTGGAATGAAAAAGCTTACTGCATATTTCATAATGGCATTGGACATGACATAGAGCACTGCTAGAAACTTAAACATCTTATTCAAGATCTTATTGAAAATGGTAAACTTCAGATTGATGGATTGAAGACCAATGCAGATCATAAAGTGTTTAAGGAACCTTTGCCTAAATATGATAAGGGGGAAACCTCTAAACCCAAAGATGGCAAAGCTGCAATCAACTACACCTATATGTTTACAGAGAATGTTATCAATATGCTTGAAGCTATGGATGAAAATGTCAACATGATGAAAAGAAAATATTCTCATAGTCATGATGTGGACTCTCCTATATTTGATAATGAACCCGTGGTGGTGCTTAGAGGTACTCACTTTCAAAGGTCATCTCAAGCTCTTAATGCTATCGCTAAAAGCCAAGGTCAAGGTCCTGTGGTCATTAGATGTCCTAATTCTAACCAATCTAGCAAACCAAAGCAAGTGACATCCAAGAATGTCACCACCAAGTCAGCGATTAATCCAAAAATGAGCTACAATCTTGTTGATCAGTTACAAAGAACACCAGCTCAAATCTCAATTTTTGAGCTCCTAGAGTTGTCTCCAAGACATAAGCATGTCCTTGAAGATGCTTTGCGTACAACCAATGTCCCTAACAACATAGACATTGATCAATTCCAAAATATGGTAAATCACCTTGCCAGCCCACATTACCTCACATTCTCAAAAGATGACAAAGCCTTGAGCCATCCACATAATCTTGCCCTTCACATTGAAGTCATGATTCACAAGACCTGTGTCAGGCGTGTGTTGATTGATGGGGGTGCTGAGCTCAATATTTGTTCCTTGAGTTTGTTGAAAATATTGGGTTACTCAGAACAAGTTATTGATACTCGCAAGAAAATAACCATCAAAGCCTATGATGAGGCAGAGAGAAGCTCCAAAGGCTTGGTCATCCTTCCTATTAGGATTGGCCCCGTTGAAAAGGACATCTTGTTCCAGATTGTTGATGCTGGTCCTCTAGCCTATAATATTGTACTTGGTAGACCGTGGATCCATGACATGCAAGCGGTGTCATCCACCTACCACCAATGTGTCAAATTCCCCTATAATGGAGTAGAGGTTTGTATACCTGGGGATAGTACTTTATTAATTAATGCAATTTTAGTAGGGACTCATGTTCCTCTCATTAGAGAAGCATAAAATTTTGATACAACTTTGGCACAATGTCAGAATAAGTTCAAAACCATAGACCTTGGTATGGGGGGTTATCACATTGACTCCTTCACAAAGCTGCCAGTCTCACCTAGCTCCTATGGTAGACCTTCATAGGAGATGCATTCCTCATCCTTAGCAATGACTCTATTTGATACATTTGTAGAGTCTTCAATACCCATTCAAGATGAGAAAGAGGAAGTAGCTATTAGAGACTGGATTTACAAAGAGGAAAAATACAAGCATAATGAGAATTTTTCTCCATCTCCTAAGACTTATGGGAGAGGATATACTTTGGTCAAAAATATGGGTTACCCAAGTCATGGTCCTCTCAGTCATAGACTAGATGCTAAGGCTGAACCACTCAATCATACTCTTTTTGGGCACAAATCTAAGACAACAGTTGGCCTAGGTTTCGAAAGTCAGAACAAGACAGTTGCCCCTATCCTAGCTGCGACAGATAGTGATGATGAATACATGCCCAATTTGCAAAATCAACAAGATAGGTGTGAAGATTGGGTCCCTTCCACCAATCTCCTTTGGGGAGATTCAGATACTACAGTTGATAATCCCACAGTTTCAGAACTAGAACAAGAAGAATCCACTATTGAAGATCATGTTGAGGATCCTATTCAACACACAAATGGCATTCAAGAGGGTGTTACCCTTGGTGACATCAATGCTTCTACTTCAAGACCTAAAAAATATGGTTGGTGTAAGCATCCTAGCCGGGATTCAGATACGGACTCACATGAGTATGAGTGGGAGACTCTTTCTAATTGTTCTATAGTTGACATGGACATTGTTGTTGTCCATACATATAGTTCCCAATTCGAGGTAGCTAATGAGTCTAGTGTAGGACTAGAGGATTGGAATCCATGAGTTTCTTTAGTGGAGGATGCTTCACTTAGTAGGATGAGTCTTGATTTGGGTACCTAGAAAGATACTTGATGGATCCTAACTCTACAATCACCAGAGATGATGCTATTCACATACACAATATTGAACCAGCCATTGACCTACCCCTTGTCAATCTGCACTTAATTGATTGGTTTCAGCGTTATCAAGAGCCTCAGCTTCTAACTTTTCAAAATGACTATGAGATAGCATGCTACTTGAATGCCCTTGAACCTGTAGTCTCTTCCACTAGCGAACCAACTACAAGTATGACAGAGCTAGATATCAAGTACCTTAGTCAAAAAATAAAAAGAAAAGAAACAAAAAATAGGAGTTATGATGGTGAAAACCACTATGTGGCGGTGTCAGAATCGAAAAAAGTAAAAATAAAAGACGTATCCGAAGGTGAAAACCTCCCTGAGGCACCTAAGGATGAGGTACTTGATAATCTTCCAAGCTATTTTTAGGATAGGTCTTCAGTGCTTGTTGAGCCTACATAGCCAGTTAATCTGAATACACTAGAGGCTCCACAAATAATTCATTTGGATCAATCATTGTCAATGCAAGAAAAGGAGACATATACCAAATTCTTACAAAGAAAGAAAATCAATTTTGCTTAGAACTATTCAGACATGCCAGGATTGGACACTAGTCTCATTATGCATCATTTGTCCATAGCTCCAGAAATCAAACTAGTAAAATAGAAATTGAGGAAAATGCATCCTCACATAGCTCTCCTTGTCAAAGCTGAATTAGAGAAACTCCTTAGTGTAGGATTTATAAGAGCTATTGATTATGCCGAATGGATATCTAATATTGTGCCAGTTTCAAAACATGACAAATCCATTCGTGTGTGCATAGACTTTAGAGATCTTAATAAAGCATGCCCAAAGGATGATTTTCCACTTCCAAATATAGACATGATAGTGGACATGACCACAGGCTATGAGATCTATTCTTTGATGGATGGCTTTTCTGGGTATAATCAAATCAAAATAGCTCCTAAAGACCAAGACAAAACTACATTCACTTGTGCATGGGGAACCTATTGTTGGAATGTCATGCTATTTGGATTAAAAAATGCTAGATCTACATATCAAAGAGCTATGACTACTATTTTCCATGACATGATGCATAAGAATATGGAAGACTATGTGGATGACACCTTGGAAAAATCCAAGAAAAGGGATACACACCTTGGTGATTTGGAAGTAATTCTAGATCATATGGAATAGTTTCAACTCATATTAAATCCAAAAAAGTGTGCATTTGGAGTTACCTCTGGCAAACTTGTAGGATTTATCATTTCAGTTAAAGGAATAGAGGTGGACCTAGAAAAAGTTCAAGCAATAATGGATATGCCATCTCCTAAAAACATTAGTCAAATAAGGAGTCTTCAAGGACACCTTCAGTCTATATGGAGGTATTTCACAACTGGCTGATAGAGCTCAACCCTTTAATAAGACTTTGCATAAAGGGGTTAAATGTGTCTAGAATGAGGAATGTCAGAAAAGCATGGATCAAATCAAATAGTACTTGGCTAATCCTCCAATCTTAATGCCTCCTATCCCAGGAAAACCACTTATATTATATGTCTTGACAACAAAATCTTCTTTGGGGGCATTATTGGCTCAACTTGATGATACTAGAAAAGAAAGAGTTGTCTATTACATCAGTTGTACTCTTGTTTCATATGAAGTCAACTACACTAGTATTGAAAAATCTTGCCTAGCGGTGGTGTTTGCTTCCCAAAAGTTGCGACATTACATGCTTGCACATACAATACACCTCATTGCAAAAATTGATCCTCTAAAATACTTTCTTGGTAAGGCCACTCTCATAGGTAGACTTGCTAAATGGATTATGATTCTTTCAGAATTTGACATAGAGTATTTTGAGCGTAAGGCTATAAAAGGACATGCCATTGTAGACCAATTGGTTGATTTTCCAATCCAAGACAAAGCACCAATTCAAGTTGAGTTTCCAGATGAGCACATCATGTATATGACTATAAGAACCTGGAAGATGTTCTTTGATGGTTCTTCCATGAAAAATGGTTTAGGCGCTGGAGTGTTGTTTGTCTCTCCTCATGGATATACTATTCCTAAGTCCTATAAGTTATTATTCCCATGCACAAACAACATTGTTGAGTATGAAGCCTTGACAAATGGATTGAAAATGGCTATAGAATGGGGAATTATAGAGTTGCACATTTATGGGGATTCATAATTGATTATCAACCAAGTTAATGAAGAATATCAAACAAAGGATGACAAACTGATACCCTATAAGAAGATGGTTGATTTATTGCACCGATACTTTACCTTTGTTACATTTCAACAAATCCCTAGAGTAGAGAATAAGGCATCTGATGCTATGGCTACATTAGCTTCACTTCTTTAGTTAGAACAACATGAGTCAAGATTTGAATTCCTAGTGGAAGAGCTACGTTACCCTATTTTTGACTCCTCAGAAAGCCATGTCATTTGTACCTTGGTTAGCCATGAATCATCTCGCTATGGTGCCATTTATTCATATCTCCATGATGGTACTACTCTTGAAACCTTCAATCATTTTGAAAGAAGAAACCTTGTTCGTAATGCCTCTCGCCATACCCTTATCTCTGGTGATCTGTATAGGAGGGGTTTAGATGAGACACTTCTTAGGTGTTTAGAAAAGGATGAGTCCAACCAAGCATTAGTTGACATTCACAAGGGCATTTGTGGAGGACATTCTAATGGTCTTCCGATGGCCTGACAGTTGCTTAGGGTGGGGTACTATTGGCCTACCATGCAGATAGATGTAGTAGCTTTTGCTAAATCTTGTGAAAAGTGTCAGAAACATGGAAACCTGACACATGCTCCAGGAAGGGAGCTTATTCCTTCTATTTCTCATTGGCCATTTCAGCACTAGGCCTTTGACCTTGTTGGGTAGATTCATCCCAACTCATCAGGTGGACACAAATTCATTAGTACTGCTACTAATTACTTTAGCAAATGGGTAGAAGCTGTCCCACTTTCTGTTGCCTCAGGCAAGACAATTTCTTTGTTTATTCTGAATCATATCATTTGTCGGTATGGAGTTCCTTCTAAGATAATCACTAACAATGGGGGTCAATTTAAAAATAAGGACCTTAAACATCTCTGCAATAAATTCAAGATAAAATAGCATTGGTCCTCCATTTACTTTCCGCAAGGAAATGGACAAGCAGAGGCTTCAAATAAGACCATTCTCAAGATTCTCCATAGAATAGTTCACAAGAATGGTAGAGATTGGCACCTACAGATAAATCTGGCCTTGTGGGCCTATAGAATGAGTATCCATACTCCAATAGGAGCTACACCTTTTGCCCTCACTTATGGTGCTGAAGTAGTGTTACCTTTAGAGGTAGAGATCCCTTCACTTAGAGTCTCTCTCAAAGGTTTAGTGACAGATGAAGACTACTGCACCATGAGGTTGTAGGAACTAGAACTTCTAGATGAAAAGCGTAAAGCATCTTTTGATCACATGAGAGTCTACCAAAAGCGTATGTCCAAAGCATTCAACAAGAAGGTTCACCCTAGGGAATTTCAAGTGGGGGATCTTGTTTTGTGAGAAAACCCTAAGAACCAACAAAATAGAGAACAAAAAGGGAAGTTCAAACCTAATTGGCTTGGACCATACATCATTATTGCAACTTTTGGTACAGGTGCTTATTTACTATCTAATCCAAAGGGGGAATAGCTCCCTGACCCTATCAATGTTTTGCACCTCAAGAAGTTCTATCCATGATGCCCATTCTATCTGGGGGCATCCTTTGTACATATCTTATTGATCTTGAAAAAAATTCCAAAAAAATTCATATATGATGTTGAAAAAATCCTAAAAAGCATATAAAGTCTTGAAAAAATACAAAAAAATCCAAAAAATGCAAAAAATTAAAAAAAATAGAAAAAAGTGCCTTGGTGAAAACTTAGAAACAGGTGCCTTGGTAGCAAAAATATAAAAAAATTAAAGAAATAAAAAAAAATCTCCAAGTGGTGAAAACTTGGAAACAGGTGCTACTTGAGGCCTTTGCACCCTTGTCTTTTGGCATGCATCCTTGATACTTAGCCTTTCTCCATCATGCCTTGACCTTGTTGCCTTGGTTGGAATTGGTCTTTGTCTTTGTCTAGGGGGCACAATTATGTTAGCTTTGGTCTCTAAGATGCATTGGTCTTTAGGACATCTTGCAAATGGTGTTTTTCAACACCACCCAAACTGTGTTTTTCAACACTACCCTAGCATCAAGTGTTTCTCAACACTTATCAGTTATCCTACCCTACAGTTTAGCATGATATGATATTTCCACTAGCAGATGCGATACTCAAAGATTGATTCTATGACCTACACACACGTACTTAAACATTTGACTCGTTGAGACTTGTTTGACCTTGTTTTTCTTGTGTACTATCTATGATGATTTCTTTGATGAGTGTTATCTTCCTATGATAGTGTTTGATGATGCATAGCTAGAAGATTGAGGGCATGGGGACATGTTTTATTTATTTTTCTACTTGTGGGTATATTTTGTTAGTCCTAATTGTCATTATCATTTATGATTGATCCACTTGACACCTAGGATCTACAAGGTATTATCCTTGACTGTTTTATGCGAGTGCATGCTTATAGCCATCTTGACCTTCTTATGTCTTGATGCAAGCATAATCTTGCTATAGAAAACTTAGGTAATCTCACTGCACTAGTCATCTTGACCTACATGTCTTTGGTGCCTAGGTGGGATTTTCACATCCTATCTGATATAGATCATATTCATATACCCATAGTCATACTACTGTGTATTGTATGATCTTGCGACACTACCAATAAAGCTCGATGATTATTATTAGATGTCTATTGGCATTGTGACCTTGGAAGTCAACCACTTTTCATAGTAGCTAGCATTTCTAGGTTCATGTTAGATTAGTTTTGCACTTTGCATATGGAGAGAGCAATCCTTTTATCTTTCACAGACCTTTCGGTCAACTGCGCTCACCCTTTTCTCGATCATGTCTTTCACTCCTTATATTTCACATCACATCCTGTTCCTATCATCAAAAGGGGTTAATCACATCATCATTTTATCCTAAAGAGATCATTTTTAGAAACATGAGTCTATATCATACACATGAGAATTAAAACATACATCTATGAGAGAGAATATACATGAACATATATATCATACATTTTGAGCAATATGAAAAGACAATGTAAAAACAAACTAATACATCCATCACAAGTGGGATCCATACACAAAAGATCTATCACAAATCCAATAATCTCTCATATATATATATAAATGTTTGATACAATGTGAGATACAAAAATCTGGATACAATCCCAGGATATGCCCCTGTATATCTATCCTAAGACCTAGACCTAGGACTCGCTACCACCATCATGTGGTGCTAGTGGTGGTGGTGGTGCTACTGCTGTCCTGTTCGGTACCATGTCTGACATCCCTACCCTTTGAGAGTACATCAGTGCTCTCTACCCCTTTGGAACTACCTGCAGATAGAGTCCATGATATTATGCAGCCCTCGCTGCCTCCCGTCGAATCTCTAGTGCATTCACCTGCACCACCTTCTCCCGGCGTGCTATCTCTGCCCTGAGATCGGTAATCTGCTGATCTCTCTCAGCCCTCAGATCTTCTAGTTGTTTCTCCCTAACTACTATGGTGATGCGTAGCTACTGCATCTCCATCTCCAGTGTCTAAATTTGGGCTCTTAGGTCCTCCCCTCCGGCAGGCTGCTTTGCTCCTGCTACCACCCGTGGGTGAGATGGCCTCGCTGTTTCATCTCCCTCATCTATAGAACTCTATCCCCATGGCCATTTTTGGCCACCTGATCTAGAGATCTTTCCTATCTCTCTGGCTCTCCCTCCATCCCCTCCATCAACTCCATCTCCGTCACCACCATCATCCCCCTGTGCTGCTACTGGGGCCTCTGGAATAGTAAATCTAGGAAATGGAGCCCTCCACCACTCTGCCCTATATGCCACATCGGCACCTGCATCTACCATATTTGGGAGGTACTCCCATGGCTCCTAATGTACTATAGCTATATCCCATACTGCTTGCTAGTAATCTAGCATCGGTAGCCAACCATGGCCCTCCTCATCTCTAACTTGAGTGTAGGTGGTAGTCTCGGTGGGCACTCTCTACTAGTGCCCAAACTACCTCCAGACTTGAGTAATGACAAATCTCTCGACAATGTCAGAATGCTAACCTACCAATGGCTAACTACATAGCATGTAGTCCAACTCATACCTATCACTCCACTCCTCACATGACTTTTATGGCCTCCATATGAATGAGGTGAGCTCATCCAGCACCCTATGATAATAGGTCACATCCCTGCTATGAGGTTGGGAGAGGAATCCTGTGTATTTGTACATGTAGGGATATCTATACTCCCTCAGTTGTGGTCATGGTCGCACCACAACAATGTGCTCCCATGCCCATATCTGAGAGAGAATGGCTCCACAAGCCCAAGTCCTGCCATCATGGTACACAATCTCATGAAGCTCATGGTACATATCTACCAAGATGGATGGCCCCCATGCCATCCACCATGCCCGTGCAATCAAATCAGCTACCAATCTACCCCAACCCAATGGAAACCCCTTTTGACTCCTATTAGCAATGAGGGCCTGTCCCACAATGGAGAAAACTATGCATGGGATAGGGTAATCCCTACCATACTCCTCTACCAGCCTATCCCAGCTCAGATGCCTATCCACAATCATCACATCCTGGAACATATCCTGCATGACCCTTCATCCCTCGGTCAGATCTTGATCATAATATACCTGCGCCAACAAATAATCATGTTAGTTTCTATCATATGGAAACTTTACATCTATGACTATCTATAAACATGATTATACTGACTGAATCACCATGACAAGGAACCCGCAGAATCCTATAAACATCCTCCATAGTGATCGATGCCTCTCTAGTAGGAAAATGAAAGGTGTTGTGCTCACTGTGCCATCTCTTGGCCAGCGCAGTCAACAACCCATGATCGGCTCGGATGTGGGGCATCTGCAGCAAATATCCAAAACCCATCGCCCTCAAGTCTGCCTTGCCTGGATCATCTAGATCTCAGACACATCGTAACCCTATCACCCGAGGTGCTCTGATATGGAGCATAGGAAGATTCTCCTGCAAGTCATTTATTCCAAACCAGATGTTAGAACATATCATGATGGATGTCTAAAAATTAGTACAAAGCATCTTACATGCAAACATTGTCAGGACCCATGTCATTTTTCTCAAAAACACATTAAAACATGTCAAATTTTTATAGTGGGTGATACTATTTTTTGACTAAGTGTCATGCGAAACTTTGCTCAATAGCAATGCGATAGTATCTTGGAGTATGACACTTCACATCGTATCACATGACATTTCATCTAGTATCATGTGATACTGGACTTAATGTTGGTGTGACACTTTGTCGACCCACAAAGTATCACGCGACATTATCCCCTAAAGGGTGGGATACTTCACAAATCCCGTACGATTTTTCGCCCGGTTAAAAATTTGAAAATTTTAAAAATATTAAAAACATGTTTTAATTGACATAAATGCTACAAAAAATGACCACAAGAGCGAGTTTTTCTAAAAACATACTGCGGCACCATATTGTGGAGGCCGGTTGTGCAACAGGGTGCTCTCAAATCGATGCCTGTGGACCGGGATCACTACTTGCTAGGCCATTTTCTCTCTCTAAGCTCTTGAAATTCTCAAATCACTAAAAGACAAATGATTTTGAAAATGACCTTTTTACCCTTTATATAGCATTTTGACTTTTTGAACTAATTTTCAAAACACCTCAGAATTGTGCAAAAACTGCACTCCTAGCTAATTTTGACGTCTTGGATCCATTTTTGGACTCGAAATCAAAATCCAAGTTAATCTTGATAGTCAAAACCGCATTTCAAATTTTCTCTCTTTTGCATAGTTAGCTGACCATTTGAGGCCTGATCTTTCGATCTTCACTGGGGCATCTTCATTTCCTCATCCCCATCTCTTTCAACCTTCTAGTCTTTCATTCATTTTCATTTCTCTAAGGTTTGACTTCATCTTTTCAGTCAAACTGGGGCATGTCTTCACTGCTTAATGGTTATCCTATCATCTTTCATCTTCGATTGTGATTTTTAGTGACTTGATCAAGTTTATCAGTTTGTTGTTCTCCTCTACCTGATTTTGATTTCAATTTCGAGGGGGCAGTACCTATCAACTTTAAATCTTTGATTTAGCTTTATCATTTAGCTCAGCTTGATATTTTTATTTTGAGACTTGATTATCCCTTAACAACAACGGTGTTGGTCTTGTCTTTTGATTCTTATCTCTTATTTTAAGACTTGATTATCACTTAACAACAATGGTGTTGATCTTGTATTTTCATTTTCAGACTTGACTATCAATTAACAGCAATGGTGTTGGTCTTGTCTTTTAGCTTATGCTTATGCTTGTCTTGATATGTTCTCATCCGTTGAACACACATCTGAGTTGTCTTGTGATCCCAAATTGATCTCACATTTCAATTCTTCTTTGACCACATGTGTTCCTAGAATGATCACACATTAGTCAAAGAGGGGCAAATGTATGCACCCTAAAACGGTCACCTAGACTTTGGGCCCCCATTCAACAATTTATCAGATCCCTGAATCAATATTTTTAAAAATCAACATTTTTCAATTATATCAATTTCCTTGATCAAATCCTATGTTATCATTTATTCAATTATTCCTTGGGCTAACCATTTTATCCTAAGTCTTTATGTATTAAAAGAAATATTTCCTCCCCTTTTAATAAATAAAAAGCCCCCACTTTTCTTCTTATCCTAAGTGTCACAAATAAAGCATTATTCTTATTTTATAAAAAAAGAAAAGCACTTTTTGTCTCATATGGGCACAAAAGTCAACTCTTATTTTTTCATTAGAGGATACTTGTGCACATGGATTGCTCCTCTTTCAAGCTCCACCCTTGATTAAATCTTTTGCCTCTTAATCTCCATGGTCCATTCCTTCTCATTTCCTGTAAAAGGAGAGCTCTCTTCCTCATTTGCATATCAATCTTTTATGCTAATGTTATGTTGCAGGCTTTCTAGGACACTTTGGAGCTTTTTAAAGATTTGGAGCATTCTTGGTTTTTGCATCTACATTCCATTCTTAGTTTCATTCATGCATAGTAGCTTCATGTTTATGCTTTCATAGTTTAGATTTCCTTTTAATCTTTAGACTATCTCATCTAGTTTAACTATGAAGGCTTGGTAATACTTGTACTTTCCTTTTCATAGCATAGTTTGTACTTTCATTTCCATAGCTTAGCTTGCATCTTTCATATCTAGCTTGCATATTCATCTTAATCTAGTTTTCATTTGCATTTCATAGTGATTCTTGGGGATATTGGCATTCTTTCCCTTGTCTTCATTTGAATCTCTCATTGTGTGGTTGACTAGCAAGGTCATTAGCCTAATAGTTCTAGCTGAGAGCAAACTTCAAATAATCTTGCAACTCCATGCATAGAGAGCTCTAGGTAACTTTCTAAGGTTTCCTATTCATGGATTCCCTTGGATATAATGACTTAGAGAAGTGCACCATTTGAGTGTGTACACTGTCAAATCATTTGGTAAGATTAAAGAAGCCATAGCCAATGCTCCGACATTGATACACCCAGATTTCAAAAAAGATTTTATCATCTACTGCTATGCATCAGAACACACAATGTCTGGGGTGCTATTAGAAAAGAATGAAAAAGAGGAGGAGGTACTTATTTCCTTCATGAGTGTGCCACTTAAGAAACATGAATTATGTTATTCTCAAACCAAAAAACAAGCATTTGTAGTGGTGAAAGTGGTAAAGCAATTTTGGTATTATATTCTCCATTCACACTCTATAGTATTTGTCCTGAGCTCAGCCGTTAAGAGAATTCTCACTTAGTAGGACGTAGCTGTCAATAATAGAGCAACCTAGGTTGCAAAGGTGTAGGAGTTTGATTTGGAGATTAAACCCACAAATCTAATAAGAGGTCAAGGTCTTTGTAAGCTGATGGCTGAAAATAGAGAAGATCAGGGTTTGCCCAATTGTCTGTTCACTAGGACAATAGATACATGGTTCTCTGATGTGGCATTTTTCTTGACTTATGGAGAAACCCCAAGTAGCTTGTCAACCAAGGAAAAGAGGAATCTATGGTTAAAAGCAAAAAAGTATGTCATTGTAGATAATATCCTATACAAAAGGGGATTGGATGGAATGTTCTTGCGATGTGTTGATAAGGAACAACAACAGAAGTTATTACAATCATTTCACAATGAAGCTCATGAAGGACACTATTCTTCCTCTGTGATAGCCTTTAAGATCCTAAGAAATTGCTACTACTAGCCTGGCATGTTCAGAGATGCATACTAGTGGGTGGCCAATTGTGAGAAGTGAAAATTCTTTTCGGGAAAACCCCAGTTGGCCACTTTACTGCTAAGACTTGTGATCATCGAAGAGCCCTTCCAGTAGTGGGGGTTAGATTTTATCAGTCCAATTAATCCAACTTCAAGTGGCAGGCACACTCATATCCTTACCACCATAGATTATTTTACCAAGTGGGTGGAGGCTATACCAGTAAAAGTAACCACTTCTGAAGTAGTCTATAGGTTCCTAAAAGAGAACATTGTTACTAGATTTGGAGTTCCACTCAAAATAGTGGCCGATAATGCCCATAATTTTTCTTCTCAGGAAATTTAAATTTTTTGCTATGATCATGGAATAAACCTCTCTCATTCTTTAGATTATTTCCCTTAGGGAAATGGGCAAGCATAATATACAGATAAGAATCTGATCAACATTATGAAAAATCTTGTAGAGGAGAAAGGAAAGGACTGGCACAAATGTTTATATGAAGCACTGTGGGCAGACAAAACTTCTCCAAAGAGAGCTATAGGAATGCCACCTTTTGAACAAGTGTACGGGGTTGAAGCACAGTTTTCCCTCCCATTGGAGTTGGCAGCCACTAAATTGCAGAGGTGTATTGAAAATGAAGTTTTTAATGACTCATTAGAAAAGAGAATCATGTATCTATCAAAAATTGAGGAAGAAAGAGCAGAGCTAGTGGATCACATAACTAGTCACCAGTTTAAAGTAAAAGAAATTTTTGATCACCATGCCAGACCAAGGAAATTTATGGTGGACAATAAGATCCTTATCTGGGATAAGCGTCGAGAGCCATGCGGGGCACATGGAAAGTTTAAGTCTCTGTAGAAGGGACCATTTGAGATCTCTCAAGCCCTAGGTCTGAATGCGTTCAAGCTAAAATATATTGATGGAGATGAACTACTCCTGTCCTATAACAGGTTGGATCTCAAGCTTTATCAATTGTAAGTCTTTTCTTTTCCTTGCATGTATATAAGTTTTGGCTTGTGTCTATAGGATTAGAAGTTTTTATTGTGATAAGTTAGCTTAGTCTAATAAAGTTAAAATTGTCTTGTCAATTGAGCTTCTAGATTCATTCCTCGGTCCTGAGCAGTCCTGATCGCCATTCAGAGCCAGTTGTTACCTTCATTTTTCTCAGCTCCCAATTTTAGTCTTGGTCGGTAAAAGTCCTTAAGATGAAGTTGAAGTTGAACTTTGTTAAGTTAGTTCAAGTTCATGTTCAACCCAACTACCTTTTCTAAGTCTTACAACACCCATTTTTTTCTATCCCTCAAAAAGGTCCGTTGGCCCCAAAGTTGAACCCAAAGTTGAACCTAGTCCTAAACCTTAAGTTTATTCAAGTTCAAGTTCACTTTTGTAATATAATAACTTACACATGGAGAATTCAGTGAGATTGTCCTTTCTTTCAAAAGAAGGTTTCTATTTTTAAGTGCTCAGAGTGTTAATTAAATTTTGGAGGTTGTCGTACAGAGATTGTCTCATTCAACTAGATGGCTCGTGCATGTGAATATTGGAAATGACAGTTCACAGTGTGACGTAGAAGGAGTAATTATTACACAGATATGGTAATGAAGAAATGTCCTTGAGAATTGAGATATTCCTGTCGATTTAGCTGGAAGATTAATGAGAAGTGGCCAGAGAAGGAAGGAGTGATGGAATTGGTGGTGAGAAGTTTACAGAAAACTAGTGCACAAGAAATCGGTGAGTTATCTTTCCCCTTGCAATTTTCAATTTTCAGAGGCTATTTCTATGTTGTAAGTCTTTTCACTGCATGTTGGTAAGATGTTGTTGTTCCATCCAAAACTCCCAAAGGAGGAAATTAGAACCCACCTATTAGTTTATCTTCCAAACATTGGGGATAATTTCTTGTTGAATGTAAATCTAGGGGAGCTATGTGATAGATTCTAAAATGCTTCAGAAGGTTCTTTTTAGAAAGTTAGCAGGAAGCAGACTTATAGAAGCTGTTGCATTTCCTTCGACTCTGATTTTCCTTGAACTGGTGTTAGAGTGTGCTAACAAGTATGACACTAAGAGCAAATGCATCAAGGATGCGTTAGGAGAATTTTTGGTCAAAATTAGTCAAGAGACATTGATGGCGGCTTTGCAAATTTCAAATAAGGAACCGTATGAAACTTGGACTTACACAGAAGTAGACCATGTGTATGAGGAAGATAAGAAAAAATACAGCTCCTCAATAGCCCAGGCATGGCTTGTGAAACCAGAGAAAGGAGGATCCAGGTTGCTAAAGCCTCTAACAATTGAGCACCTTCGTAAGGACATAACTGATATGGTTCTTCTTCTAAATAGGGTGAAAGGGAACCCCCATGTATTTCATTGGGAGAACTAGATGTACTGCTTCATCCAGAAGATTATAGAAGGAGATAAGTTTATAGACTAGGCTGACCTAATAGCAGAGAAACTCCACAAAGAGCTCTTAAATGTGACTAATTTGGCTGCATTTTACATGTCTTCTGATCTTGTTTATGTTTTAGCCTATTGCCAAGCTTGGGAAGGGTTACCCCATGAATTATGGATGAGTGATATGAAGATATATGATTATTTCACATGCTTACAGAAGGAAAATTTCTCTAGCACATTCAAAATAGTAAATGACAGATTCTCAAGGAAGTTAATTTTTTAGTTACGAGGGAGAGAAAATTGCAGGCTTTCTGAAGAAGCTAAACAAGTGATAAATGTTTATGGTTGTCATTTTATACAGTTTCCTAGATTTACTTATCTTAGGGTTGGAGAGTTTGATGAGGAACCACTACGGCTCCCTAGGTTTTTTTTAGATGATGTAGTCTTAATGGAGCTCTGTAGGCAGCTCGTTTTGGTTGAACAAAAAGTAGGGAGCTCAAAGAAGTCTTCAGGTGTTCTTTTCCCTATTGAATTAAGGTACTACAGGTGCAAAAGCTTTCAAGATGCTATGGCTATAAAAGAAGAGTTGGCTGCTTTCTATCTACAGACCTATACTCCCAGAGTCAATTTAGACTATAGAGGCTTTGCAGGAGTGAATATCAATGTCCCAGAAACATTCATGCACATCCTTGAGTTGGAGGATTTTTGGGCCAACTGCTCTGATGAATTGGAGGTAAGGTAAAGGATGTGGTTCTTGTTAACTTTGAAACAAATCATCACCTTCAAGCTAGATATGGATACAGACGGGGTAGAGGAAGATAGTGAGATTGATGTTTTAGATTCTCAATACTTGGAGAAGGTCGAGGCCCTCCCTATTCTTGAGTTAGATTGGATGGAGCCAAAGGAGGATGATCTACATAAAAGAATGAAAAGGTTTATTGAAAGAACAAAGGTGTGGTTGTTGAAGAAAAGAGTTTCTGTTACTCCTTTGCAGCCCACCAAGAAACAAGTAAAAACCAAAAAGAGGAGTTCAACGAAGAAAGCTTCTACTTTAACTAACATAAGTGTTGATCAATCTTGTGCAAGGAAAATTGAACCTGAAGCTGAACCTGAACTTGAACCATTTTCTCCACAAGTTCAAGTTCAAGTTTAAGTTCAACACCAAGCTGAACCCGAAGTTTGAGTAACCAGATCAAGTTTAAGAGTAAAACATAGGGCTAAGAGGCAAGAAGAAACTCTCCGTGTCATCATGAATTTGGACTCATTAGACGCTGATCCACATGCAATTCCAATTGTAGACCACAGGATACCTGAGATGGCAGATAATCAACAAATATAGGAGGAAATAGAGAATACTCCGAAGGACTCACTAGCTCTTTTGAGTAAATATGATACTCAAAAGAAATCTTCCACTACCCCACCATGGTTGGAGACCCCGGTTGCCAAGAAAAGAAATGTGGTTCCTTTATCAATACCCATTGATGATGTAGTAAGCAGATGTTTGGGAAAATCTTCAAAGGCTAAGAAAATAAAGATGGAGTCTAGAATTGATTTTGGTGAAAGAAGTGGTCACTAGATGGTAGAGATTGCAAAGCCTAAGGATGACAAAGCTAAAGGGGAGGCTTCAGTTCAAGATTTTCAAATATCCAAGGTGGATTTAGGGAAGGACACCAGAGCCGCCAATATGAGATTCTTCAAAGTGTCAAATAAAAAGATTGCCAGTAGAGTCTGGAAAGATGCCAAGGACAAATAGGAGATGAAGGAGGCTATGAAGAGTATGGCCCAATATATTAATGCCATCCAACATCCTGAACCCTTTTCTTTGAGTGAAATGTCAGCCTCCATTGATGTCAAATCTCCAGATAATCAATGGTTTCTTGACCAAGTTCAAAGAAGCAAGGCGGTTAGCAAAGCATTTGATGATTGGGTAGAACATGTAAAAATAGAAGCTTTCAAGCAGCTAATTCACCTAGATCAAACCCACACCAAAGGAGATCACTTGGTAAAGAAAGTAGAAGCTAGTGAATATATGTAAAATGGATTCACCTCTATTCAAATGTAAAGGGGGAAATATGAGATCTATTCTCAAAACCCAAATTCCCCAAAGAAGAGATCCGATTTGATCAACCAAAAGGTTAATGCACAATCGAATCAATTTTATGGAAAAAGAGTAGGAAGAGAGAGAGAGAGTAAATCCAATATTTCCCTAAATGTGGAGGATTATGTTTAGAATATAGAATAATTGAAATACAAGTACTAACCTCAAATTAGGGTAGATCTGGAAAATGTTGAATTCTGTTGTCTGTGTGCACTTTTGAGAAAATCTAAAACTTGTCCTAGACTGGAAATGCCAAGATAGAGAAAACCCAGAAATCTTTCCTTAAGATGGCTCAGCTCGGGTTTGACCCTCATAAAAGGTCAAATACCACATTCTTTATTTGAAGTCTGATTTGAATTCTATTCGCAAATCTTGAAAGATGGCCGAAAAGGGTATCCAAATTCGCTCTCAAATCTAAAACTCCACACCTGTACCTGCAAGAAAATGGGGGTTTTTTTTTGTATGGGGGGTTTGCCTTGGTCAAACCCCAGTTTAGGAATTAACCTTGAAATTGAATTGAAATATATTGTGCATAAACAAAGTAATTGAAACAAATCACCTCGCTTATGTTGAAGTTCTTGTAGAGGATTCAAATCCTCAAATCCACAAGTAGGAATGAATGTAGGATGTAGGATGTCTCCAATCAATGGTATTTGATCTTCAACACCAATCTTGAATTGATCTTTGCATATGAGAAGGCTTGAATGAATGGAGAAGGATGGATCATCAAAGGGGGCTCCAAAGAGATTGAATCCTTCAATAGCTAACAATGGATCTCCTTGATGGATGAATGCTTGAACACTTGAATGCTTGAAGACTTTCTTGAAAAACTTGATCACTTGCTTGAATGCTTGAGAGCAAGAGAAGATGTGATTGATGGATGTGAAAATGAGAGAGGAAGGCCTCCTTTTATAATGATCTAGGGCACACTCCTCTAGATGGACCACCTTGGAGAATTAAATCCCAATTAGGTCCTCACCTTTAGAAAATATATCTAGATTAAATGCAATTAAAGGATTTACCTCTTGAAACCTGAAATGGCCAACCCAGAGGTGGGAAAATAAATTTCTTGAAAGCCCAAAGCCTGAAAATTCTAGAATTTGAAATTTTGGAGAAAGGGGTCAAAGTCAACATTGACCCTGACCTAGTCAGGGTCGACCTAAGACATTGACCTTTTTCTTAGGTTGACTCAAAACTAAATTAGGAGGTCCCAGGGATGCCCAGAAACCTAGAAATGATGCCAAAATAGGATAGAATCTTAGGAATAGACATAAAATCCTATGATTACTGAAATGAAGGCTAGGAAGATCCATTTCTAAATCCTACCTAGAAAATAGAGCCATGGAAGAGGGAAATTCAGGAGAATCCTTAAGATCCTAACCCTAATTTCACCTAGAATGAAAAAATCAAGTGCGGGGAAGAATTGGAAAGCGGGGAGAAAAGCCAAATACATGCAAAGACCCAATCAGGGTGCTTAACATGACCCCAAACCACTTACTCAGAGGGCTAAATGCTCTTATCATGGAAGTGCTTCCATTTTAAGATGATACATTAAGCCCCCACTTTAGCAAGAGTATGGACTCAATGCAAACTCTTGGTAAAGGAGATCAGAATAAAAAGATAATCTTATCATAATCCAAAGGACAAAGAGAAACCTTAAGCCCCCAAGGACTCAAGTCTTCATCGACTCCTAGATCATAATAAGAGAGACATCTCTAGAGAGAGAAAGAAGGTGTGATTACCTCACCCAATGAGAACTTATGTCCCATTGTGAACCACACAGGAAAATGGTGCAACTGGAAAGATGGAATTGAACCGCCTAGTGAATGTGGCTACTCACTAGTCAACCCATCAAGGATTTATCCTTAGGAATATTCTATTCCATAAGAATAAAACCAAAAACAAAAGAGATCCAGTCTGGAGGACACTTCCAACCTTAAGGGATCACAATATATGTGTATTTGAAATTGGAGGGATCAAGAGATCCTAAAATATAAATTCATGCTTTAAGGATTAGTTACTAATCCAAAAAGGGAAAAGAAGTATCTTGAAAAATATGTGTGTATTGAAAAGTGTGTGTGTGCAACAAGTGAGCAGAGTGTATGCCCCCACGTTAAAGGCATTGCAGACCCTTTAACAGGAGCAATGGCTTTAACGGAAACATAAACAACTCCACTAATTACATTTCCATGTCGAGATGCCCCCAGATGAAGAAAAATCAAGGGAAATATCACAAAAACATACAGAGAACACGGAATGGATCTACCCATCATGGGGTCAGTATGATCATAAGATAATATATATATGATATTATTGCAAATGAATTAACATCATTCCCCAAAGAAAGTAGAACTACAATCACAAAGGAGGAAAGATCACATAAGATATACGAAGGATAATCTTTTCAGACCATGACATGGAGACCAAAAATAATTAGTGCTACCATATCTCGAATCCAAGAAGATTATACAAGGAAAAATTTACAAACAATAGCACAGTTACAACATAACATTGAACAATGCATAGAAGAATAGAGATACATATAGAGGAATTTGAACAACAATTTTGATTCCTTCATCACCTTGCACCTACTGAGTAACAAGGATCATATAAAAGAATCTAACAAAATTTAGCAAACACATTATAGGAGAAGCATAGTACAACAAGAAAACACACAACAAATCTACCATGAAGGACAAGTCGATCAAGCATGCTGCCTACTGTCCCCATCTCATTGTATATAATTTAGGGAAGGTGGGTAACTCGCAAGAGGGACTATATCAAACACAGTAGGAATGATAGCTAGTTCCAAACAAGGATCCTCTTGAGAATCACTATGTTCGACACTAGGTGTAAGAGTTAATTGTGATGAAAGCATATTAGGTAAATCAATGTCAATGTCAATAGTCTCATATTCATCATTAACATCATCAATATCATCAAGAGTATCTTCTTCATCCAAATTAATCAAAATAGGATCTAAGATACGAATAGAATCATCATAATCATGCATGTGAACATCATTATTAGTAACAACATCTTCTAACACATTATGTATAGGTTTATCCAAAGAAGGTAGAGATCTTTTAGCTTTAGCATGAGCACGACACTTTTTACGACGTTCGTTAGTAGAGCGATTACATTTTGATTTATTTGAAATAGGTTGAGAACTAGGAGGAACAATCATAGGATCATTCAAAGGTTCTTTAGAAAGATCAATAGGATTATTATCCATAGGAGGAACAATCACAAGATCTTTGATAGATTTAGTAGAAGGAACTTGATTAACAGAACTAGAAGCCATAGTTGAAGGAGGTATCGAAGGTGTAGGTAAAAGACCATGATTAAGATCCATAGGAGGTGAAATTAATTGAATAATCTTATGATGTTTATAAGCTTGATATGATCAAAAAATATTATCAGGGCGAGGAGGACATGAATTAGGTAGTGAAGGCCAAAAGAAATCTAGAGCAGCACAATCTCTAGGCCTAGAAGGTTGATATAGACTATGATTGATCATCTTCAATTCACCATCATGAATGAACTTAAGAAACTTATGGATAGGTGAAGCAACAACATGCATGGAAGTCAACCAAGGCAAACCAAGCTTAACTTGAAATTGATCAGAAGTAGGAACCACAACAAAGGTAGTCTTCACAATTTTTCCAAAAAGTTCAACCGGTAAAGTAATAGAACCAAATGATGGATAAAGAAAACCATTACAAGTTTGAATCCACACATCCAATGTATCATAGAAGTCACATTGTAAACTTTTCATAAAAAGATTTTCTTCAGTGATAACATTGACTAAGGAGGTAGATCAACAAGACAACCACGAGTAGGTATCTAAGCAACCCTAGCAGCAATGTAAAGGGGACCATTAGGAGCTTTAATAATCTCAGAGTCATCAAAGGTAATCAAAATTTCCTGAGGTATTTTATTCTTAAATTGTTGTCGAGGTTTAGGTTGAGGTTTCACTTTAGGTTTAGGTTTCAGTCGATGTTGAGTTGGAACTTGAGGTTGAATCAGAGTTTCAATTTTAGGTTGAGGGTGAGGTGGAGATACAAACTTATCAATATGCTCCACTTGATTAACAACATGATTGAGATCATCCATCTTTGAATCATACACAATTTCCATTGTAGATGGTTGAGCAATAGTATTAGTATCATGCGTAGGTAAAGGATTCGTATAGATTTGAAGGTTCTGATTAGAAGGAGAGATAGATGAATTCCCACTACTATCCAAATTGTCAATAGATAAAACCTTGGAATCAATGAGATCTTGAACCTTATGTTTTAAAGAATAACATCTCTCAGTATCATGACCCTTCTGACGATGATATTGACAAAAAGCATTTTGATCAAAAGATTTAGATGCAATCATAATAGGTAAAAGAGGTCAAATAGGAGGTAAAGTAATCATATTAGCAGCTAACAACCTATTCATAATAGCATGTAAAGTTTCAGACAGAGGAGTAAATGTACAATTAAATTGAAAAGTAGTGGATGCAGAAGTGGCATTATGAGATGCAACATCAACCTGATCAGCAATTGCATTCGCTTGTTTGTTTATCTTGACATAATTATTGAATTTTGGAAACTTGTTTGGATTAGGAGTAGCATCACTCTTATCAACTGAAATAGGAGCCATTGGAGTGGTGCTCTCAAATTGACTCACTTGTAATTGATAATGATGAAGCGCTGCACAAAGTTGTTGAAAAGAGGTAAATTCAGTAAGAAAAATCTTATCTCTAATATCATTTTGCAAATTTGAAATAAACATATGTTGAATATCAATATTAGGAACTAGATAGGAAATTTGAGCATACAAATGCTTAAATCTACCAATAAATTCAGTCAATTTTTCTTTAGCACTTTGTTTACAATGCATTAAATCAGTCAATGACACTTGCAGGCCAATATTATTTTGAAATTGTTGAATAAAGGCATTAGCAAGTTGTGGAAAGGAATCAATTGAATAAGGAGGCAAGGAACAATACCATTGTAAGGCCTTGTCATGAAAGGTTCTAGCAAATAGTTTGGCTAAAATCCTATGGTCATGAGCATAATCACTACAAAGGATTTGGAATGTTTTAACATGATGAATAGGATCTCCTTTTCCATTATAATTCTTAAGATGAGGCATCTCACCTTGCTGAGGAACAGGAGTATGAATAATATCCCAGGACAAGGGACTTCCCATGTCACATGTATGAATACTAAACTTGCTTTGAGTTAAGGAAGCAAGTTGTTGTTGTAAGGATGATATAGTTTGAGCCAAACTAATGATGGTTGAATCATTAGAGGAAATAGGAGTAGCAACATTAGACACACTAGGTAAAGTGTAAGAAGCTGTAGGAATAGAGGATACAACTAGAGGAACACTAGGAACTATAGTTGGAAGCAGATTGGAATAAGTAAAAGGAACATTATGATATGAAGGTTGTGATACAGGAAGGGACACATGAGGAACACTCATAGGAATAGAGGGAACTATCACCATCACCAAAGAAGGAGTATAGATAGGAATACTAGGTAAAGGATTAGAAGGAGTTTCAACACTAGTGATAGGAGGAGTTAACCCTAAATCTTGAGCTTCTTGAGCGAAAGGTTTAACATTGGAATGCACAAGATGAGTAATACCATGCAAGAGGTTAATACCTTGATCACTATCATGGAGAACTTTCTTAAGAGCCTCTATAGCTTGAATGAAATCTTGATTATGGTTTTCTTGAGGAAGCCAATTACCCATTTTATCAAGTTCAGTGGAAAGTTTCTAGACTTGTTTAGGAGGAACTCTTAAAGCATCATCCTCATCATGAGATGAGTGAGAAGAGTTTTTCTCCATAGGAGGATTGGAATCGTGAAGAATCAAGTTATCATCAGGGATCCTAAGGAAAGGAGAAGAAGATTTAGGATCAAAGGCACCCATGAGTCTATGACTTCTTCTAACCAGAATGTTATAAGTAGGACTAGTGGTAGTAAAGCTCATAAACCAATATAATGCAAATGAACTAAACTAAGAACACATAAAGCATGAAAATGAAATCTAATTAGCTTGCAAGATCAATCACAAAGGACAAATATAATACTAACAAGATAAAAGGAATACACAAGATAAGACAAAGGGAAATCTAACACCAAAAAGAAAGAGAGTAAGTTAGTCGGGTTCACCAAAATGAATAGATGTAAAATGGATTCACCTCTATTCAAATGTAAAGGGGGAAATATGAGATCTATTCTCAAAACCCAAATTCCCCAAAGAAGAGATTTGATTTGATCAACCAAAAGGTTAATGCACAATCGAATCAATTTTATGGAAAAAGAGTAGGAAGAGAGAGAGTAAATCCAATATTTCCCTAAATGTGGAGGATTATGTTTAGAATATAGAATAATTGAAATACAAGTACTAACCTCAAATTAGGGAAGATCTAGAAAATGTTGAATTCTATTGTCTGTGTGCACTTTCAGGAAAATCTAAAATCTGTCCTGGACTAGAAATGCCGAGACAGAGAAAACCCATAAATCTTTCCTTAAGATGGCTCAGCTCGAGTTTGACCCTCATAAAAGGTCAAATACCACATTCTTTATTTGAAGTCCGATTCAAATTCTATTTGCAAATCTCAAAAGATGGCCGAAAAGGGTATCCAAATTCACTCTCAGATTTGAAACTCCGCACCTGTACCTACAAGAAAATGGGGGTTTGCCTTGGTCAAACCCTAGTTTAGGAATTAACCTTGAAATTGAATTGAAATATATTGTGCATAAACAAAGTAATTGAAACAAATCACCTCACTTATGTTGAAGTCCTTGTAGAGGATTTGAATCCTCAAATCCACAAGTAGGAATGAATGTAGGATGTAGGATGTCTCCAATCAATGGTATTTGATCTTCAACACCAATCTTGAATTGATCTTTGCATATGAGAAGGCTTGAATGAATGGAGAAGGATGGATCATCAAAGGAGGCTCCAAAGAGATTGAATCCTTCAATAGATAACAATGGATCTCCTTGATGGATGAATGCTTGAACACTTGAATGCTTGAAGACTTTCTTGAAAAACTTGATCACTTGCTTGAATGCTTGAGAGCAAGAGAAGATGTGATTGATGGATGTGAAAATGAGAGAGGAAGGCCTCCTTTTATAATGATCTAGGGCACAATCCTCTAGATGGGCCACCTTGGAGAATTAAATCCCAATTAGGTCCTCAACTTTAGAAAATATATCTAGATTAAATGCAATTAAAGGATTTACCATCCTGAAACCCGAAATGGCCGACCCGGAGGCAGGAAAATAAATTTTCTGAAAGCCCAAAGCCTGAAAATTCTAGAATTTGAAATTTTGGAGAAAGGGGTCAAAGTCAACATTGACCCTGACTTAGTCAGGGTCAACCTAAGACATTGACCTTTTTCTTAGGTTGACTCAAAACTAAATTAGGAGGTCCCAGGGATGCCCAGAAACCTAGAAATGATGCTAGAATAAGATAGAATGTCAGGAATAGACATAAAATCCTATGATTACTAAAATGAAGGCCAGGAGGATCCATTTCTAAATCCTACCTAGAAAATAGAGCCATGGAAGAGGGAAATTTAGGAGAATCCTTAAGATCCTAACCCTAATTTCACCTAGAATGAAGAAATCAAGTGCGGGGAAGAAGTGGAAAGCGGGGAGAAAAGCCAAATAAATACAAAGACCCAATCAAGGCACTTAACATGACCCCAAACCACTTACTCAGAGGGCTAAACACTCTTATCATGGAAGTGCTTCCATTTTAAGATGATACATCTAGTATTGAAGAATGGGAGATAGATAAGACTACCTGGACCAAAGAGCTCCATTGGATGGAAGAAGCTGAAGAGTAATGTTTGTAGAATTTTCTCATAGAGAGATCAGTACCAAGACTAGATGACAAAATCCTTTATGTTATAAAGGAATGTATAGACTTGAGAAATGAAGCTGTAGCCCTGGGAATTTCTAAGGTAAAAAATCTCCTATAGGGGCTAAAGAAAATTACAGATATCATCTCCAATGATATAAACTGGATTGGTAAGTGGTGTCAGGAAGCTAAAGAGGAGTTAGATAAACCAAATGAACAAGTAATCAAGGATGTAAATACTTGGTTTGATGAGCTCAAACGGATGAAGGCCCCTACAGACAAGGAATTCACAAAGGTTGCATAGATAGAATCAATGATCATTCTTCAGCAAGATCATTTAGTTATGCACAAAGAAAAGATAGCTGAGATCAAAAGGGAGAAAGAAGTCTGGAAACATCAGATTGATTTTATTGGTTTTTCACATCAATCGGTAATATCCATGTTTGAAGATTGAAAGGCAGCATGACTTGCAGCGACCTCAATTCCTTAACCATCTGGAACACTTGGCAACTTTTTGAAGGTGTTTTTCTCCCAGTCCTATGTTTTTTGCTTAATGCTTAGCATAGTTATTTTGTCTAGATGTATTTACTTTCAAGAAAAGACAATTTTACCAAGTTAGTTGTGGAAGCCCTGCATTGCTATTTATTGAAAAAAAACTTAACTGCTTAAGGGTTCAGCTCTTTGAGTTTTGAAGAAACTATTTTCTAAGAACTTAAATTCAAGTTTTCTGAAGACTGATATTATAGAATATATGAAATATCCTATGGTATTGCGTATATGTTTAATCTTTTGAATTGATAAATACTATTGTTTATCTTAGATGATTTATTTTCTTGTGGAGATAAGTTGTGTTGAATAAAGCTTAACTATGATATGGATGGATTTAATGCTTAGAAGTGACAAAGAGAATTGTTATTGAAGTTTTAGATTCAAGAAATTAAAATTTTGAGATTAAGATAGAAGTAGATTTGTTTCTCTAAAAATCTGCACATTCTTTTCATGTTGATGGACTGAATGTTTTCCTTAAGTTTTTTCTAGTGAAAAGCACACATGATGTTACTTTTCTGTGTTCAATAAGATCATATTGAAAATCTTTCTAGAAGGTAGTTGCACCTTGTAATTTGTAGAGAGTTTGCTTTCTAAGAAAATCATTTGTTAGTGTTGAGATTTTCTCTTCTTTTCATTCTTTAAAGGAGTTTGAGATTAATTTAAAGAAGAGGGAAAAACTGTATGCTAACACAGTCAAAGGATTCCATAAAACCAACAACAACCTCATGCCAAGAAAAAATATTACAACAGTTCCACAAAATGTGGTAACCAAGAAAAATAGACCATATTCTCTTAGCAAATTCACATTCAAAGAAAAGGTGTTCAAAGGTTTTAGGACAACTGCATATGGAACAACAAATACTCTGTTGAGCACAATGAGAAAGAAAAGATCCAATATCAATTTTTAAAAAAAGAAGCAACCATCAAAAAAAAAAAAAAAAATTTCGACTTGTGAGTGCCAAAAAGTTCAAGGATGAAGTGCCATCTAGAGTTAGTCCATTTAAGGTTCCAATTTTGATTAATTCTGTTAATAATTCCTACATCCTCCTTGAGCATATCATATATTTTCTTACATGAAAAACCACTCAACCTTTTGTTGGATATTGCTAATGCATGGGATGGTGATTGAAATATTTTATATGTTTAATCACTACGTTACTGAATGGGTATTCATACTATTGTCATTTGTGGTTTGTCACTGATGTCAACATATGTCTCTGTGAAGAGTGCATGCTGATTATGACAGTGTACGGGAACTATACGAATGTTTCAGAACGTGCAAAGATAGCTGAGAGTACAAGAAGATGTTGTGATCTTATATCCAAGATTGCATCACATAATGTTTCATATTGAATGATTTATAGATGTTTTTGCAAGGACTAGTTCCTAAATAGTGATAGTGAAAACTGACAGAGTGAGTCTCTGAGTTTTTGGTATATCTTACAGAAGATATGGATTAGGTGCATATGAGCTTAAGAGGTGAAATACAAGGTACTGAAGGATGTTCATTGGTCAATGTAAGGTATGGAATGATGGATGATGTTAGCTATGGCATGTGATCTAGAGAAGACCTTCTTGGAAACTGACTTCAGAGATGTAGCGTGCATTTTGTTTGGCAAATGTAAATTAAGGATGTCGGTCCTTAATTTTTGTAATGGAATCATTGTATACTTTTTTTAAGTACCATGTGTATCTTAGCAAGAGTTTATGTAAATTTTTATATAATTAGGAAAGCCTAATTGGCCGACCTGATCATGTCGAATGAAATAGGGTATATATGTAAGATCTTTTCTTTGGAAAAGATATGGTGAGAATATATGTAATGTGAAAGGAATTGGAAGAGTTGTGAGCTTGTGTCTGCTGGATGTAGAGTAGATGATTACTGGTGAACTTCATTGGAACTGATCAAGAAAAGATAGTTACTAAAAAATAGTTCAAAAAGAATGTGTATGTCTCTATATACACCTATTGCAAACAGTGAGTTTTGAAGGTGGATTTAACCTTATTTAGGCAGTGAGCCCACCCTTCTTTCTTGAATCCTAACAGGGTCTATCCTTTAACAAGGACTGTGTACTATAATGTTTCAATAAGCTCCTAACAGGGTTAAATCTTCTAACAAGGATACTATACTCTCAATACATCATTTGTGGGTGCTAATTCCCACCAGGGTTTTTACCTTTAACAAGGTTTCCCCGAAACCAAAATATTATGTTGTTGTGTTGGCATTCATTGTGTTCATTAGATCTAATATTGCTACTATACAAAGTTTAAAGTTTAATAATCTATCATACAACTAATTCACTCCCCCCTCTTAGTTGTATTGTGGACTGTTATTCCTAACAACTGGTATCAGAGCTACTGGTCCTTAGAGAGAAATCTTAACAACTTGAGGTGATCTTGGAGATGGTGTTCTACAGGAAGGATAGTCCAAAATTTGATCCTAAAAAAATTGAGAGTTGGAAGAACAAGATGCAAAATCACTTGTTTTGTTTAGGCATTGACTATTGGTTGATTACAAAGAATAAGATAGCTATAAGGTCCAAAGATGAGTTAACATCAGCTACTGAAGATGAGAAGAAGATATTTTCACTTAACATGATTACAAGGGAAGCATTGATCAGTGTACTCTCTAAAGGAGAATTTACCAAAGTTAAAGAATTGGATTCAACATTCCAAATTTGGGAAAGATTAGAAGCACTATATGAGGGAGACAAGTACACCAAGAAAGAAAAGTTACAGAACTGGAAAACAAAGATGGAGAAGCTACAAATGAATGAGGATGAAAGCATTAGGGCTTATGTCCAAAGGGTTACAGAAGCTATAGTTGGAATCAGAAACAGTGGAGGCACTTATGATGAAGAAGAAGTTATTGCAAAGATTCTTATATCATTGACACCTGCTTACAAGTTCAAGGCTATGTCTATTCAAGAAACTATACCTCTGACTCCAAACTTTAGCAGAGAGATGTTGATTGCAAAGCTAACTACTTTTGAAGCTACAAAATTGGGAGACTCTGTACCTAAAGTTGAATCTAGATTCAAATCATCTGCACACAAGAAGATAATGTCTGCACTTTAGAGCACCAGTAGTGAGAACCTAAAGGAAGAGCTTGGTGAATATGCTGAGGAATGGGAACAGATAATGGCTGAAGAAAGAAAGATGGATGAACTTGTTGCACTGATTGCTAGGAGAGAAAAGAGAGGTAAGGGTAAATTTGAAGGAAAATTACCTTTGAAATTTTTTTCATTTAATAAGGTAGGTCATTTTGCATCTAGATGTCCTACAAGAATTCCTAAATACAAGCCTAAATTCTTCAAAAAGGATAAGGAATGTTATTATGCTAGTGAAGGCATTTTTTATGATGATGATCTAGATTATGAAGAGATTGGATTTGTTGGTATTAGAGATGAACTAGTACATGAGGAAAAAGCTTTAGTATCTCATATTGATAAGAAATCTAAATGGATCATAGATAGTCATTGTTCACATCATATGACTGGAGATAAAAACAAATTTGTTAAATTAGTAAAGTATGATGGTGATGTTGTGAGGTTTGGAGATAATCTTCCTAAACCTATCATAGGAGTAGGATCTATTACTCTGGATGGAAAAACTAATACTGATAATGTACTACTTGTTGATGGACTCAAGCATAACTTATTGAGTGTTGGACAGTTGATGGACAAAGAATTTTAGTTAGAATTCAATGATGGAAAATGTTTTATTAGAAACAAGGCAGAGAAGTTGATTGCGACTGGTAATAAATCTAGAGGTAATGTAATTGAATTAAATACATCTAGAGCCTCTTGTTTTGTTGAGAAGGTAGATGATAGTTGGTTATGGCATAGAAGGTTTTTTCATGTTAACTTTGACAATATTGTGAAGGCAAGTTTGACTAAAGCAGTAAGAGATCTACCGAAGATTGTGAAACCATCTAACACTGTATGCAGAGAATGTGTTATGGGAAAATAGACTAGAAGAAGATATAAGAGCAAAGCAATTACATCAAAATAAAAGCTAGATCTGGTACATACAGATCTATGTGGACCTACAAGGACAAAATAATACTATGGTGAAAGGTATTTTATACCTTTTGTTGATGACTTTTCTAGGATGATGTGGGTTACTTATTAATGAGAAAAATCAGAAGCTTTTGATAAATTCAAATTGTTCAAAGAAAAAGTAGAGAATGAATCGGGTTTAAAGATAAAATGTTTGAGGTCAGAAAGAGGTGGATATTTTACTTCAAACTTGTTCAATTCATACTGTGAAGATAATGGAATACAAAGATAAACATCTGCTCCTAGGACTCCACAATAGAATGGGATAGCTAAGCGAAGAAACATGACTATACTTGATGCTGCTAGGACAATGTTGATTGAAGGAAATGTATCTCATGTGTATTGGAGAGAGGGTTTTGGGAAAAATATGTACACATTAAATATAATTCAAATCAGAGAAGGTAAAAGTAAGACTTCTTATGAATTATGGTTTAATCATACTCCTACTGTAAAATATTTCAGAATATTTGGTAGTAAGTGTTATATCAAGAGAGATGATGAGATAGGGAAGTTTGATGCTAGAAGTAATGAAGGAATCTTCCTTGGTTACTCTACTAAGAGCAAGGCTTACAAATGTTTCAATATGAGATTAAGAAAAATGATTGAAAGTAACAATGTGAAGATAGATGAAAAGTTTCAGTTACAAGAGAGAATGTATGATTGTAATTAGGTTACAAAGATCAAAGAGGTTGCTTCTATAGAAGAAGAAGAAATTGTTGAGACTGAGTGCAGAATTGAGGCCTGTGATAATGACATAGATAAGACTACTAAGGTTTCTAAAACTCTGATGTATGTAAAGAACAATCATCCTGAAAAAAAATTATCGGTAATACAAATCAAGGAGTATTTACTAGATCAAAGGTTAGAGAATAAATTTGTTTTATTTCTCAAGTTGAACCAAAGAATACAGATGAAGCTTGCAGAGATGAATCTTGGATAAATGCTATAAAAGAAGAGTTAGATCAGATAAAGAATAATGACACTTGGGAATTGGTTCCTAGACCTAAGAACAAAAATATGATAGGAACTAAATGGGTTTTCAGAAATAAAATGAATGAAGAAGGAACTGTAGTAGGAAACAAAGCAAGACTAGTATGTAAAGGCTATTCACAACAAGAAGGTATAAACTTTGAAGAGACATTTGCTCCTATTGCTAGAATAGAAGCTATAAGACTATTCTTGGCTTCTGCTGCACACAAGAACTTCAAAGTGTATCAGATGGATGTGAAATCTACATTCCTAAATGAGGATCTTGAAGAAGAAGTATATATAGAACAACCTGATGGATTTATTTTATGTGAAGATAGGGACATGATATGTAAGTTGAAGAAAGCTTCATATGGGCTGAAGCAAGGTCCAAGGGCTTGGTATGAAAGGATAGACAAATACCTACTTTGGCTTGGATTCAAAAAAGGTAATGTTGATAATAATTTGTATTTAAGAACTAGTGAAGATGAAGTTTTGATAATAGAAGTCTTTGTTGATGATATTATCTTTGGAGGAAATGATGATCTATGTGAGAAATTCTCTAAAGAAATGGAAAATAAATTTGAGATGTCCATGATAGGTGAAATGAAATTCTTTCTTGGTGTATCATCTTAAAATGGAAGCACTTCCATGTTAAGAATGTTTAGCCCTCCGAGTAAGTGGTTTGGGGTCATGTCAAATGCCTTGAATGGGTACTCGACTTGGATCTAGCTTTTCCCCCTGTTCTACCCCATTTTCCACTTCTTCCTAGTATTTTCCTGGCATTCTGGACTATGAACCTAAGGTTTTTGACCATAAGGTCAAAGTCGACCTTATGGGGTCAAAGTTGACCTTGATCCTGACTAGGTCAGGATCGAGCTCGATCCTGACCTAGTTAGGTTTGAGCACAATCTTGACCCTAGGGTCTGGGATCTTCGGGGTTTGCTTCTTGTTTTAGGATTTCATCAAAATCTTGCATTTTCCCTCTTCGGGGCCACTATTTATCGGATTAAGTGTCAAATTCTCAAATTAATATTTGAGGTGGACCTTTCTCAATATTTGTATAGGAATCCTAATTTATTATTGGAGATTAGCCTTTCTCGAGTTTTGTGCCTAATGCTCAAATTAACTTTAGGGTTGGCCTTACCTCAAATTTTGTAACAAGGCTCTTAAATAATTATTTTATTTCTATATTAAGGGTGGTCCCCTCCTAGAGTTTTGTGTCAAGACTTTAATTTAATTTCCTCTCCATGTGCACCTCTCTAGAGTTTTGTGCCATGGGCCCTTAATTATTTTTTTTATGAGGCCCCTCTTGTGCCCTAGATCACTATAAAAGGGAGCCTTCTTCTCTCATTTTCTCCATCTCATAATCTCTCAAGCTCTCAAGTGCCAGCAAGAAAGAAGATCAAGCATTCAAGCCTTCAAGCATTCAAGCATTCAATTCATCAAGGAGATCCATTAGAAGCCATTGAAGGATTCAAGCTCTATGGAGCTCTCTTGTTGAAGATTCCTCTATTTCCATTCAAGCCTCTTCCAAATTCAAGATCCATTCAAGATTGGTGTTGAAGATCTAAAGAAAATTGATTGAAGACATCCTATATTTGATTCTACATTCATCCATTCTTGTGGATTCAAGGATTCGAATCCTCCACAAGGGTTTCAACTCAAGCAAGGTGAATTTTTCCATTTAATTTGTTTATTCGAGCAATTTCAATTCAATTTCAAGGTTAATTCCTAAATTGGGGTTTGACTGAGGCAAACCCCTTCCCCCCAACAAACAAAACCATTTTTCTTGCAGGTACAGGTGTAGAATTTCAGATTTGAGAGCGGATTTGGATACCCTTTTCAGCGAACTTTTGAGATCCGTGAACAAAGTTAAAGTCGACCTTCAAAATCTCCAGGTCATCATTGACCTTTTATGAGGGTCAAGGTCGACCTAATCTCATCTCAGAAAAATATTTCTGGGTTTTGTAGATCTCATAGTTTCAATTCCAAAATGAAAGAATCAACAATTTTTTAGATCATTTGATAGGATTTTCAGCCGATTCTTTTTCAGAGGTAAGTACCTTTATTTCTTAATTTCAATATTAATCATCTACATTTACTTCCCATATCAATAGAATTCAAATGTAAGTGTAAAATATTGGCTTTGGGGTCTCTTTTATGTGCAAACCATTGTTCTAGGACTCCATCCATATTTTATCCTTTACACTTGGATTGCAAATAATTCAGAACAAAGATGGCATTTTTATCTCTCAAACTAAATATCTTAAAGAAATGTTGAAAAAGTTTGGAATGGAAGACTGCAAACCAGTTGGTACACCCATGGTGACTGGTAACAAGATGACAATTGATGATGAATCACATAATTTTTTTCAGACTAAGTATAGATCAATGGTTGGAGGATTATAATATTTGACTCACACCAGACCAAATATTGCTATTGTTGTTGGAATTGTGACTAGATATCAGGAAGAACCAAAAGAGACACACCTAGCTGATGTGAAAATGATATTCAGATAACTGCAAGGAACAATTGAATATGGCCTATGGTATGATAGGAAAGATAGTTTCAAACTTCATGCTTATACTGATGCTGATTTGGCAAGAAGCATTGATGACAAAAAAAGTACTACTGGTGGTGCATTTTTCCTTGGGAAAAAGTTGGTTTCATGGTCAAGTAAGAAGCAAGATTGTACAGCCCAATTTACTGTGGAATCAGAGTATGTTGCTACTACTGTAAATTGCACTCAAATTGTTTGGATGAAGCAAATGCTGAAGGATATTGGAATCACTTTTGATGAGCCAGTGGTTATCCATTGTGATAACACTAGTACAATGAATATGTCAAAGAACCCAGTGATGCATTTTAAGACTAAACACATTTCTATCAAGTATCACTTCTTGAGAGACAAAGTGGCAGAGAAGGAAATAAAGTTAGAACATATTAGTACAAAGGAATAGATTGTAGAAATATTTACAAAGTCATTGCCAAAAGATACATTTGAATATCTAAAAGGTATGCTTGGGGTTCATGCCCCTCCTAGTCAGAACTAAATGATGCAGGGATGCATCAGTCCAGCGGTCTTTAGAGCATTATCATATTCTGGACTGAATGTAGGGATCTACTCCTCAGGGGGAGTGATTGTGAGAGAAAGGTATTGGAGAACAACTAATGACTCATGGCACCCTTTTCCATTGTTGTCAAAGGAGGAGTGTTGCTATGAGAAAATCCCTACTGTATGGGGAGGCTGTATGAAGGAATCCAGCTTGGTTACAGGACTTTTGGATTGATAAAAACCTTGGGATAAATTTTCCCATATGTTGACATCAATGCAAAAGGGGGAGATTGTTGGATATTGATAATGCATGGGATGGTGATTGAAATATTTTATATGTTTAATCACTATGCTACTGAGTGGGTATTCATATTGTTTTCATTTGTGGTTTGTCACTGATGTCAACATATGTCTCTGTGAAGAGTACATGTTGATTATGATAGTGTACGAGCACTGTACAGATGTTTCAGAATGTGCGAAGACAGCTGAGAGTACATGAAGATGTTGTGATATTATATCCAAGATTGCATCATATAATATTTCATATTGAATGAGTTATAGATGTTTTGGCGTGGACTGGTTCCTGAACAGTGACAGTGAAAACTGATAGAATGAGTCTCTGATTTTTTGGTATATCTTACAGAAGATATGGATTAGGTGTATGTGAGCTTAAGATGAAAGACAAGGTATTGAAGGATGTTCATTGTTCAACGCAAGGTACATAATGCTAGATGATGTTAGCTATGGTGTGTGATATGGAGAAGACCAACATGGAAGCCGACTTCAGAGATGTAGCGTGCATTTTGTTTGGCAAATGTAAATTAAGGATGTCGGTCCTTAATTGTTGTAATGGAATTATTGTATACTTTTTTTAGGTACCATGTGTATCTTAGCAAGAGTTTATGTAAATGTTTATGTAATTAGGAAAGCCTAATTGGTTGACCTGATCATGTAGAATGAAATAGGGTATATATGTAAGATCTTTTCTTTGGAAAATATATGGTGAGAATATATGTAATGTGAAAGGAATTGGAAGAGTTGCGAGCTTGTGTCTGTTAGATGTAGAAAAGAGGATTACTGGTGAGGTTCATTGGAACTGATCAAGAAAAGATAGTTACTGGAAAATAGTTCAAAAAGATTGTGTATGTCTTTGTATACACCCGTTGTGAATAGTGAGTTTTGAAGGTGGATTTAACCTTCTTTAGGCAATGAGCCTGGGCAGTGAGCCCACCCTTCTTTCTTGACTCCTAACAGGATCTGTCCTCTAACAAGGACTGCATACTGTAATGTTTCAATAAGCTCCTAACAGGGCTAAATCTTCTAACGAGGATACTATACTCTCATTACATCATTTGTGGGTGCTAATTCCCACCAGAGTTTTTACCTTTAACAGGGTTTCCCCGAAACCAAAATATTGTGTTGTTGTGTTGGCATTCATTGTGTTCATTGGATCTGATATTGTTGCTACACAAATTTTAAGGTTTAATAATCTATCATACAACTGATTAACCCCTCCCTCTTAGTTGTATTGTGGATTGTTCCATCAACCCATTTCATATGGTCAATCATTTGTTTAGAGTTCAAGATTTTACTAGGAAAGTCCCTTCCCACAGCTTTAGATATCAGGGCATAGATTTTTTTTTGAGAATTTTGGATACTGAATTTATTCCTGATATCTTCCCAAGATCCTCACCAAAATATATGTAGGGAAATTCTGCACAAGTTCAAAGAAACAATTTAGTAGTACCGAACTAATCAAGAAAACTACTAATAATCATTAAACCCTACAAACAACAAAATAACAAACATCATATTCAAAATTAAACACATGCAAATCAAATGATGCTTGAGGCTTTTGTTGCCTCTCTTTTCTATTGTTGGGATGTAGTACTCAATGGTGATTCAGTAGTATCCAGACTCAAGAGCTTCAAAAAATTATGATACTCTGATAATAAATTAACATAAGTCCGATGCAAAATTCAGAGATGTGAAAATGTAAGAGATGAGGGTTGTTTATATAGAAATTATAATTTAAATGGACAATCAAGATTCATTTGAAAAAAATAGATTGAATGGACAAGATGATTAAGAACTGAAAATATTTGGGTAACTTTCCAGAATAAAAGATTTAATTCCAATCTAACCCAAAAAAGCGGAGAGTTATTTAGGAAATAAAGATGAGATTAACATGAGAGGATTTAGTTGTATTTTTTTGAAAGATAAGAGTTTCCAAAATTGAATTTTGAGAAAATATTTATTTTTTGATTTAAAATGATTTGATTTTTAGAAATTTGTTTTTCTCAATTTATGAGAATTTTGAGTTTTTTAGAAATTATAATTGCCTCATGTTTTTGTTTTTCTATTTTTTGGAAGATTTATTTGAATTCAAAATTCAATTAAAGAGAAAGATGAAATTAATTAGAAATGAAATTAAGATGAAATTGATGTGGAAGTAAATTAATTTAATTTGCAAGAATAATTAGCTAATTTGAATAATTAAATTCAAATTAAGGGAAATAAGAAATTGAATTCTATTAACTGATAAAGATCAATTAATTAAAGATAATTAATTAAATAAACTTAATTATTTAATTAATATTAGAGAGGTGATTAACTTATTAAAACATTGGATTTTTTAGAGGAAAATAAGATGATTAATTAATAATTAAAGAACCATTAATTAATAGAAGAATAATTATTAACTTAATGCTAGCTTACAATTATGTCCATTTTGGGGTATCTATAGGATGATCTAGGATGCAAGGATGCAACTAAGAGGATAATTTATGATGCAAGGATGTAAGGGTGCTAAGACTGATTCATGAGATTTTGAAAGAATGTGGCGTACGATAGGCCAACTAGTCTTCAGTTTCTAGGCTAACAAAGTGACGATTGACCTGAAAGTGGGCTGCAAATTGTTTGATTCTTGTGTTGTAATCCACTTTATCCAATTTTTCCTAATACTTATCTTCTACTTGGATAGCTTTTACGGAAGGTTGATGATCTTTGAGGTCTCTTTCTGCAATTTTATTCTCTTGATAGACGTGAGAATTGGGAAACTTGGCTCTCTTGTGTTTGATTGAATCAAACATATCTTGAAAGGATGGCAATTGGATTTGTTTTGAGCAATGCTTTTGGGTAACTAATTTTGAGAATACTTGATTTTGAAGGTATTTTTTTGGATAGATCTAATCAAGTTTTGGGTTTTCATTTTAGTTTGTTCTCCAATGGAAAAGGACCAAAACTTAAATGATAATGACTATGTGTTTTGAAGACAATCCCAATATAGGACAAATCAACTTTGCAGGATACAAGCAATGGTGACAAAGATTTTGACAATGTTCTTTTGGAGTGTGTATGTTTGATAAATATTTTTCACTAAGTCTGAAACTTTGAAAACATGCACAAGCAATCTTACCTTAAGGAAATTTGGTTGTGACTAAAAAACCTTTTCTCATAGACTTAGGCACACATCCAAGAGCTAATCATAATACGGCCACCACCAAGCACGTAATGGCTCTAGTCATGATGACATATTATCCGGTTCCAAGTACTCAAGGATGACACAATATGATAAGTGTCTTCGGGAGATTACTATTCTCCTTGCACAAAGATTAGAAAGCCTTCAAGGGTAGATTGGGTGGATTCTGATTTATGGGTGTTTTAATAAGGTTCATGGTGTCCTCCCAATTGATTTGTATGCGTGTGACTCACTTAAGATCCTAGTTGACCATGCCAAAATAGTAGAGATATTTACCTACCTTGGGCTACCATCAACACACATCGCTCAAGCTTGAGGGGATGAAGTGAGAGTTTTCTCAATGACATGTTTATATACTGATAGGGGAAATACCAGTTTGAGGTTGTTCTCCAAAGAGGAAGTGCTTTTCTCTCTAGACAGGCCTTGCTAGAAGTAAAACAAATTGAACTTGTCCTAGTTCAATTTTTTTACGTCACTTATTCTAACAAGGGTTTTGCTGAAACTAAAATTTCTCCTAAAAGCACATCATAGAAAAGTTCATTTCCAAAATTGATTCTCTTAAGTGTTCTCTATTCTATGACTTTCAAACACTCATGATTAGGATGCAAAGTTTTTTTTTTCCTTTGAAGAAAACTTGTTGGAACTTTGAAAAAATTACAATTTTATGTTCTTATCCTTTTGCATTTAAGATTTTTGTGACTCTTTTTAAGCTCCAAATGTTGATAAAAAGAGCCCAAATTGATCAAAACAAAAATAAAAAACTAAATGATGAAAAAACTACTTTGAAATTTATGCCTATTTGTAGAAGGCATAACTTTCTACACATAGCTCAAAAAGACACGATGTTTGTGTCATTGGAAAGATAATCAAATTATCTAAAGGAAAATTTGAGGAGAACAACACTCCTCGAAGGAAGATGGACCCAGAAACACTTTGAAGGCCTCCAAAATTGCAAATTACTAAAACATCACAAATACAGATTTGATTGAGTTGTTTGATTAAACTTATGCATTCGAGATTAGATTTTGTTTATTTTAAACACCAAAATAAATGTTTAAATTTTGTTTTTAACAATTAAACCTGTGATCTTGCCACCTGTTCCTTTAATCTCATGACCGAAAAGCAAACAATCCTGTAGGTTGTAAAGGTGATCCTGTAGGTCTGTTAGTGTGAATGCTTTAAGACAGTGAAAAAAGGACTGACAAGAATTTATAGCAATACATGTGACCACAATCTCGCAAGTTTGATTAGCGATCCCGCCGGGTCAAAAAGTGATCGTGCCAAGGTATGAAGGTATATTTGTGAGTACAAAATTTGGGATTTTTTTGACAAAATTTAATGCCTTAAGGCTTACAAAAGTACGGTTGTGATCCCACACAGTCAATTCATGTTCCTTTGGCTACAGATTAGCGATCCCACTCACAGTAAAAAATAACTTGTGAACAAAACAAGCATAG
Organism: Chamaecyparis obtusa; assembly: GCA_027943335.1. Taxonomy (NCBI): domain Eukaryota; kingdom Viridiplantae; phylum Streptophyta; class Pinopsida; order Cupressales; family Cupressaceae; genus Chamaecyparis; species Chamaecyparis obtusa. The sequence goes on along the minus strand of BSBK01003335.1, from coordinate 370,840 downwards.
AAAAGACCAAGACACAAAATTTTGTGGGAATGCGATCCCACCGACCGTATTAGTGATCCCACAAACTGTACTTTTTTTTGCGCAAATCTGAGGACGGGAGTAATGTTTCAATTTTTTATTCTTTTCTCTATTTGAGGCACAAATTTTGAGTGGTGGGGGTCCCACCGAGCATGCTAGAATGTAGATGCGAACTCGATCCTATCCTGTTGGGAGCAAGCTTAGACAAGAAACATTAGCGATATAAATTATAATCTAACATATAAGCTCAAAATAAGATTCTCAAGCCACACCACCTTCGATTGAGCCAAAATAGGAGCACCCAAGTCCCATTTTATTTTCTCTTTAGGGAGAATGTGTGTTCTCTCCTAACACAAGTATGATGATCCCCAAATATAGAATGCGAGCTCAAAGAGACCTAAAATGGTTGCAAGAGGCTAGTATGAGGAACTAGCTTGCAAAAAAAATGGGTTCAAAGAGTGCTTAAACTATAAAAATGCATTGAAAAACAAGATTCATTAACCATTAATTAGTATACTATGTGATTTAAGATTGGCTAAGATAAAGAAACAATGATATGATATTGCTAAAATGCTAAAAGCTAGAATGAAATGGACATGATAACAATGCATGAGATGAAAGAGTGAATGCTTGTTTTGCTTATGGAAGGAGGACTATTTATAGGATTTGAGGAAGGGCTTGGGTTAGGAGGGATAGTTAAGGCTTGAGGTAGGGTTAGAGGTATGGTTAGGATGAAAGGGATGGATTTTTATGGGTTGAATGGACCAAGGTTGCTCACACATGTGTGAGCAATACTTGGGAAGTGGGAAGGGAACAAGAGTGGAAGAAGGGGGATGGTTCTTCATTAAGAAGCTGTAGGAGCCATTAATGAGGGTGTAAGGGGTAATTAATGAGTTTGTAAGGCTCATTAATGAGGATGTTGAATTTAGGTCAAAGGGAGAGGGTTAGGCTAAGAGGATTAGGAATCACCCCTTAAGCGGGGTTAGGGGATGTTTAGGAGATTCTAGAAGATATCTAGGATTTTAAGATTTAAATAAATAATTTATTTATTTAAAAGGGGTTTTGGTTGAGCACTTTATTTATTAAATTGATTTAATAAATAGGAGGGATTAATATTTAAATTTGATTGAAATATTTTTGGGAGTGATTCTTTAGTTAAATAAATTTAATTAAAATAGAGGAGGATAATAACAATAATAATTAATTAATGATGATGTCATTAGGACTTTTATTAACTAAAAATAATTTTAATTAACAAGTGGGTTTTTAGGTTTCTACACTATCAAAGGGAGAGAGATTGCGTGAAATATTCAGATAAGGGAGAGAATGAGAGATTACATACATGGATAGACATGATGCTTTCTAGTGATTAAACATATTAAATGCATAAGCTAGGGAGAGCCTACCGAGTCACAACATATACATACAGAGTTGTAGATAGATGTTTGGTATTCTATGACATATTTTATATTGTGTTTCCATAAATGCCAAAGGGAGAGATTGTAATACTATAACTGATTGAATATCTTAAGGGAGAGATTGACAATTGATTGATTACTTGGAGAACAAAATGCGAAGGTGAACACTGAGCTAAAAAGGTATATGTGACACATTAAATTGATTATTATATTGTCATTGATGTCAACTAGTTTTGAATGTACTTATCATGATAGTTACAAACATTTGAAGAAGGAAATAATGGTGAAGGAATGAGATATTAACATGAAGATGAGATGTATGAGAAAGATATGGATATGGTATTCATTGGGTAACTTATTTATGATTCTGTGACATTATGTTAGTGATATGATTGTATTACATAATTGTGTTATAAATTGAAGATCAAGAATGAACAAGCTTATGTGGTCAGTAAATGAAGAACTTAGTATACACCGAGTTGAAATAGTGTACACTGAGAAAGTGTAGTGTATACCGAGTACAATATTAACTGAGTAAGAAGTCACCAACACATCACGGTATTGACTGAGTGAAAAAAATAAATGGAACATATGACTGCCGATAAAAGATGATTATGGATGATTCTAGGGTTAAAGATAAAGTTTATTATGAAGATAAAATGGCTGACAAAATTCAAGGATGATTGGATGATGAAGAATGAAATGTGTTTCAGACACAAGTTCCAAGGAAGGTTGAAGTGGAAAAATCAATGGTGAAGATTAAGAGGAAAAATCTATAGATGAGAAGAAACTATTTTATCATGTCTATAAAAAGACATAATAGAGCAATTCTATAGACTACACCGAGCGTCAAAGAAAGGAATTAACCAAGCATAATAGAGTTGGAGAATACAAGGAAATTAAAGTGATTATGATGGCGAGAGGTATTATGAGCTTAGCATAGATCTGAAAATCTGCAAAGGAAGTTGTATAATTTGAAATCATGGAGACTACATATGGTTGGAAGGAGATAGAAAAATCAAAATCACAAAGGAAATTATCAGTACAGTCATAGGATTATCGGTTAATGGGAGAAAATGTGTAAAAGTGATGCAGGAGCATCTCAGGTCCTTGGCAATCATGTGTCACCAAAAATATGTTTGAAGTTTTTTATGTGGCTCAGTTCCTTCTTTGACTGAGTTGGTTTGGTGTTGCTCAGTTTCCTTTGTTGACTGGTGTTGGTCGGTTATCTCTTTGGCGCTTGGCGAATTTCCCTGGCGCTCAGTTTCCTTGCTTACCAAGTTTTTTATTTTAGATTTTTGTTGAGGCTGACTTGTGCAGTTAATTTGGGTCATGGATTTAATGTTGGTATCTATCATTGGGAAGTGTGTGGACCTAGATCTGGTTGTTCCTTCCATTGATGGTGGATTTGAAGGCCAAATTAGTTCGGTAGCCTCTTGTATAAATATAGTTGTTTGGTTAGATTTTAAGGGGAGTAAGTGATGGAGATAGAATATAGAAAATAAGAGATTGTTGGTAGATCCTCGCAAGCTGGAGGACTTTTGTACTTGATTGTACTTGTAAAGGATAAAATATAGATGGGGTCCTAGGGCAATGGCTTGCACATAAAAGAGACCCCAAAGCCAATATTTTACACTTACATGAAATTGTATTGATATAGAAATTAAATATAGATGACTAATATTGAAATTAAGAAATAAAGGTACTTACCTTCGAAAAAGAATCGGCTGAAAACCCTATCAAACGATCTCAAAAACTATTGATTCCTACTATTCTAAACTGAAACTACAAGATCTACAAAACCCAGAAATATTTTTCCAAGATGGCTCAGCTCAGGTTTGACCCTCATAAAAGGACAAATACCACATTCTTTATTTGAAGTTTGATTTGAATTCTATTCATAGATCTTGAAAGTTTACCGAAAAGGGTATCTAAATTCACTCTCAGATCCAAAATTTTGCACCTGTACCTACAAGAAAAAGAGGGTTTTTGGTTTTTTGTTTGGGGGGTTTGCCTCAGTCAAACCCCAATTTAGGAATTAACCTTGAAATTGAATTGAAATTTCTCGAATAAACAAAGTAAATAGAACAATACACCTTGCTCGAGTTGAAACCCTTATGGAGGATTCAAATCCTTGAATCCACAAGAATGGATGAATGTAGAATCAAATGTAGGATGTCTCCAATCAATTGTCTTTAGATCTTCAACACAAATCTTGAATGGATCTTGAACTAGGAAGAGGCTTGAATAGAAATGGAGGAATCTTCAACAAGAGAGCTCCATAGAGCTTGAATCCTTCAATGGCTACTAATGGATCTCCTTGATGAATTGGATGCTTGAATGCTTGATCTTCTTGCTTGGTTTCACTTGAGAGCTTGAGAGATTGTGAGATGAGATGTGATGTGAAAATGAGAGAGGAAGGCTCCCTTTTATAGTGATCTAGGGCACAAGAGGGGCCTCGTAGAAAATAATAATTAAGGGCCCATGGCACAAAACTGTAGAGAGTTGCACATGGAAAGGAAATTAAATTAAATTCTTGACCCAAAACTCTAGGAGGGGACCACCCTTAATATATAAATAAAATAATTATTTAAGAGCCTTGTTACAAAATTTGAGGTAAGGCCAACCCCCAAGTTAATTTGAGTATTAGGCACAAAACTCAAGAAAGGCTAATCTCCAATAATAAATTAGGATTCTTATACAAATATCAAGAAAGGTCCACCTCAAATATTAATTTGAGAATTCAAAGCTTAATCCGAGAAATAGTGGCCCCAAAGAGGGAAAAGACAAGTTTCTGATGAAATCCCGCAACCGGAGGCTAACACTGAAGATCCCAGACCTTAGGGTCAAGTTCAAGGTCAAACCTAACTAGGTCAAGGTCAAGGTCAACCCTGACCTAATCAAGGTCAAGGTTGACTTTGACCCCATAAGGTCGACTTTGACCTTAGGGTCCAAAACCTCATATTCATAGTCCAAATTGCTAGGAAAATGCTAGGAAGAAGTGGAAAATGGGGTAGAACAAGGGGGAAAGCCAGATCCAAGTCAAATATCCATTCAAGGCATTCAACATGACCCCAAACCACTTACTCGGAGGGCTAAACACTCTTACCATGGAAGTGCTTCCATTTTAAGATGATACATTAAGCCCCCACTTTAGCAAGAGTATGGATTCGATGCAAACTCTTGGTAAAGGAGATCATAAAGAAAAAGATAATCTTATTAAAATCAAAGGGAAAAAGGAATCCTCAAGCCCCCAGGGACTCAAGTCTTCATCAACTCCAAGATTGTAATAAGAGAGACATCACTAGAAGAAAGAGAGAAAAGGGAAGAGAGGAGTGGCTAGCTCACCCAGTAAGATGTGTATATCTCACTGTGAACCACAAAAGGATAGGATGGCCCACCAAGCAAACACTTGATAGTCACCCCATAATGTTGTGCACCTTTTGGCAACTTTGTGAATGTATGTAGTGCATCTTCTGATGGCTTTTATAAAGTACCCATGGATCCACCTTCTTGTATCACCATGAATATGAAATGCGTGTTTCCTCAAGATTTAGCAACTTATGTGTGTTACCTTCAGAAGATTTAGCATATTGAAAAATTTGAAAAATGTGTGTCTCCTCAGGATTTAGCAACTTATGTGTGTTACCCTCGAAAGATATTGAAAATTGAAAAATGTGTGTCTCCTCAGGATTTAGCAACTTATGTGCATTACCTTCTGAGATTTAGCATGCTGCAAAACAAAAGGTTAGAACAAAAATACATAATATAGAATGAGGGAGGCCATAAATATGCCCCCCTCCTTAATATGGAAAAAACATACTTTTTTGACATGTTAAGGAAAGAAAAGAACAAGGATAAAGCCATCTTCAACATCAAGACAATATCCTTAGACAACACCCAGTCCAAGCCAAGAAGGTCACAACTCCTATGAGGCCATGGAAGGGACAAATGCAAAGAGATATCATGCAAGAAGTGAAAAAGTAACCCTTTTGAGGGATAGCACACTATTCAGCTTCCAAGGTGAGAGATTTATCCACCACGGAAACCCAGTGTCAAACAATGAAAGAGGTTGTGATCAACGACAAAGATCCTTAATGCAAACCAAAATGTTCATGTATAATTGGATATCACATAATAGATAAATTCTTCTTAACCAAGGAAAGAGGTGAATCCTAAAAAGATAGAAATGAAGGAGATGACATCCTTTCCCCCCAAGTGTAGGAACAAGGATGGAAAGGGACCTATTATATCACTTGCAACACTATACAAGACAACGAGCCCCCAAGCATTAGGCTACCATTGTTTACATAATGTGGAGCTCCATAATAGGAACATAAATGTTATTTAGAGAAAATAGGATTAAAATACAACTCATTGTCACATGATATATAAATAACCTTACTATCAATGAGCTGTCTAATCTTATAATGTAAAGCCTAACATTCATTAGTAGAGTGATCATGAATTCTATGATATAAACAAAAAGGAAGATTCTTCAAGTGTGAACTACATTTCTTTTTGTGTTTAGGTCTAGTAATCATCTTAGCATGAAGGAGTTTAGGCAAAAGAACTTCTTGGTCAAATTCCTTAACAGGTTCATCATGTCTTGAAGTGTTATTCGAGATGTTGTTAACATTGATTTTTTGTCAAGGATTAAATCCTAGTCCATAAGAATGCTCATGCCCCCCAGTGTGTAAGGGCATTTGAATTCCTTGTTTATGTTTATCACATCCTTGACTATTAAATCCTTGTTTAACAAGGAAATGATAACCAGGACCATAACGAGAAGACATATCAGAAGGAGTCAATGGAACTTGAGTAGTCACAATATCATCCTTAGTAGATTTGACAAGTTCATTTTGGGTAGAAGCAATGACAAAGTTATTACAAAGGGGTTTAGAAGTAAAAACTCATTGTTCAAATTCTCTTTGTTTCTTCATAAAATCAAGATCATTAATCTTATATTCTCCCATAAAGGTAGGAGTAAAATCCAAGGTTCCCCAATCATCACCAGGAATAGCATTAGAGAAAGAAGGATTGCTATTAGGAATAGGAGTAGTATGATTTTGAATATTCAAACAAGAATTAGGTGCATCATCTGCATGAAGTGTATACATCCCATTATTATGTATAAACTTGACTTTACGGTGAAGGGTGGAAGGAATGGCATGCATCTCATGCAACCAAGGTCTACCCAAAAGAAGGTTATAATTGAGAGGTCTAGGCATAACATGAATAGGTGTATTCATGATGACCGGTCCTACTTTGATAGGTAAGGTAATGATGCCTCAAGTGTTCTTAGCAATGTTATCAAAGCCATGAATAGCAACATTGTCAAGTTGAATAGTTGAAAGATCATCGTTAATTGCTTTTAGCATGTCCATGCTACAAACATTAAGCCCAGATCCATTATCAATCAAGGTCCTATGAATGATACTTTTATTGATAGAAACAACAACCATAAGAGCATCATACTAATTTTGAACTTCTTTAGAAGGTAAATCCTTTGGAGTAAAAACAATGTCAGGAGGACCCGGGGTAGCATGCATGCATTGTAAGAAATTATTGATGTTCTCTTGATTAGGAGGTGGAGTGGGAAGAGTTGCTAGAGCTTTTTGCAAGGCTTCATAGTAGGTAGGTGAAGTTTGGAGAAGCTCCCATAAAGAAATTTTGGCAGGAGTATTTTGCAATTGAGTTATCAAATCATACTCCTTACTAGGAAGATGAGGTGGAGGAGGAAGAATAGGTTGAGAAGGTGGCAAAGAAGTAGAAACCACTAGATTAGGTTGAGGATTATTCCTTGTATGATATGTGTGAGCTATCAAATCTTGATCATTGAAAGAATCCATAGGTTTACCTTTAATAGTAATGTGAGGACAACCTTTGACAGTCAACAAGGGTTTAGGATAAACCATATTAGTTGTCTCAACACTAAAAATAGATTCACAAGAAGGAAGAAAAGAGGACATCCTAGGAGGAGATGAGGTAAGATCTTGATTCTCCATAGGATCATCACTAAAAGGGAGAGCATTAAGGGAATACATATCATTCTCTACTGATGCCTCATCACTAGAAGGAATCTCAAATGGAGGTAAAGCATCTATAATATCATCTTCTTTCACTAAAATGTCTAGATAAGGGGAGTGTGTTTCAGAAAAAGAGCTATTACCATGTATTAATAAATCACCCTCGTGTATCAAAGCTTCTTCAGGAGGAGGGGATAAATCAATGTCTTCATCGAAGGGTTCATTCACAAGGATTTCATGAGGAAGAGAAAAATCAACATCCCCATCCAAAGGTTCAATAAAGCACTTAAACCATGCTTGAGATAACTTGTGCAACATGATAAGGAATAAAGAAATGCATATAAAGTAGATCTAGATATATCTAAATGCATTCAAATGAAATGTTTTTATTTTTTTGAAGAAATTTTGCAATTTTTTTTGTATTTATAAATGCAAGAGCATAAAGGAAATCTACTTTTAATGCAAGAAAACAAATGATCTAACACCAAAAAGAAAAAAAGTAAGTATGTCGGGTTCACCAAAATGTAAAGTGAAGGTGAACACACAAGATAATAGAAAGGGAGATCTAACACAATAGAGCATCTAAATCCACAAAAGAAAGGAGGGAAAGCGTGTCAGGTTCACCAAAATGTAAAGTGATGGTGAACAAACAAGATAATATAAAGGAAGATCTAACACAATAGGGCATCTAATTCCACAAAGAAAGGAGGGTAAGCGTGTCGGGTTCACCAAAATGTAAAGTGATGGTGAACACACAAGATAATATAAAGGAAGATCTAACACAATAGGGCATCTAATTCCACAAAGAAAGGAGGGTAAGCATGTCAGTTCACCAAAATGTAAAGGATAAAATAGTGTATGGGGTCCTAGAACAATGGCTTTCACATAAGAGAGACCCCAAAGCCAATATTTTACACTTACAAGAAATTGTATTGATATAGAAAGTAAATATAGATGACTAATATTGAAATTAAGAAATAAAGGAACTTACCTCTGAAAAATAATCGGCTGAAAACCCTATCAAACGATCTCAAAAACTATTGATTCTTGTGAACCTGAATTGACTCTGCAAGATCTACAAAACCCAGAAATCTTTCCTCAAGATGGCTTAGGTCAAGTTTGACCCTCATAAAAGGTCAAATACCACATTCTTTATTTGAAGTTCGATTTGAATTATGTTCGCAGATCTCAGAAGTTTGCCAAAAAGGGTATCCAAATTCGCTCTCAGATCCAAAATTCCACACCTATACCTATAAGAAAAAGATGGTTTTTGGTTTTTTGTTTGGGGAGTTTGCCTTAGTCAAACCCCAATTTAGGAATTAACCTTGAAATTGAATTGAAATTGCTGGAATAAACAAAGTAAATGGAACAATTCACCTTGCTCGAGTTGAAACCCTTGTGGAGGATTCAAATCCTTGAATCCACAAGAATGGATGAATGTAGAATCAAATGTAGGATGTCTCCAATCAATTGTCTTTAGATCTTCAACACAAATCTTGAATGGATCTTGAACTAGGAAGAGGCTTGAATAGAAATGGAGGAATCTTCAACAAGAGAGCTCCATAGAGCTTGAATCCTTCAATGGCTACTAATGGATCTCCTTGATGAATTAGATTCTTGAATGCTTGATCTTCTTGCTTGCTTTCACTTGAGAGCTTGAGAGATTGTGAGATGAGATGTGATGTGAAAATGAGAGAGGAAGGCTCCCTTTTATAGTGATCTAGGGCACAAGAGGGGCCTCATAGAAAACAATAATTAAGGGCCCATGGCACAAAATTGTAGAGAGGTGCACATGGAAAGGAAATTAAATTAAATTCTTGACACAAAACTCTAGGAGGGGACCACCCTTAATATATAAATAAAATAATTATTTAAGAGCCTTGTTACAAAATTTGAGGTAAGGCCAACCCCAAAGTTAATTTGAGTATTAGGCACAAAACTTGAGAAAGGCTAATCTCCAATAATAAATTAGGATTCTTATACAAATATCAAGAAAGGTCCACCTCAAATATTAATTTGAGAATTCGATGCTTAATCTGAGAAATAGTGGCCCCGAAGAGGGAAAAGACAAATTTTTGATGAAATCCCGCAACCAGAGGCTAACCCTAAAGATCCCAGACCTTAGGGTCAAGGTCGAGGTTGAACCTAACCTAGTCAAGGTTGAGGTCAACTTTGACCCCATAAGGTCGACTTTGACCTTAGGGTCCAAAGCCTCATATTCATAGTCCAGATTGCTAGGAAAATGATAGGAAGAAGTGGAAAATAGGGTAGAACAAGGGGAAAAGCTAGATCCAAGTCAAATATCCATTCAAGGTGTTTTACGTGACCCCAAACCACTTACTTGGAGGGCTAAATGCTCTTACCATGGAAGTGCTTCCATTTTAAGATGATACAGTAATATCTGGCCTAAACCGAGAAGGCCTTACAACCCATCATGTATGAATCAAATTGCTAGATAATATATGAAAGTATTTGCATTCTCTCTCTCACTATTGTGTGTTATTGCTTCTGTGTGTGTTGTTTTGCAAGGTGGATCTGGTTAGGGTGTTCCTTTCGCCCCTCTCCCTGTCTGCCCTTGCGTCAAAAAGAGTTAGATTGTAAAACACAAATTGAAGGTTTGGTCAGGTATAAGAAATATCATAAAAAAAAATTTGTTAGAAACATTTTGGATAAGGAAATGAGATTCACATCAATGATTATTGGCCATAAGATCTATCAAGAAAATCAGTTAGACAATATATCAAGAGGAGCATTACAAGTTTCATATGAGATTGTTACTAAAGGTAACATGTATGATTTAGCAAAGATGATGCTGAATCAACTAATGGTAAATCTAAGGAAAATCAAGAAATGAGGATTAAATTTTAGAGCACTACTGGTGTCTATATTTCCTATATACAAAACTATTTTCCAAGCATTGGTAAAGAAAATTGGATAGTGAATGAACTAGTTATACATTAGATTAATAAGTACATTGAACAATTGGGAAGTAATTACAATAAAGTAATGTGGAGTCATTTCAAATAATTTCAAGGAAGAATGTATGACAGATATCAAATACCACCTCATATTACAGAAAAATAAAAGAAAGATATATTTTTTCTAGTTAGTACACATTTGTGTATAATCAAAATAGTGGATCCATGGATATCTTGGTTACAATCATTTGGATATGAAGAAAAAGAGAATGAACTTATAACAAGTATTGAGAAACTGTTGAGTCAACCTAAAGACATGGAAGCTAATCGATTTGGAACATATGAAGAAGTGTAAAAAAGGATAACATCACATGAGAAGAAATCAAAGGAAGGAAGCATTAGTAAAATGGGAAGACAAAAACCAAACATAGTACTAGAAACATATGCCAGAAGAAAAAACAAGTCATCTAGACAAAGACAAGCTACCAATAAAGAATTTGAAGAAGAGTTTCCATTGGCAAAGAGAACAAGATCCATAACAATAAAAACTGCACCAAGGAGATATACAAGAAGTTAATCAACAGTAAAATGTAGCACAAGTATAAGAAGGATCGATAATGAGCCTAAACATAAGGGAGAATCATCCAAAGTAAGAATTCCAAGAATGATTACAGACATAGCAAATGAAATAAGAAATTAAGGAACTATCAGAAAGATACATGAAATCAAATACAAGAAGTGGCTAGAAGAAGATAAGAAAATTATAGAAGATGCTATAGTGTTTCACTTTCATAAGTACATAAGATTTTTGAGTGACTTAAGATGGATTATTCCTGAGGAGATACTTTTCAAAATAAACATAAGGTGGGATGCAGTTGTCGAACAAGAGAGACAAATCAGAGAAAGAAGCTTGATACTTACAAAGCCATAATCAAATGTTGAAGAAATTGATCAATTGATGAAGAAAAATGAAAATAGGTTTTCGAAAAGAAACAGAACAACAAGAATATTGGTAGGATTACAGGAAGAAGTCAAACAAAATGGATTGAAAATGTGCAAAATAATCTTCAATGCAAAAAGGTCAAAAGAGAAAGAATTAGAAAGTAATGAAATATATGAATACAAAGAGGACATAGATTCGACAAGTGAGGACATCCAGATAAGGTTTGATGAAGGAAAACCAAGTCAGCCTATAGAAATACAAGATGAATCTGATGAAAACATGGGTAATGAGGAAAATGAACAATTTGAGGATTGTCACACACCATAAATTGAAGTTGTAGACACTAAAACAAAAAAAAATTAGGAAACACATGCTACTAATATGAAGCCTACTATTGATGAGAAAAAAGGAGAAGAGATAACTGAAAAACTACTAATAAATTTAACAAAGGACAAGGAACAAATAACAAAATCTAAGGAAGAACAAGTTGCAAGAACACTACAAAATATGACAATGATAACAACATCACAATAGAAGAGAAAAAGGGATTCATAATATGAACAAGAAGAAGACCTTGATGAAAGACCCGAGTTTAAAAATTTGAAGAGAGATCCTATGAAGATCTTAAGAGAGTTCATCAAATCCTTCTTTTCCCGCTCAGAATCTTTGTTTTCCTTCTTATCTATAATAGTTAGTAACCCTTCAACTACTCAATTTACCATCCAATTGTCCATATAAGATCATCCTTTATATAGACAAGTTTTTTCCTCTTAATCTCCTCTATTATGTTTTCCTTTAGTCAATCTTGAACGTTCAATTCATTATACCTCAAAACTAAATCTTGATAAAACGTTTCCTTTTCACCTAGGAACTTAATTTTTTCTAGAAACTTGTTCCATCTCTTTTTTTCGCTTAGATCTTTTCATATATATTCATCTTTAATTTTCCTATCCATAGATCTCTTGTAACTAACTTTCCTCATTATCATGATCATCCACCGCATCATAGCTAATCATTAAATATTGATTCAATCTTTATTTAATATATTTTCCTTTCTCTATGTTCTTCATTAGAATTTTGGTTACATTGCTCAGTGCCTAAACCTTTTCTTGTTATTTGGTGTCTTGAGTTCCTTTCTCTTTATCGAGTTACCCTTCCTATTACCTTTACCTTACCCATTGACTTTTCCATTTCAGTGGCCAAAATAACTTAGCTTACTGAATTTTCAAATCTTCATCACCATAATTTACTGACTTAACATAATCATATGTTAGGTAGAAAACAATTATATCAACATAATCTAATCATTGTCCAATCGGTATCAATTTCCCAATTAATTTCTACAACTTCTCATTTCTTCTTCTCCTTAACTCATTCATCTTATATCATTATTGAATGATATGGAAACATAATATAATCATAAATCAATTACTTGACATCATTGACAAGACTATAATTGATCTAACCTTTCTACTATCATCATGTATTCCTCTGATCTTGGTCAGTCTTCATAATTAGCTCCATTACATAATCAATCTTCAACATTACTATCAGTTATGGTAACAATCTCCCTCTTTGGCATTGATGGAAACACTAACAAATTCAATGTTTAATTGATGATGGTATCCTTCACTAACATTCATATTATGTACTCCCTTTGAGTAGTAACTTCTCCTTTTCTGATCTTTCATATGTAATTTGTCTCTCTCTATCAGTAGTAGTCTCCTTATTTTAGTAACCTTCTCCCTCTTATATCAATTGACTTGTTCAGCTCTCCTTCTGATATTTTCTTATCTTCTATACTTTTCTATTCTTCTCCCTCTTTAACAACAATGCCAAAGAAACATAAAATTCTTAGATTATACCTCAAGTGAATAGATTTTCCACTTCAGTCATAAATATCCTTTTTCATAACTTCAAGCTTCATCTAAAGAGTGAACACTAGCATCAACTCACAAGATAGATATTCTATTGAGTCCTTGAATTGATGCAACATGCATCTTTCCTTAATAAACATTAGATAGGGAAAGAACCCCTAACTTACCTCAGAGATACTCAAAAGAATCCTTTGATAATGGTTTTGTAAATATATCAACTATCTATTATTTAGAATTCTCATGCTCCAATGTCACATGTTTATCTTGTACTTTCTCTCTTAAGAAGTGATAATTAATAGATATATGATTTGTCTTTGAACGCATCACAAGGTTCTTTGATATGTTAATAGAATTGGTATTATAAAAATAGATTGTAATAGAATCAGTAATCTCTTCATTCATACCTTCTAGTAGTTATTTGATCCATACAATGTTAGAACAATTCATAGCTTCTACCACATACTCAACTTCAGCAATAGATTGTGAAATACAACTCTATTTCTTTCTTAACCATGTCACTAGCCTTTCTCCCAAAAAAAAAGCTTTTCCACTAGTGCTTTTTATGTCATCAATATTTCCTTCCTAATCAGCATTAGTATATACCTTTAGATAAAAATCTCATCCTCTTGTGTATAACAAACTGAAATCTTTTAACTATAGATAAATGTGTCTCATTTGGGTTTGCAAAAAACCTTGCAATAATACCAACTGAATGTCCAATATCAAGTCTACTATATACAACATATTATAGCTTACCACTCATGGATTGGTAAAGTGTCTCATTCACTTCCTTAGTGTCATCTTCCTTAGACGATTTACAACCAGTAGCCATTAGTGTTCCAACCAGTTTTGAGTCTTCCATATTGAATATTTGTAGGATCTCCTTGATATACTTTGATTGAGTGATGTAGATCCCATCCTTAACTTGTTGAATTTGAAGTCCAATAAAGAATTTGATGTTGGAAATTTTCCAGTAGGCCGGTATTGACTGTATTTTTGTCATTGATGAAAACATATGGTAAGTAACATGCGTGGAAGACTTATGAAGTTATCTTTTAGTATATATTGCATGGACATGTTATCTACATGATATCATGGGCACAGAGGTTAACTGTTAGTATAGACAATTATATAGCAGCTTGTGTCAGCAGTGTTCCTGATAGAGTAACATGTAGTGTTCTATGTCTGTTTGTCTGTACAATTATCATGGAGCCTTGCATGCTTAGATATATGATGAAGACATATTAGTGATGTTACATTCATCGACGCAGAGTTTGATGATCAGTAGAAGTGAAGTTATGTAGTCACTATTCACCAGTAGCAGTTTCCTGTGTTTGTTCAGAAGAGCCGACAGAGATTATATTGGTTCTGGAGTTGTGCCTATCCTATTGGTATGCACCCTTGGATTTAAGCTTGGAGAAGAGTTAGTGATGTTTAGTTAAGAGCACATGAATTAATTCACCTTGAGGAGAAAGATAAATTTATTTTGGTAGAGCCGATAGTGTGTAGTGTGCGTCTATAATTATCTTATTGGACAAGTCCCAAAATGTTTTGCGTGCTTGGTAGAACCAACTGAATTATTATTGGATTTTATTATGGCTTCTCTAATATGATTTCAAGGTGGTTCTAATAGGCTGACTTGATTATATCATTTAGAGGAAAGATATTTATAGGCAGTCATTTGTGATTGTTTGAGTGTGGTTCATAGTTGATTGTGAAGAGTAGAGCAGAGTGTGTGAAGTGTTGAGCCATCAGAAGAAGGTATATGTGACCAAGAAAAGTGTTTGTGCTATATATTGGAACTGATCTAGATAGCAGGTCTAAGCGCAGTTCACCAAGATCTAGATATAGTGTGTATCTATTATTCAGAAGGTTGTAGCCTTCACCCCTTTGAGCAGTGTGCTCTTAGATAGTGCATCCTCTCCCCTGACAAGGACTATTGTAAAATATTCCTAACAGGGTCTGACCCTTGACCAGGTCTACTATACTAAATATATTGTAAAGCAACTCCTAACAGGGTTAAGGATCTTCTAACAAGGATCATAATACACTAGTGCAAAATATTAGTGGGTGTCAATTCCCACCAGAGTTTTTACCTATTTGGTTTTCCCTATAACCAAAATATTGGTGTTGTGTTCAAGTGCTCTTTCATTTTGTTTATGCTTTATGTTTAAGTAAACTTAATTGGATAAAGAATTGAAACTTGTAGATAACTGATTTAGCCCCCCACCCCCCTCTCAGTTATCTCTTGGGACTATTCCTAACAATTGGTATCAGAGCCAAGTGCCTCATAGATAAATTTTAACAACTTGAGGTTGATTAGATGGCATTCTTTAGAAAAGAAAGTCCTAAGTTTGATGGAGAGAATTATCTTGATTGGAAGAACAAGATGGTGACTCATTTGCAGTGCATTTCTTTTGAAGTTTTTCATGTAACTATCAAAGTAGTCAAGATCCCTACCTTAGAAGACCTTTCAAAGGATGATGCTACTAATAAGCAAAAGGAATTATTCCATTAGAATGCAATAGCCAAAGAAGCCCTTATCAGCGCCCTATCTGATAGTGAGTTTTCAGAAATAAAGAAGGTAGATATAGCCCACAAAATATGGAAGTACCTAGAAGACATATTTGAAGGAGACAAACAAGAAAAGGATGCACACAGAAAGACATGGAAGAAAAGATACAATGCATTAGAGATGCTTCCTGAAGAAAACATCAGAGCTTAAAATCAAAGGATCAATGAAGCAGTTGCTGGAATCAGGAACAGTGGTGGAGATATCTCAAAGGAAGACATTATGGACAAATTGATGACTACTCTCTCTCTAGAATATGTAAACAAGATCAACATCCTTGATGAGACCATGCATCTTACATCAAATTTCAAGAGAGAGACCTTGATCAGTAAAATCTCAGCTTTTGAGATTTCAAGATTGAAGACAGAACCTAAAAGTGAGATAGCCTTCAAAGCAACAGTTCATGGTAAGAAATCTGCAAACACTTCTGGTAATTTTGATGATGATGATGAAGAGAAAACACTAGATTATTTCATTGCTATTATTTCCAAAAGAGAAAAGAAAGGAAAAGGAAAATATGAAGGTCAATTTCCATTTAAATGCTTTTCATGTAATAAGATTGGTCACTTTGCATCTAAATGCCCCTTAAGAGCTAGAAAGTTCAAAAATGACTACAAGCCTAAATACTCTAAGGAATGTTACTATGCTAGAGATGGAGTTTCAGATGATGATTCAGTTGAAGAAGAAATTGGATTTATTGCTATCATAGAGAAAATGAACTATAAGATAGATCATGAAGATGAGAAAGAGAAACAAGAGCTAGCTTTGATTTCACAAGCTGATATAAGGACAGACTGGATTATAGATAGTGGTTATTCACATCACATGACAGGTGATAAAGATAGATTTGTTCATCTGGACAAATACAATGGTGGCATGGTTAGATTTGGAGATAGCACTCCTAAACCCATCATTGGTAGAGGAGCCATCACCTTGAATGAAAAGAATAGTACTGATGATGTTCTTTATGTTGATGGTTTGAAACATAACCTACTAAGTGTTGGGTAGTTACTTGACAAAGGTTACAGATTGGAATTCAATGGAAAAAAGTGCATCATTAACAACAAAGAAGGAGAAATAATTGCATCAGGATCAAAGACTAAAGGTAATGTTTTTCAACTTAATCCAGAAGCAAGTTTTTTTTTTGCTAAAGTAGATGACAGTTGGTTGTGGCATAAAAGACTACGTCATATCAATTTTGATAACATAGTTAAGATAAGCAATGTAAAGGTAGTAAGAGATCTACCTAGCATAGCAAAGCCAGTTGATACTATATGCAGGGAATGTGTGATGGAAAAGCATGTGAGAAACTCATTCAAGAGCAAGCTCTATTCAACAGAGAAAAGGCTAGATCTGATTCATACAGACCTATGTGGACCAACTCAAACAAGATTATACTATGGTGAAAGGTATTTCATTTTGTTTGTTGATGATTACATTAGAATGATGTGAGTTTCATTCTTGAAAGATAAGTCAGAAGAATTTGAAAAGTTCAAAATATTCAAAGCTAAGGTTGAGAATGAATCTGGACTAAAGATAAAATGTCTAAGATTGGATAGAGGAGGAGAATTCACCTCTGATAGATTCTATGAGTACTACAAAGAACATGGCATAAAGAGGCAGTTAAGTGCACCTAGAACCCCTCAATAGAATGGAATTGTAGAGAGAAGGAATAGGATCATCCTTGATACAGCGCACACCATCATGATTGAAGGAAAAGTTGCTCACACCTATTGGAGAGATGCGGTCAATACAACAATCTACACCATCAATAGAATTCAATTAAGGCCTGGCATTGACAAAACACCATATGAGATATGGTTTGGTAATGTTCCCATAGTAAAATAATTCAGAATCTTTGGAAGCAAGTGCTACATCAAGAGGGATGAAGCAGTAGGCAAGTTTGATGCAAGAAGTGATGAAGGTATTTTCCTTGGTTACTCTACTAAAAGTAAAGCTTATAGATGTTTCAATTTAAGATTGAAAAAGATCATTGAAAGTGCTCATGTTAAGATTGATGAAAAATTTATGGTTCAAGAAAGATATCATGATTACTCACCCATGATTGAAGAAGAACCCAGACCCTCCACTAGTGAGATAGTTAGTGAATAAATGTTTGATAGTATTGATGTGTTATTCAATGACCCTGAGACAAGTGAAGAAGAAACTCCTAAGTTTGATGAGTCTGCATCACCTAAAGTTCCAAAGTTTACATCTATAAACCATTCCAAGAAAGACATCATTGGAGATCAAAGCGGCAAAGTCTTAACAAGATCACAAGCAAAGAACTCAGCTAGCAATGAGTTGGTATGCTTACTATCTCAGATTGAACCCTTAAGTGTTGAAGATGCATGTAATGATTCAGATTAGCATGATGCTATGAAAGAAGAACTTGATCAGATTATTAAGAATGACACTTGGGAACTGGTCCCAAGACCCAGTGATAAGAATGTGATGGGAACAAAGTGGATATTCAAAAATAAGATGAATGAAGATGGTACAATATTAAGAAATAAAGCAAGGTTAGTATGTAAGGGATATGCACAAAGAGAAGGCATTGATTATTTAGACACATTCACACCAGTGAGCATATTAGAAGCTATTATGTTTTTTCTAGCTTATGCAAAATTTAAAAACTTCAAAGTTTATTAGATGGATGTCAAGTCAGCATTCCTGAATGGTGAATTAAAAGAAGAAGTATATATTGAGCAACTAGAAGGATTTACTCTATTAGACAAACCTGATATGGTATGCAGATTGAAGAAAGCCCTCTATGGACTTAAGCGAGCTCCTAGAGCTTGGTATGAGAGACTTGATGGATATCTAACAAAGATTGGATTCAAGAAAGGAGCAGCAGATTGTAACCTATTCATAAGAGAGACATTTGAAGGACTACTACTTGTAGCTATATTTTTTGATGACATTATCTTTGGAGGTAATGACAAACTCAGTGTTGAATTTGCTAAAGAGATGTAGAGTGAATTTGAGATGAGCATGATTGGACCTATCAAATGCTTTTTGGGATTGAATGTACAATAGATAGAGAAAGGAATTTTCATTAATCAGTCAAAGTATGTGAAAGAGATATTAAAGAAATTCAATATGGATGATTGTAAGCCAGTAGGGACACCTATGATAACTGGATGCAAACTTACAAAAGAAGATGACTCACCAGCAGTAGATATATTATTGTAGAAGTCTATGATTGGAAAACTTATTATCTTACTCAGACCAGACCAGATATTTCCAATGTAGTTGGCATAGTTGGAAGATTTACAACATAACCTAAACAAAGCCACCTCATGGCAGTAAAAAGGATATTCAGATATTTGCAAGGCACTATAGACTATGGTCTATGGTATCCTAATTCAAAAAATGTTGAGCTTCATGTATACACTGATGTTGATTGGGCAGCATGCGTTGATGACAAAAAGAGTACATCAGGTGGAGCAGTGTTTCTTGGTGATAGACTTGTCACTTGGACAAGCAAGAAACAAAATTGTATTTCTCAGTCAACAAAAGAAGCAGAGTATGTTGCAAGAGCCTTGAATTTTTCTCCAATTGTTTGGATCAAGCAGATGATAAAGGACTTTGGAATTCAGATTGATTATCCTATTGTTATTCACTGTGATAACACTAGCACTATCAACATGTCAAAGAACCCTGAGATGCATGCAAAAACAAAGCACATTGAGATCAAGAATCACTTCCTAATAGAGAAAGTGGCAGAGAAAAAAGTCAAGGTGGACTATGTAAGTACTAAAGATCAGCTAGTAGACATATTCACAAAGCCCTTTCCTAAGGATACTTTTGAGTATCTCATGGAGAAGCTGGGAGTAATTCCCTTCCCTAATTCTGCTTAGAAGAAAGAAGGAAAAGCATCAGTCCTCAGGGATTGATGGATGGTTGACTACTCTACTTCTGGAGTAGTACCAGTGCTTAAACTATTTGGTGCCCTTTGCCATTGATGTCAAAGAGGGAGTAATATATAGTCATGAAAAATAGAAGTAAAAGGAGGAGTAATATACTAAGGGGGAGTAGCATTCAGTTATGACAACAGTTCAGTTGAGGAAATGGAGAATGTTGAAGAATATTGTAGTAGATGGAGGACTCATCTTTGGGGGAGTCTTGAAGAGGAAATGGATAATGTTATAAAATAATTATTCATTTGGATTGGTGGAGTTTTTCATTCCATATGTTGCCATCAATGCCAAAGGGGGAGATTGTTGAAGATTTGCGAGCAGGCCAGTGCTAACTGTATGTTTGTCATTGATGACAACATATGGTAAGTAACATGTGTGGAAGACTTATGAAGTTATCTTTTAGTATATGTTGCATGGACATGTTATCAACATGATATCATGGGCACAGAGGTTAACTATTAGTACAGATAGTTATATAGCAGCTTGTGTCAACAGTGTTCCTGACAAAGTAACAAGCAATGTTCTATGTATGTTTGTTCGTATAGTTATCATGGATCCTTACGTGCTTGGATATATGATGAAGACATATTAGTGATGTTACATTCATGGATGTAGAGTCTGATGATTGGTAGAAGTGAATTTATGCAGTCTCTATTCACCAATAGCAGTTTCTTGTGTTTATTCAGAAGAGCCAACAGAGATTATATTGGTTCTGGAGTTGTGCCTATCCTTTTGGTATGGGCCCTTGGAGTTAAGCTTGGAGAAGAGTTAGTGATGTTTAGTTAAGAGCACATGAAGTAATTCATCTTGAGGAGAAAGATACAATTATTTTGGTAGAGCTGACAGTGTGTAGCGTCCATCTACAATTATCTTATTAGACAAGTCCCATAATGTGTTGTGTGCTTAGTAGAGCCAACTAAATTATTTTTGGATTTTTTTTTATGGCTTCTCTAATATGATTTCAAGGTGGTTCTAATAGGCCAACTTGTTTATATCATTTAGAGAAAAGATATTTATAGGTAGTCATTTGTGATTACTTGAGTGAGGTTCATAGTTGATTGTGAAGAGTAGAGCAGAGTGTGTAAAGTGTTGAGCTATCAGAAGAAGGTCTATGTGACCAAGAAAAGTGTTTGTGCTATACATTGGAACTGATCCAGATGGTAGATCTAAGTGTAGTTCACCAAGATCTAGATATAGTGTGTATCTATTATTCAGAAGGTTGTAGGATTCGCCCCTTTGAGCAGTGTGCTCTCAGACAGTGTGTCCTCTCCCCTAACAAGGACTATTGTAAAAGACTCCTAATAGGTTCCGACCCTTGACCAAGTCTACTATACTAAATATATTGTAAAGAAACTCCTAACAAGGTTAAGGATCTTCTAACAAGGATCATAATACACTAGTGTAGAATATTAGTGGGTGTCAATTCCCACCAGGGTTTTTACCTATTTGGGTTTCCCCATAACCAAAATATTGGTGTTGTGTTCAAGTGATCTTTCATTGTGTTTATGCTTTATGTTTAAGTAAACTTAATTGGATAAAGAATTGAAACTTGTAGATAACTGATTCACCCCCCCCCCCCTCTCTCAATTATCTCTTGGGACTATTCCTAACATTTGATCTCTCCTATCATAAACATCTCAAATTCCTTTCTCATATTCTCAAAAAATGACTTAGACATTATCTCATTTCACTCAAATATAATGTCATCAACAAATATCTCATTAATCAAAATTTCATCAGACTTGTCACATTTCAAGTATAAATTATTGTTATCACTAGTCCTTTCAAATCCAATCTTAACTATGTAAGTGTAATATGGAAAAATATGATGAATAGGTAGGGGTTTTAACAATGCACCTAATAGAGATCCTAAACCCACATTCTCCAATATACATGTAAATTGATGTGACAAGTGATGTAAATCTAGAAATGTTTGTAAAGAATATTGAATTTAAATAAGATTAAATACATACCTCATAATAAAGTTGATCTAGAAATACCTATTTTCTAGTGTCTATACTCAGTTTCAGGAAATTATCTAACCAAATCTTGCCTGGAAACATAGAAGCAAAGAAAACCCAAAAACCTTCTACTTTTCTGAGAGAGGTCGACCTTGACCCAAAATAGGGGTAAGATCTTACCCCAAGGAACAATCTTACCCCTTTATGTAGACCTTGACCTGCACTATTCCGACGGAAAATCTATTCGTGGATCCTAGAAGTTTTCCAAAAAGGGTACTTAGATATGCTCTATAACTCCTGAAACAAGGATTGTAGATATCTAAAAATGGTGTTTTGGGGTGGCTATATAGGATTTTGCCTTAGACAAACCCCCATTTTGGTGATCTCCACTCCACAAATAGTTGAATGTAATAGAATGTGTGTGTATATTGAATTTGCAATGCCAAGATCTAATCCTCTAGATTAAAAACCCTAGCATGAATTGATATGAGAAAGAAATGCATAGATTTGAATATGATAAAGAAAGCACACCAAGCCCCCAAGGCTAAACTATTCCTACCAAACTCAAAATTCTTAATTGCTACACCGTGATTGTATCTTTGAATGCTTGAATGTTGAAAATGGTGGATCAAGGAAGAATAGATATTTCTTGATCCAAATAGGTGTCCACAATAGCTTGTCACAAATACTTTCTTGCATCAAGGAATCAAAAAAATCTTGATCTTCTATATCATCCTCTTGCAATCTTGCATCTTCATCTCCTTCTCATGTCATCTCATGATCCCTTTATTGAAAATGAAGGCAAAAGAGAGTTCTTATATAAAAATTTCAAGGAAAGGCTCCTATAGAAATGTGAGGACCCATAATTCAAATTTCACCTCAAATTATGGTCCAATCACAATAACCAACTAAGGAGCGAAAATAATTAAATAAATTTTAAATTAAAACCCTTCCGCATTTGGATCCGGAGGCCCAACATTAATTTTGGGGCCTGCTGGGACCAGAATTTGAAAAGGGGGTCCAAAACCCAATAGGGGTCAAGGTTGACCTTGACCTTGACCTAGTCAACCCTAACCCAAAGGTTCAGGCCCAATCAACTTTGAAAATAGGAAGTCTCGGGGTCGGCTAGAGACTTGGAAATGGTGAGAAAATAGGGCAGAGTGCCAGAAAAGGGCACAAAGACCTAGAATGAATGTGATGAGGACTAGGAGGACCAATACCTAGATCTTACCTAGAAAATAGAGCCATAGAGAAGGGAAATCAAGAAGAATCCTTGGGATCCTAACCCTAATTTCACTTATAAATGAAGAATCAAGTGAAAATGCATCCTAAATGAAAATCTATCATGAAAAATGCACTAAATGAGGGTGATAAACCTACCAAGATGGAAGTTATTTCATTTTAAGATGATACATTTATCCCCCACTTTAGATTAGATATGACACTATGTGAATATGCAAGCTAAAGTAAGAAAACATCATAGTAAATAAAAAGGATATAGCCAAGTCCTCAATGTAGAGATCCCGTAGAAAACCATTAGTACCTATAGCACACAAGGTTAATGAAAATATATAAATCACCTAATACTTACTAGAATTAAATTGAGAAGTGCGTAGAGCCCCTTATTCCCCCCTTGTTTCGGCTTTCTACTTCTGAAGGGTGAAACAAGGTGATAAGGATAACCTTATACACTAGATATGTAGTTTGTTGAAAAAGTCCTTTCCTAAACCAATTAGAAGAATTCATATCCTTCCTAAACTAATTCAAGAGGTTAGTTATCTAAATCAAAATTCCAATGCCACTGATGGCACTGAAAATAGAGTTAACGAACTCAAGTTATGATGAAAAGAGTGGATGTCTATCTAAATGCATATGAAGGGAAATTCAAATTTAACACAAGTAAACCCTAAAAAACCCTAAAAAACCCTAATTTTGAATTATAAATAAGGAAATAGAGCCCATACTTACTCATTCTTACAATTTATAGATTTGAAGAGAGCGAGCATAATGCCAAGCAAAGAAGAACTTTGAGCGAAACACATGGAGCTCCTGGGATAGTGCTTGGCTACCGGATGACCGCTTCCCGAGGTGAGTTTTTGTTATTGATTTATGTACTTCACAAATTCTTTCTTTTTGTATGCAAGGTCGACCCTGACCCTTAAAGGTCAACCATGTCAACCTTGACCCTTAAAGGTCAACATGAACTGGAAGGTCTTCACCTTTTCTGGAATGAGGTCAACCTTGACCCAAAAAGGACAACCCTAACCTAGGAAGGTTGACCTTGACCCAGGAAGGTCAACCTTGACCTAACTAAGGTCGACCTTGACCTCGTCAAGTTTGATTTACAAATATGTTTTTCTAGAATGTTGATATGATGTTTTTTTATGCTTACAAGACCTAGTTTGTCTCTGAGAGCATCCCTTTGGAGGGTTACAAGTGGTTATCAGAGAGAAGCTATCTGAGATGAGTGAGGATGAGATTCAATTATTGAGAGATGTAGGACTATACTGGGTAACATTCCTACCAGAGATTAGACTTTACCGATCCATATTATTAGCTCTCAAAGAGAGGTGGGATGAGGATACCTACTCCTTTCACCTTCCCTCAGGTGAGATCACTATGACACTAGAGGATGTCTACAAAATCTTACAACTTCCAATTCGAGGTGAGCCTGTCAAATTGAGAGCACATCAAGGTCCTGAGGAGATCCATGCAGATGCAAATTTTTGTTTGGGATGGGTTCCACAAATGCAAACCCGAACAGATCATATCACTTTATCATCCATACTGGTAGGCCCTATACCCTTGGTATGGAGAGTGATGCTATGTATATTGTCCTTGGTTGTGGTACCCAACATGAATGGTATAATATTTTTAGCACCTTTCACCCATCTTATACACAAGATGGAGAGTGATAGGACTATCTTCTCATGGGACCGCAACATGCTAGCCCACTTATACCACAAGCTTTGTTAGTTGGTGAGATATCAGAGAAAGCGTCTCACGATATGCATGATTTTTTAGATCTAGTTGTTTGAGCACTTCACATGTATAAGACCATAGGGTGTTCCTATGATGGTAGATGTTAGCACACCGAGAGGCTTTTCTTATCCACTAAGAGATGTCTGGCAGTATAGAGATATCCTCTACTGGAGGGTATGTCTAGACTATTTTCCAGGCACATATGTGATATGGAGACCCTACTAGCACATGGCAGAGTGGTCAAATACACAACACTAGATGAGGCACTCATAGTAGTGCAAGCTGTTAGAGGGTCATCAGAGTCACATAGTGATTCCATACTACTATGATCAAGTGATGAGACAGTTTGGTCTTTTACAGGGAGTCCCCAGAGTAGTACCTCGATATGCACATTTGATGAGGTATTATCAGAGACCTGACACCATACGTCGACCATCAGTAGCTAACATAGCAGATAGTGATGTAGATGAGATAAATGATATAGAGGCATCACTAGATGTAGCCTATTCAGGCATCAGCCTAGACTATATCAGATACTAGAGTCTGAAGGGAACCCAACCCATCTTCCCTGATGACTATCTCATAAGTGATCCAATATTTTTAGAGAGGAAACACTAGGATGGTGGCATAGCAGAGGAGGATGAGGATCACAGAGATGAGGAGGAGCCCATCTCTGAGGGAGACCCCATGGAGGAGGATAGAGCAGAAGATAGATCAAATGAGAGAGAATAGGAGATGCCCCTAGCTGGTGGTACTAGTGCGGATGTGCACATTTTTCACACATCACCACTGAGATCATGATGACCTCCATGCACCCATACAGAGAAACCACCTCTGAGACCTAGACACAATGAGCATGGAGAGAGAAATCACACCATGCCCCCACCATCTAGATCCTTTAGTGACATCCAGGAGGGAGATCTAGGTATAAAACATGAAATTGATTTGAAATTTTAACTTAATCTATGAATAAAAGGTACTAAAAGATAAATATGTTTCCATTTTGTAGCTAGCATGGTAGAGTGGAGGAGTTTTGTATCCGAGGTTCTCAAGGATGCATGTATATCCTACCGACTACCAGCTAGTGAGTGAGAATCTTCCATTGGTCACAGAGATCCCGACAGGCATGCTGATATCTTTGTGTGTGTCCAACAAGAGCTAAGATTGTGTAGAGAGAGAGAAGAGAGACTGATGGATGACCTACAGAGAGCCCAGGAGTGCATGTGTGATATGAGAATATCGAGGAGCCATTCATGGACTATTGGACACAGATCTAAAACCACTCATCATATATTAGAGAGATCTAAGAGTCATCAACCATCAGAGCATAGAGATAGATAGACTGATAGTATGGACCTTATGGCACATATATATCAAAACTCAAAAGATTTTTATAAATGAAAAACTTTCTCTACTAGTTAGTTATGTGTGTTTGATTACTATATTTTCATCAGTGACATAAAACTTAATAGAAAGAAAGAATTGTATAAATGTATTCAAATGTAATTTGCTAAAACCACATAACCTATAAAACAAACATAATTATTTTATAAGGAATACATAAATACACAAGGAAAGAAAGATAAATTATGGATAATAACATTTGAGATGCATAATATTGATAGGTTCCTTAAAAGAAACACCGTCCATATCAAAAAATTTATAAGCACCTGAACCAAAGTCCTCAATTACAATAAAAGGTCCAAGCCAATTAGGGCTAAACTTTCCTTTTTCACCAGGTAAAGCATTCACATTTCTTTGATTCTCATATAATACTAAATCACCTACTAAAAATGAACATTCAATAACTTTATGATTATACTACTTCTGAAGAGATTTGTGATAAGCTTTTATATGTTCTAAACATGTATTCGTTATCCATCTAACATTTCTAATTCTTGTAATCATTATTCTTCAAATGTATCCTTGTTGATTATCCCATGAAATGAAGCATTTAAAGAAGGTATTTCCGATTCCAAAGGCATAATAGCATCAGTACCATAGCCAAGATTGTAAGGAGAAGTAACCATGGTAGTATGAACACTAGTCCTATAAGCCCATAAAGCATAGGTAAGCTGGGTATGCCAATCTTTTGCATGCTTATTAACTATTTTTCTCAAAATTTGTTCAATTATTTTATTCAATGCTTCAACTTGACCATTAGATTGAGGATAGTAAGGAGTCGAAAATCTATGTTGAATTTGATATTTCTCCAAAAAATTTGTGACTTCTTTATTCTTAAAAGAACCATTATCTGAAACTATCGTCAAAGGAATACCAAATCATGTTATAATATTGTTAAAAATGAAATCACAAATAACATTCGCAGTTGTTGAGCGAAGAGGAACAGCTTCCACCCACTTTGTAAAGTAATCTGTAGTAGTCAAGATATACATATGCCGTTGAGAAGAAGCTAGTGAGATTTTTCCCAATAAGGTCAAAACCCCAAATACTAAAAGGCCATGGAGAAACTTGATTATGAAGCTCACGAGCAGGAGCATGAATCAAATTACTATGTTGCTAACATTGAGGACATTTCTTAACAAACATAAAAGAATCTTGTTCCATTGTTTGCCAATAATATCCCATTCTAAGAAGCTTATTGACTAAAGATTTTCCACCAAAATGTCCCCCACAAGAACCAGAATGAGCTTCTGCCAAAGCTACCAGAACTTCAATTCTACCAAGACATCTTAATAGTAAACCTCATAAGAACATTTGTAAAGTGTGTCTCCTAAAATGATATAACACATTGCAAGCTTCCTAACATGATTACCCATGTTCCTTGTTGCCAACTCAGGACAAGTACCATCTTTCAAGAAATGGAAGATATCAGAATATCATTCATCCAAATGCAAATTGAAACAATCAGAGGTAACCTTATTATAAATTGTAGGTTTTTTAAGAGTTTGTATAGTAAATTGAAAATTTTTAGCAGTATTCTCAAGACAAACCAAAGAAGTTGTGCTTGCCATGGTGTCTGCATGTCAATTATCTTTCCTAGTTAAAGTTTGAATCATATAAGAAGAGAATTTTGAAAGCACATCAAGAGCCAAATCTCTATATTGTGTCATTTTATCATTCTTAGTCTAATAACCTCCTTTAATTTGTTCTACAATCAATTGTGAATCTCCATAAATTTCCAAATTTTTAATGTTAAGGGATGAAGCTGCTCGTAAGCCAGCTATAAGATCTTCATATTCTGTAATATTGTTGGTACAAGGAAAGGTCAATTTATACGATAAATGGATCAATTTTTTCATAGGAGGGATCAAGATAATGCTAACACCAAAACCTGTCTTACATCTAGATCCATCAAAATATAACTCACAAACATCATCCTGTTTAATAGCTAGAATGTTTTCATCGAGGAATTCTATTAAAATAAAACATGCATCAGAATGAGGATAAGGAGCTTCAGCCAAATAATCTGTTAAAGCTTGTCCTTTAATCGACTTTTGAGAAATGAAATTAAGATCAAATTATGTAAGTAACATCACCCATTTTTCCAAACGGCTAGAGAGATCAATTTTTGAGAAAAGATGTTTCAGAGGATAAAATTTAACAATCACATTGACTTCAACATCTAAGAGATAATGCTTTAGTTTCTAACAAGCATAAACTACAACTAAGCATTTTCTTTCCAAATCTATGTATCTTGTTTTGTAATCAAGTAAAGTCTAACTAATGTAGTACATAGGTCTTTCCTTACCTTCACTATCATACTAAGCTAACAACGCACTCACTACTTTCAGAGTGGGTAAAGTATACAGATAAAAGGGTTTATCAAATTGAGCTGGTTACAAAATAGGAGGATTGGTGAGATACTCCTTAAATTTCTCAAAAGATTGTTTACATTCATCATTCCAAGAGAAAGTGGTATCCTTTCTAAGCAAGGAAGTAAAAGGAACAATTCTATCAGCTAAGTTGGAAACAAAGCGACGAATAGCTTGTATTTTTCCTTGTAAACGTTGTAACTGAGAAATAATATTGGGAGGAGGTATATTAACAATAGCTTCAATTTTTACAGTATCTACCTCTATGCCTTGCTTAGAGATTATAAATCCTAATAGTTTACCAGAATCAACTCCAAAGACACATTTCTTAGGATTCAACCTCATATTATAACTTCTAATCCTTTCAAATATCTATCATAAAATACTAACATGATCTTCTCTTTGTATAGATTTCACCAAGATATCATCCACATAATCCTCAAGAATCTTATGAATGTAATCATGAAAAATCAAGGTCATAGCCCATTGATAAGTTGCCCCCTCATTTTTTAATCCAAAAGGCATCATGACCCAACAAAATGTTCCCCAAGGTGTTATAAATGTGGTCTTAAATTGATCTTTAGGAGGAATAAAAATTTGATTATAGCCAGAAAAACCATCCATAAAAGATAATAAAGCATGAACTGCTATCGAATTCACAATCATATCAATATTAGGTAACAAGAAATCATCTTTTAAGTATGCTTTATTTAAATCTCTAAAGTCAATACACATCCTCATCTTATTTTCTCCTTTTGGAATGGGCACAATATTTGAAATGCAGTCTGAGTAATCAATAGAGCGGATGAATCCAACATCCAATAATCTTTCAATTTCAACTGTAACTAATAAAGCAATTCATGGATTCATCTTTTGAATTTTCTATTTCAGAGGTTTAACATCTGGTTTGAGAACAATATTGTGAGTAACGATCTTAGAATCTATACTTGGCATATCCAAATATTTCCAAGAAAAAATGTCCTTAAATTCAAGTAAAAGGGAAACCAATTGATCACGTTCATCTTGATTCAAACATTTCCCAAATTTTATCATCTTTTCAGAATCATTTTCATCCATTTCTACCTCGATGGTCTCAGTTATTAGAAAATCACTTTGTATCAGAGAATCCATTGGTAAAGAAGAAATATTTTATTCATCATGTTCCCCAAAATAAACTTCAGTACTTAAAAAATAAGCCTTCCTTCGTTTGTGATGAAACATAGGTAAATCCTCATAAACCCCTAAAAAATATGCTAAGGCTTCATCTTTGAGAAAAATATCCAAAGTAGGTCTTTGATTAATGTCAAGGAGGAGTGGGTTAACCAACTTGAAATGTCCACCACAAATATGATTAACATTGAGAGGAAAACCTAATGGTTGTTTGTAAGGATTGAATCCCAATTCCAAATCAGAGACTTTATATTCTCCAATGAAAGAAGGATTAAAGTCCAATGTTCCCCAATCATCCTCAGTCAAAGAAGAAGATGGAACTTCAGTTTGTTTAATCTTTGGTTACTTTTCAGTCTCTTTTCTTGGTTGGAGAGGCTCAAAAACTTTAACATATTCTAAATTTAAGCAAGGATTCAATGCATCATCCACATGTAACGTATACATCAAATTGTTATAAATGAACCTAACCTTGTGATGAAGAGTAGAAGGAACTGCATGCATAGTATGTAACCAAGGTCTACCTAGAAGAATTGTATAATTGAGAGGTCCAGGCAAACATGAATAGGTGTATTAAGAATAACTGGACCAACTTTAACAGGTAAGGTAATAATGCCCAAAGTTCTCTTTGCAATATTGTCAAATCCATGAATAGGGACATTATCAGGTTGAATAGTTATAAGATCAGCCTTAATTTCCTTAAGCATATCCATGCTACAAACATTAATCCTAGATCCATTGTCAATTAATGTTCTATGAATGATACTTTGATTAGTAGAAACAACAACCATAAGAGCATCATATTGATTCTACACCTCAACAGAAGGTAAATCATCATCGGTAAACATAATAGGTGATGCAGGAGCTTCTCGGGTCCTTGGAAATCCTGTTTCACCAAAAACATATTTGAGTTTGTCTGTGTTGCTTGGTTCCTGCTTTAATCAAGTTGGTTCGATGTTTCTCAGTTTCCTTTGTTTACCAGTGTTGGTCAGTTATCTCTGTGGCGCTTAGTGAATTTCCCTGGCACTCGTTGATGCTTGTCTTGTGCTTGGTTTCCTTGCTTACCAAGTTGTTTGTTTTGGATTTATTTTGAGGCTGAATTGTGCATTTAATTTGGGTCATAGATTTAATGTCGGTATCCATCATTGGGAAGCATGTGGACCTAGATTTGGTCATCCCTTCCATTGATTATGGATCTGAAGGCCAACTTGGCTTGGTAGCTCTTGTATAAATATAGTTATTTGGTTAGAGTTTAGGGAGTCAGTTCTGGATAGAAGATAGAAGATAGAAAATTAGAGATTGTTGGTAGATCCTTGCATATTGAAGGACTTTTATACTTGATTATAATATCTGGCCTAAATCGGGAAGGCCTTACAGCCCGACATGTATGAATCAATTCAAATATAATATAAAAAAGCATTTGCATTCTCTCTCTCACTATTGTGTGTTTTTTCTTCTGCATATGGTTCTATAAGGTGGATTTGGTTAGGGTGTGCCTTTGACCCCTCTCCTCATCCTCCCTTGTGTTAGGTGGTATCAGAGCTAGGTTAGATCTAGATCTAGGTTTGTGAATCTAGATTTGAAGGTTCCTTCTTGGGAAGCCCTAGTTGAATTATTGTGGGGTAGAAGATTATGATCTAACCTACAATTGTAGAGGGTTTTCAAGATGGTTTGTGGGAGGGGAGATGCAGATCTAGGATTGGCAGACATGTTGAGACAACTTGCTGCTACATTGGAAGCTGTTGAAATAGCCCAGAGAAGAGGAAAACATCTTGAAGATGTTAGTGATGATGAAATTGAGGTGGAACAAGGTGATGTAGAACCTGCACCTGTGATGCATCAGGGTGAGGAAAGATTCTTGAAGGCTTTGACAAGTCTGAAGTCAACACCACACTAATCCTCATGAATATGGTGGAAAATTGGATTCTAATGAATTTGTGGATTGGATCACTGAGATGGAAAAATACTTTGAGTATGAAAAAGTACCTGAGAAAAAGAAGGTGAAAATTACAAGCACAAAGTTGAAAAGTCATGCATCCTTATGGTGGGAACATCTGCAGGTGGATAGAAATAGGAAAGGCAAAGACAAAATCAAGGTATGGAGTAAAATGGTGAATAAATTGAAAGCAAAGTTCTCACCTTGTGATTATCAGATTAACCTAGTTAGGTGAATGCAAAGTTTAAGGTAGAAAGATAGCTCGATAAAGGAATATACTAAGGAATTCTATAGATTAGATATCAAATTTGGACATGATGAAGATGATGTGGAAAGAATTTCTAGATACTTGAATGGTTTGAGAGTTTCCATCCAAGAGGAAATTAGTTTGGTCAAATTGGAGAACATTGAAGAGGCTTATCAATTTGCATTGAAAGCTGAGGAGAAATTGAATAAGAGACATGAGAAAACACAAAGAGGTAGAGGTGGTAGATTCCCTAAAGGAAGAGGTAGATCCCATGGTGAAAATAGTAGATCTAAACCTAAAAAGACAACTCTGGATAAAGGCAAGACTGAGTGGAAAGGTGAAAGTTCATCTAGAGGCAGAGGTAGTAACTACTGAGGTGGTTATAATAGAGGTGGTTTCCAAGGAACTTGTTACAATTGTGGAGAAGAAGGACATAGATCATTTGAGAGTACACATGCAAGTAAGAAGGCTGGTAGTAGTAGAAATGCTTTGGTGCAAGAAGAGTCACTGAATGAACCTGAGAAGGAAAATAACTTGATGGTAAGGACAACACTTTGGAATGAAGGTAGAAAGGAAGATTTGGTAAGGAAAATTTTGTTCAAGACCAGATGTAGAGTTTCTGACAAAGTTTTGAAGGTAATCATTGATAGTGGTAGCTTGGAGAACCTGGCATTTGAGGAGATGATCACAAAGTTGCATTTGAAAAGGTTGGAACATGTGAAGCCCTATCAGATTTCATGGATCAAAGATGAGCATACACTCTTGGTAAGTGAACAATGTTATGTGAATTTGAAAATTGGAAAGTACTATGATAAGGTGCTATGTGATATCATGCCTATGGATTGTTGTCATATTTTGTTGGGTAGACCTTGGAAATATGATAGACATGCTATATATGATGGGAGATTGCATAAGTACACTATTTGGGCTGATGGGAGAAGAAAAATCTTGTTACCTTTGATTGAAGAACCTCATAGTAATGTTTGCACATCTGTGAAATTTTTCTTGATGGAAGCAAGAAAGTTTGTTAAGGATTTAAAGAAGAATGATGTATGTTTTGTTGTGATTCCTAAAAAATGGAGTAAGAAAAAAGAGGATAGTGTCCTTGAGGAGATTGATAAGTTACTCACTAAGTACAGTGAGATTATTTCTAATAATGTACCTGATGGTTTTCCATTGAAGAGAAGCATTGATCATTTCATGGATCTTATCCCTAGAACTAGTTTACCGAATAAGGCACCTCATCAGTTGACACCTACCAAGAATTAGGAATTGAACCGACAGCTTCAAGAATTGTTGCAGAAAGGTTTGATTAGAGAAAGTTTGAGTCCTTGCACAGTACCTACTATATTGGCACCTAAGAAGAATGGAGAATGGCAAATGTGTACTGATTCCAGATAAATCAATAAGATAATAGTGAAATATAGGTTTCCTATAACAAGAATGGATGACATAATGGATAGTTTGACTGGAGAAAAGTATTTTACTAAAATTGATTTGAAAAGTGGGTATCATCATATCAGAATCAGAGAAGGTGATGAATGGAAGAATTATTTCAAGACAAAAGAAGGTTTGTATGAGTGGTTGGTTATGCCTTTTGGTTTAACTAATGCACCGAGTACTTTTATGAGGTTGAAGAATGAAGTTTTGAATAAATTATTGGGTAAGTTTGTGATTGTATATCTTGATGATATTTTGATATTTAGTATGTTAGAAAGTAAAGTCCACCAAGATAACTAAGAGGGGGGGTGAATTAGGTATCAGATAATTATAAATTTTATCAACTTCAATAGCATTTAACCATGTAAGCAATATAATTACCAACCATAGAAAGATATTCATACACAATGACACAATAACACAAGATATGTTGACTAGGGAACCTCTTGATCAAAGAGTAAACCCCGGTGGGAATGATGCCCACAAAAGATGCACTAATATGAATATTCCTTGTGAAAGGATGGACTCTGTTAGGAGTCTTATGAAATATATTCAGTACATATGAATCCCTGTTAGGATATTTTGAATCCCTGTTAAAAGATTCTAACCCGGTTAAGAGTTATAGAAGACAAAAGGACCCACTGCCCAAACAGCTTCAGGGTAAGATCACTGAACACACTATCCAAATAATCTTTTCATTACTCAATAGAATAATATGTTACCTCTTCTCTGACTATGCCAAACCACACTCACTATTACATCAGATCTCAATTTCAGATCTATGTACTTCGCATATCTTCCTTCACAATTTCACTCTCATACTAAGCTCTTTTCTTCACTTCATGCATACCGCATCACACATCATCAATAAAACTACATTAAAATTTCATTTCCACATTACAAAAAGGAAATACATTCCTTCTTTTATACCACACTCAAATAATTACAAATGAGTCGGCATACAATTACAAAATAAAAGTTTCCACATGCTACACCAAAATTACATAAAACTGTAGGCTTCCAAATACAATAAATCTTCACTCATGTGACCTTAAATTTTGTGCTATCATCCACATCACTATCAATGTGTCTCCAACTTCCCTTTAATTGCACAAATCCAAATTCCATCCCGATTAGGAGATATCATCCGATTTTCACAAACCACTACTCAGGAACACTGCTTGAATACTGCTTCCACCAAAATGCTCATAACTTTCATGAATAAATGAATTATTTTCTGCACTCTTAACCATAGTCATATGACATATCAAAGAGTATAACTTCAACATTGCATAGCTCCAACTATAATATCCCCCATGTACTAATCCAAACTCTGTCTACTTCTCTGCAAGTCTTCGATAAATCACTGTGTTGACATCAATGACAATCATAGTCATGAATGCAACAACAACTACTATAGAATGGATGCCAAACACTTTAGCATTCATTCTTAATATAGTAAGACAAGAGAAGAACATTTTTTGCATGTTAGAAAAGTTTTGCAAAGATTGAAAGAAGAAAAGTTGCTGATAAATCTGAAAAAGTGTTCATTCATGAAAGAGGAGATTGTGTATTTTTGATTTGTGATTTCAGGTGATGGTTTGAAAATGGATCCTAAAAAGGTTGAAGCTATTTTGAATTGGCCTACAACTAAGAATGCTAGTGAGGTAAGATCATTTCATGGTTTGGAAATTTTTTACTGAAAGTTCATTAGGAATTTCAATTCAATTTGTAATGCTATGACTGAGACTATGAGAGGAGATAAAATAAAATTCAAGTGGACACGTGGAGCTGATAAAAATTTTGAGACTCTAAAGCACAAGGTTTCTGAATTGCCTATTTTGGAATTGCCTGATTTCAATAAGGTATTTCAAGTGGAATGTGATGCAAGAGGAAGTGCAATTGGAGCTATGTTGAGTCAAGAAGGTAAACCTGTTGCTTTCTTTAGTGAAAAGTTGAATGATGCAAAAAGGAAATATTATGTGTATGATCAAGAATTCTATTCTATTGTTCAAACATCAAAGAAATGGAGACATTATTTGATGTCGAGTGAATTTTTTTTGTATACCGATCATAAGGCTTTACAGTATTTGGGTAGTCAAAATAAGTTGAATCAAAGACATATGAAATGGGTTGAGTATTTACAAAGTTATACATTTGTGATAAAACATAAGAGTGGAGTCACTAACTGAGTTGCTAATGCATTTAGTAGAAGAAGATCTTTGATGACCGAGATGAAAATTGGAGTTCTAGGCTTTGATGACATGAGAGATTCTTATGAATTTGATCCTGATTTTTCTGAGTCATGGATAAAGTGTAGAGCACCTATTCAATATCAACAAAGTACTAAATGGGATGAATATTTTATGCAAGGAGGTATGTTGTTTAAAGGTATTCAGTTGTGTATACCGAGAGGAGCAATGAGAACTAATTTGATAAAGGAGAAACATAGTAGTGGTTTGGCTAGACATTTTGGTGTTGATAAGACATTGAATTTGCTTAAGGAAAAATACTTTTGGCCACAATTGTATAAAGATGTTTGGAAATTTGTGAAAAGTTGTGGAGTTTGTCAAGTTGTAAAATGAGTAAGTTAGAATACTGGATTGTATACATCGATTTTTGTACCTAAGAAACCTTTGATTGACATCAATATGGATTTTGTTCTTGGCTTACCAAAGACAGTAAGAGGTAATGATTCTATATTTGTTGTTGTGGGTAGATTTTCTAAAATGACACATTTTATACCTTGTAGAAAGACATTAGATGCATTACATGTAGCAGATCTTTTCTTTATGGAAATTGTCAAATTACATGGATTACCGAGGAATATTATCTCTAACCAAGACAATAAATTTGTTGGATACTTTTGGAAGAATCTTTGGAGAAAGTTTGATATTGAGTTGAAATATAGTTCTACATTTCACCCACAAACCAATGGATAGATAGAAGTTGTGAATAGAAGTTTGGGTAATCTTTTGAGATGTTTAGTTGGAGACACACCGAGTAATTGGGATTCTATGTTGGCACAAGTAGAGTTTGCATACAATAATTCAGTGAATAGGAGTACTAGAAAAACACCTTTTGAGATTGTAAATGGCATACAATCAAGAGGTATATCAGATTTGAGAGACATTGCTGATGAAAGAAAGAGAAGTGTTGAAGGAGTAAAATTTGCTGAGTACATGAAGACATTGCATGAAGATGTGAAGCTTAAGCTAGAAAAGAATAATCACAAATACACAAATAGAGTTGATAGATCAAGAAGACATAAGACTTTTGATGTTGGTGATGAAGTGATGGTGTATGCAAATTAGATGTCTAAAAACTAGAAATGATAAATTAACTATTAAAGCCAATGAATCTATCTAATGCAAACACAATGAAGAATGCAAAGTAACTATGAAATGATGAAACTAATTTAATTACCTTCACCTACCATGCAGCTTGTCTCCATTGTCCTCCTAGCTTTGATTTCTTAAAGATGTTGAGCTCTCAGATTTCCAAAATGAAGCCTTCTCCCAAGATGCTACCAAAGTGTGGAGATTGAATGAAATTGAGTGCACAATAGCTTATGCAAAATAATGGATGAAATGAAAATGAAATGGTGATTGCTATGGAATGCTTGATTGCTTGAATGCTTGGATGCTTGGATGCTTGGATGCTTGGATGCTTGTTATCAAAAATACCTATTAGCTCTCAAATGGGAAATGAGGCTCCTTTTATAGAGTTTTGGAGGATCTAGGCCTAGGTGGCACAATCCTATGGTTGAGAATGAAAGGTGGAAGATCCTAGGGCTAGGATTGACTTGGTTGAAGGAGTTGAGAGAAAAGGGGATGTAGTTGGAATGTGAGAGGAAGAATAGGGATGATGTTCCTCTCACATTGACATGGAGGAGAAGAAGGTGGAAGGGAAAGACACATGTCAAGTGTCTCACAAAGACCAAAGAGAGAAAGGGGGAGAGACATTTTCCTCATGAGGACTCTTTGTACAAGTGTCCCATGAGTCACCTTTGACCCTTAGAGGTGGCTTGAGAAGCCCCTTAGGAATAGGAAATGTCTCTTGACTTGGTTGTTGAGAGGACATGTGGTCATAAGACCAAGTCCTATGAGGCCACATAGCCCTTAAGAATAGGACATGTGTGGGTGAGGATAAATATGAATAAATAATTAATAATAATTATTTATTTTAGCTAAGGTGATGTGTCAGGTGACTAGGTGGATGAAGTAAATTAGAAGACTTAGTCATATTTAGGTGATTGTGTATTTAATTAAATCACTTTAATAGACTATTTAGAAGACTTAGGATATAGAATTAGACTATAGTGAATTTATTAAATAAATTGAATAATTTATTTAATAGAGGAATAATTATTAATTAAATAATAAATATTTAATTAATTTATCAAGTCAATAGTAATTAAATAATAAATATTTAATTAATTAATGAAGCCATTTTTAGGTGTATACATTTTGCCCCTCTTTGAAATAATGTGTGTATCACATTGTTTCAAAGAAAATTTCAAGCATTTTTGCCCCTGCCCCAGACAATGTCTCAGACGACCTATGCATGCCCCCTCGAGAGATTGATTGACAAAAAAGATTATTTGAATGTTTTTTTTGTTTTTTTGTTTTTTTGTTTTTTTTGTGTTGTTGTGCAATCAATCTCACGAAAGAACAGTAGAAAAGATGGAGGAAAACATGGTGGAATGGAAGAAAAATGGCAGAAAGGGTCCACACACCAAGCATATAGGGTCCACAGGCTATAAACAAAAATGTAAAAAGCTCCAAAAAAACTGCGCAAATGTAAAAAGCTGCACAAATGTTAAATAATGTTGCGCATATATGATAAAATGTTGCGCATCTATTTTACGTGGTAGAATGTGGTGAAAATAGATAGTCAATTAGGTCAAACTTGATGTTGATAAGCCAATTGGATCTGTCGACATTTGAATTTGATCGAGTTGATCAAGATAGGCAACATTGTAGTATGTTTGCTAGTTAACCAGTCTTGAACGTAGATAATTGATAGAATCATCTGTTGAAACACGTGATAAGAACATGTTTATATTTGATATGATAGGATAGATAGATTGATAGATCATTTTATCAAAATTTGATAGGTTGATTGTTTGTTGACTTGAATAGGAGGATATCACAGATAGTCTAATGTCACGGGAAAGATACCCTATGACTCAGAATCTGAGACTGGCATTGTCAGAGATAGATAGACTATTGATTGGAGCGTCCGAATTATATTATGTGATTTACACACCTGAGATTTGGGTGAATCTAAGTATGATGACAGCATTAGTAGAGCGATGGCACTCAGAGATGAGTACCTTCCATCTTCTGACAAGGGAGATGACAGTTAAATTAGAGGATGTATATCGCATCCTCCATCTTCCCATCATAGGCGAGCTGGTACAGTATGATTAGCACGGCAGAGTTACAGAGTGCAAAGCCGTCTTTGGTGATGATGATATAGAGGATGGAGAGATCAGCTAGGAGGATATGGTTGACTTGTATGATCCTTTACCAGTAGTGCTAGTAGGAGAAATTGGGGGATTTGTATGCCCAGATCATAGATCATATGGATTTGCAGTTGGATGGGGCCGCACATTATAGTGGATGATGGAGGGGACCCGATATGCTTGGGGGGTGTGTTTGTTAGCACATCTTTATCATGACATGCATCAGGTGGTGTACCATAGAGGTGCATCATTATCAGCAAGTGTGACACTACTCCATGTTTGGGCATGGGAGCATATTGCAGTTACTCGACCAGTGGCTATTAGATTTCAGGGCATAGGGAAACCCTATATTCATTTATACTCCTCAGTTTTGTCTCAGGCAAAAATGGGCCATTTAGAGTTTTGGTGGTATACCTTTGACACATTAGACACAGTGACATGGAGTTCAGCAGCACAGGGCCACATTGCATCCCGTAGATAGTGGCAAATAGAGTCTGGAGGCAGTGGTTCATAGATGTTGAGAGAGCATTGGATACACTGTTGTACCATTATGATTCATTGTATCATTATATTTTGACTTGATGGACACTGACTATGGACACATTGTTATTGATTTATATCATTGGACATTTGGATATTTTTGTTGTTTTATGGATTTTATATGATGGATGCTATATGATTGACTCTATATATACAGTGATGCAGTTCTATCATGATTTTCTTTGATGATTTATATACATGTGTGTACTGACATATGCAGGATGTGATGATTTACTTTAATATGCATAAAATGTATGTCTTAGAATGCAAAATGATTTATATCCTATTTGATATTTTTTATGCTTAATGGTTAATAATCATATGATGGTGATATAAATGCATGTCTTAAATGAGTTTACTAATGCTATGTGATTATCAATGCAATGTTGTGATGAACAATGTGGATAATGGATAATAAATAAATGATGTAAAATGGATGATAATGTATAATAAATGAATGATATAAAATCATATAATATATAATAAATGAATGATGTAAAATGCATATAATATATAATAAATGAATGATGTAAAATGCATATAATATCTAATGTAATAAATGATAATGTACCTAAGATGATTGAATGTAATAACTGATAACATGATAAAAGAAAATGAGATGAAACGATAGCTATAATAAATGATCAATTTATATATAAATGAACACTGCTAATGAAGATAATATATGTCTCTAAATGATTAAGTGCAAAATGTTAAATGCAAAAAGTCGTAATATGTTTGGTTATCCAAATGTCCTGAACTTAAATAACAATGTATCTGACACAAGAAGAATAGACTAAGAGAACAGATAACCTAATAAGAAAGGTAACCTATAAATCTCTATAAAAGGAGCATTGATATGTAAGTCATGAACTATTTTAATGAAATGCAATATGAAATGAATGTATCTCCACAACTTTAAGTAACATCTTAGAATGTCATAATAACTAGAACTTGAGTTTCATCATTGAGCTTGTTATGTTGCAAGAAAATGCAAGCATCATGATATAATTAAACCAGGATGACCTGAGCACTTTTTGCATGGAGTTTAATATTGCAAACTTGACAAGCATCTAGGTATAATTGAACCGAGATGACCTGAGTTTCATTTGCATAACAGACAAGGAATATTTCCCCCCTCCATCGGGGAACAAATATTTGGAGTCGAGGTATGCGATGGCGTATCACCATAAATAGCATTTGTTAGAATAACATGATTTGTATGTTGTCCATACTATGAAATGGATGAAGGCACTTATACACAGACACCCCAATTACTTGTTCCTTCAATTTCATCAGAAAATACCCCACAAACAACAATCAAATAAAATATCATGCCCCATCATGGCTATTCTAATCAATGACATATGAGAGTTTCAAACTCATGTCAAAGATATCCCGGAATAGCATAGGAAACATGATAACAATGAAATCTAGATATGAATGCATAAGGTATAACAAATCATACTAACATGCCTACCATGAATATACATTTCTTTTGCCAAAAATATTGATTTAGGATATGTTGATCAATTCAAGTGATGATGTATAGTCAAGATGTATAGATAAGCAGTCACAATTTGAAAGATAGATCATAGATTCTGATTCAGCATGAAGATACCATTGGGAAAGAACATTCGATTGTGTTTGCCTTGCCCGATGAAAATAATTCCATTATGTCCTCTAAGAGTCATGACTATCATAGATCCACTTCCCAAACTAGGTCGAGGGCATGCCCCCAGCGAGGTGATGGACTGACTTATTATGGGTGAAGAAAGATGCAACAAGACTAGGATGAAGACCATGACAAAAGATCAAGCTATGATGGGATTTTATTACGGATAGATACAATGGATGGTGTATGAACTGGCCATTTTATTATGATATATACATGGTGGGGACAAGGATTGAGTAACTATTTTATTGTGGATATATACAATGAACGGACACACTAAAAGAATCCTAATAGATAGAGGAGCTAACTTGTCACACATAGCGCTTGTTTCCAAGTTTTCACCATAACCATAGACTATTGTAATCACAAAAGGTCCTAACAGATTAGGTTCAAACTTGCCCTTCTTTTCATGGTGTTGTTGATTCTTTCAATTTTCTCGAAGGACTAAGTCACCCAATTGAAAATCTCTGATCTTTACCTTGCTGTTGTACTGATGGGACAGACACTACTGATAAACTTTCAAATGATCATAGGCTCACTGATGGTGTTCATCTAGGAGTTCTAATTCAGT
The DNA here is from genome assembly GCA_027943335.1 of Chamaecyparis obtusa. Taxonomy (NCBI): domain Eukaryota; kingdom Viridiplantae; phylum Streptophyta; class Pinopsida; order Cupressales; family Cupressaceae; genus Chamaecyparis; species Chamaecyparis obtusa. The sequence goes on along the minus strand of BSBK01003335.1, from coordinate 329,377 downwards.
CAGGCATGCAACTCTATACTCTTCATTAGGAATTAAATCTTTAAGAGTAACATGAAGTGAAGGCAACTCGACCTCGAGGGGCAAGACTACTTCTGATCCATAGACAAGGGAGTATGGAGTGGCTCCAGTAGGAGTACAGATGGAAGTGCAATAAGCCCATAAGGCTGGATTAAGTTGGAGATGCCAGTCACGGCCAGCGTCATTGATAGTCTTTTGTAGGATTTTAACAATTGTTTTGTTTGACGCCTCAGCTTGGTCATTTCCTTGAGGATAGTAGATTGTGGAATAGTTGTGGGTGATGTGGAATTTTGCGCACAAGTCATCCATGTCTTGGTTTTGAAACTATTTCCCATGATCAGTGATAAGATACATAGGTATACCATAGCTGCAAATGATATAGTTTAAGATAAACATGGAGATTTGTTTCCCTATGGTGGTAATTAAAGGAATGGCCTCAATCCATTTAGTGAAGTATTATGTGGCAGTGAGAATCCATTTGTGGCCATTGGAAGATGGAGGATTGATAGCGCCCATGAGGTCGAGTCCCCACCGACTAAATGGCAAAGTAGTTGTAAAAGGATGTAACTCTTGAGCTAGAGCATGGATAAGGTTTCCATGTATCTAACATTTCTTGCATGCCCTAGCAAAATGAAAGGAGTCTGCTTCCATGGTAGGCCAATAATAACCCATACGCATGAGTTTCTTAGCCAAAGAGGGACCACTCGAATGTGTCCCACAAATACCTTCATGTACATCATGTAGGGAAAGTTGAGCTTCATCATATTCGAGACATCACAGGAGATTACCGTCAAAACCTCATCGATAAAGGGTGTCAGATATTAAGATATAGCGGGAGGTTTGGCGGAGAAAAGTTCATTTTTGATTGTAGGATAGGTCGGGAGGTAGAGTGTTATCTTTGAGGTAAGAATAGATCTTTCCATAGGTTGGGGAGTTATGTCCAATCAGATGACATATAATGCTCGTATCAAGGTCATCATATGCAGGACAAGTTAGGGATTCCACCAAGAACTCAAAATGGGGCCTTGGTATCTTCTATATCAAATAAAGAAGCAATTGTTGCCATGGCATCAGCAACCTTGTTTTCATGCCAAGGAATCTGCTCAAAAGTGATGACAGAGAAATAATTTTTAAAGTCATCAACCATACATTTATATGGCAATAACTTATCATCTTTGGTCTGATAATCATCATTAACCTGGTTAACAATCAACTGAGAATCTTCGTAGACATTTATTTCAGATACGTTCCATTATAAAGCCATTTTTAACCCAATCAGCAAAGTCTCATATTCCACTACATTATTGGTACAAGGAAATAACAACTTGAAAGATTTCGGAATAGTGTATCCTTGTGGCATGATAAAAAGAATACCAGCTCCTGAACCCTGTTGAGTGTATAAGCCATCAAAGTATAATTTCCATGTTTGTGTAGACAAAGCTAAGATATGAGCATCAGGAAACTCTGTGTGTATAGGTTGGTCATCCATTAATGGAGCATTAGCTAGTTGATCTATGATCACTTGACCTTTGATAGCCTTCCTATCTACATATTCAATATCAAACTCACTAAGTAGCATGACCCACTTAGCCAACCTACCTGTCAATGCAATCTTGCTTAACAAATACTTTAAAGGATCAATCTTTGCAATAAGCTGAGTAGAATGTGACAACATGTAATGTCTCCACTTCTATGAAGCAAAGATAATAGCCAGACATGCTCTTTCAATAGGGGAATAGTTTAACTCATATCCCACTAAAGTGCAACTGATGTAGTAGATGACTTTTTCTTTTCCATCATGATCTTGCTAAGCAAGAAGAGCACCTAATGAGGCTATCGTGGTTGAAATGTAGAGCAAGAGTGGCTTGCCCAGAATTGGTGACATCAGAGTTGGAGGATTCGCTAGGTACTGCTTGATTTTGTTAAAAGCTTCCTCACACTTATCATCCCATTGGAATAAGATATTTTTATGCAGCAAATCTTGAAAGGGATGACTGCGATCTGCTAGTGGAGAAACAAATCTTCGGATGGATTGTAGATGCCCCTATAAAGATCTTAGCTGACTGATGTTAGTGGGGGAAGCCATCTCCAATATTGCTTTAACCTTTTCTGGATCTACTTCGATTCCTTTAGCTAAGACAATGTACCCTAACAGTTTTCCAGATGTGACACCGAATGCACATTTCTTTGGATTGAGTCGAATCTGATATTTTTCCATCCGGGTGAATATTCTATCCAACACTCTCAAATGACCAGCTCTATCTTTGGATTTTGCTAAAATGTCGTCAACATAATCTTCCATGATGGTATGCATCATGTCATGAAAGACCATGGTCATGGCTCTTTGGTAAGTTGCTCCAGCATTTTTGAGGCCAAATGGCATCACATTCCAGCAGTATGTACCCCATGGACAAGTAAAAGTAGTTTTTTCCTAGTCTTCTGGCACAATCTTGATTTGGTTATAGCCATAAAATCCATCCATTAATGATAGCATCTCATGCCCAACTGTTAGGTCAACAATCATATCAATATTTGGCAAAGGGAAGTCATCTTTCGGACAAGCTTTATTAAGATCTCAAAAATCAATATAAATCCTGATAGACTTGTCTAGTTTTGAAACCGGAACAATATTTGAAATCTACTCAGCATAATCAATAGCCTGAATGAATCCAACATCTAGGAGCTTCATCAATTCTGCTTTCACCATTAGATTAATGTGAGGATGCATTTTGTGGAGCTTCTGCTTAATTGGTTTTACACCTAGTTTGATAGATAAATGATGCATAATGAGATTGGGGTCCAAACCAGGCATATCAGCATAGGACCAAGCAAAGTTGATTTGTCTTTTTCTGAAGAATTTTGCAAAATCTTCTTTCTCTGATTCTGTCAAGGATGCTGCTACTTTGAGGATGCATGGAGACTCCTCTGTTCCAATGTTAAGTGGTACTGTTGGTTCTATAAGAATGGTAGATTGCTATCGATCTAGATAGTTGGGAAGAGTGTCAATCCTTCCATCATCAGGTGCCTCAGAGAGGTTTTCACCATCAGATGCATCTTTTCTTTTTACTATTTTTGGATCTAATACTGCCACTGAGTGGTTTTCACCATTAGATCTGCTGATTACTTTTATATTTTTATGACTAAAAGGATTGGCACTCTCTCCAAAATAGGCCATGTCATTGAGTTCTATCAGAAATCCTGACTTGTGATCCCCTGGTGGTAAATGATCCCTGATGCCAAGATAGTCAATGATTGCATCATCATTATGGAAGACATCAAGTTCTGGGTGATCGGGAGAATCCCAATCAATAAGGTTAGGATAGACAAGGGGCATTGGATCATTTGGGTCGGTGTCAAAAGAAAAGATGGTATTGATGGAAAAGTTGTCAAGGTTTATGATAGTATCAACAAGGTCTATTTCCATACTCTCATTCAAATCATCTGTCACAAGATAACGCTCACTTCACTCACGATCAACATGAGTAGTATTACAGGGGACCAATCCTAGTGAGTCACTCATTGAACTCTCACCCTCATGGTAATCATTACTATATTGATGGATAGCGTCGACTCCTATTTCTTCAGTATAATCAGATAAGGAATCCCATTCATAATCATTAGAATTAGAATCATCATTATCTTCAATTCTATCAATGATTCTTTGAACTATCCTTTGTTTTTCTGGATCTACATACATACCATGCTTTCTGAATTGTAAGGCAGGAGCTTTAGATGTCTCATGAAAAGGTGGGATTTTTTCTTTTCCTTTTGGTTCTTGTGGTCCTTCACCTTTATATCCTAATCCAGTAGTGTCTCTTTGATAATTGGGATTTTGCAAAATTGGTTTTATAACACCTTCTCTTTGTAACCCTAGAGGTCCAGCACCTTGATATCCCATCTTTTGTAGCAAAGTATACCCTTTTCCATAGACATCAGGTGATATACATTCATGTTTAAGATCCTCTTCAATATTTTATGTCTTAAGCCAATAATTTTCATTACGCTTAGCTACCTCTTTGGATATTGTGCCCCCACTTATAAATGTGTTATAAACAAGTGTGGAAGGGGGTTCTGATTGTTGTTTAGTGATCAAAGATCTACCATATGATTTGGGAGATAAAGGTAACTCAGTGATACAAAGATCTTGACCTAAAGTATATTCTCCCATACTTCTTTCTTTGATGTCTATCTTGTTCCCATCTGATTTAGAAGTTGATGCTATATTACTAGGGTCACTGGGTGTAGTTGCAGAAGATCCAATACGATTATAGGGAACCAAAGAATCAGAAATCTTCACATTGCTACAATATTGAAAAGGATTAGAATCTCCTTTGATAGTGATCTTCTGACCATTGTGAGGGAATTTTATACATTGGTGATAAGTTGATGGCACAGCTTGCATGGATTGAATCCATGGTCTTCCCAAAAGAATATTATAAGAAAGATCCATGTCTAGAACTTGACAAGGTACATCTTTGACAATAGGACCAATAGGAAGAACAAAAGACCCTTGGATGATCTCTCTTCCTCATCATAGGCTTTTATTGTGATTTTATTTTTTGGATCAACGACATTCTTAGAAAATCCCAATGCAAGGACTAACTTTAACATGCAGATATTCAAGCCAGCTCCCCCATCTATTAATACTCTTTTAATCTTGTGATTCTGAACAAGGACTTCGATATGTAAGGGAGAATTATGAGGTTGGGTAATGGCTAAATCATTATTTTTAGTAAAGGACAAATAGTGTGGGGTTGTTAAATGGCCCACCATAGCTTGAAATTGATCAGGATCTAGAGTTGTTGGAACCTGGGTCTCTAAGAGAGCTTTTTCAAGGATATCTTTGTGAGATGGGGAAAGATGCAAAAGCTCTAAGATGGATATCTAGGTAGGTGTTTTCTTGAGTTGTTCCAAAAGATTGTACTAGTTGGAAGTATTTGGGATAGACTTAGGGACATAAATAGACTTATTTTGTGTAGTGCTTGGTTTAGACTGGACTCCTTGAAGAGTAACTTTGGCTTGAGCACGAGTAGTTGCTTGGACTGGTTGACTCTCTGATTTTTCTTTGATGGTTATAACATTGGCATAATACATAGAAGGATGACATTCAGAAATGTTACCAACATATCGATAGGGAGTGGAATTATAATTAGCTTGATTATCACCCTTATTGTTGGAAGAACCCCCTTTTTCATGCTCAGGAAGTGGATCTTTGAAAGCTGTATGTGATTCATTCGAGACATGTCCGTCAACACCAATTTCACCACTTTCGATTAAATCTTGGATTACATTTTTTAGTCTTTTGCAATCATTTGTTTTATGTCCTCTGCCTCTGTGAAATTTGCAATAATCATTCTCATTCCACCAAGAAGGCTTTACTCTAGGTTCAAAATCTTTCATTTTAGGAAGCGTAATGAGTTTCTTTGTGATTAACTTCCTGTTTGTGTGAAAATTGTACCTGATCTGTAAACACAACACTCAGTAAAACATTAGAGGTTAGCTATAATCAAATCATGCAAAATGAAATCTAATTTAACCAAGCGATTTACTGCCTTCTAATAGGTGCAAGATTGATGTTCTTAGATTGTAATCGAGATCAGTGACCTAGACGACACCTAAATGAAGGATTTGAATGCAATTGATCTAGATATGAGATTGAATGCAATTAAGCTATTTTTTTGATATTTTCTATGCAATAAGAATGATTAATCTGATATGAAATCTATGCTAGATGAAATTGATATGCTATGAATGCTATTGAAAATTGATATGCAATGCTAATCTAACAATGATATGCAATATGAATACAAAAATAATATTGATCTCACAAAGATGTCGATTCGCAAGAGCTTTGATTCTTCAATTCCAATTCTTCAACGTGATTGTGCAAAAATATGAGATCCTTGGATGCAAATTTGAGAGATGATTGAGAGATGAATTATGAAGAGATGAGCCTTGTTTTTATAGAAATCCAGGGCTTTGGAGGTGCATGAGAAAAAGCCATAAATCACTCAAATAACTCAGGTTGATTTTTGAGTTATTTTTAAATAAAGGATAATTAACTCACAAAAACATGCAAAAGCTAAGTTTTAACTCAAAATAGAGTTTAGCTTTAATTGATAATTGATAGTTGTCTGCTTTTATGATTGTGCATGTTTTATTTATGAATTAATTTAATAATAAAGTGATTTATTTCCAGCTTAACTGCTTTTAAAAATAAAACAATTGATTTATGGGTTAATCAATTATTTAATCAAATTTTTATTAAAAACTATATTATTAAATAATGACAACTTGCTTTAATTAATTAAATAAAAATTTAATCAATTATTCATAGGATATTTGGATTTATTGTCAAAATTAAATAATACAATTAATAATAGATAGAATTAAATTTAATTACACAATTAAGTGGCAAATATTAAATCTAATTAATTAAATATGAAAATATTCAATTAATCAAACTTTAGGATAAATGTGATTTATTGCCAAATAATTATAAAATTAAAGATAATTATGATGATTAGGAATATTACTAGGAATATTCCCCGATGTAGAATTTAAGATAATCAATTATGATTCGATGATGTTTAGATGTGCCTTAGATTAGGACTTTGATGTTGATTTCGTTCGATTTGTCGATGTAGGAGGTTAATGAACATATAGCCCATTTTTGGGGTATTACACTTCCGTAATGCTGATTCGAGAGATTCCCCCAAAGGAGTAAAGTTTCTTCGAGGTGACATAAAAGGCAATCTTGGTTTAGATGAATCCTTGTTGGTATTTTGATTTGATGATTGATTGTTGTAAGTTCCTTGAGTAGCATTGGCCTGACTCGTGAGATTAAGAAGGGGTTGCGTTGGTTTGACATTATGATTATCAACAATCCCATCATTGACAATGTTTTTGTTTTTATTCCAAAATTTTGATTTGTCATTGTTGTAGTTGTTGGAATTGGAATTTGAAGATCTAGCATTGTCTTTAGAATAAATTTTGATCTCACCTTTTTGAACCATGGCTTCCTCAATCTTGATACCATTTTCTATGAGCTTATTGAAATTTGGTGGACATTGCAATTGCAACCTATAACTCATTTTTGGTGTAAGGTTATGCACAAAGATATCCATCTTTTCTTGTTCAAGAATTGTTCATGGATATTTAGAAAACAATTGATGCCATCTTTGCAAAAAAGTAAGGAAAGGTTCTCCATTCTTTTGATGTGCATTGCAAAGATCAAGTATAGTGACCTCATGTTTGATGTTATATGAATAATGAGTCACAAATTTGTCAAGAAGCTCATTGAAAGATTTGATGCCTGGGGGTAGTTTGGAGAACCATTCCATGGCTTGTCCTCCTAAACTTCATGGAAATAGTCACATAAGATAAGTGTCATTGTGAGCGACTTCAATACAAGTAGCACAAAACTCATGAATATGGTCTTGTGGATCCGAATTCCCTTTGTATTTGTCAAATTTTGGTACCTCAAAATGAGGAGGGAATGGAATCATTGCTAAATTCTTATCAAAAGGATAGGGACATATATCATCCAAGGAATACTTCTTTGTCGATGATCCAGTTTGGATGTCACAGATTTGTTGTTGAAGCATTTGGATTTTTTGTAGGACGGGATCCAAAGATGGTGTGTTTCCTTGAGAATTTTGGGAAACATTGTTGTGAGAAGCATTGTTTTGTGAAGCGTGATTTGGCTGATCATTTTGAGAAATAGTGTGTTGTTCATGAATATGAGAAGCATTGGATTGCTAATTGGTTTCCTTTGCTCCATGAGTATCTTGAGAACCTTTAGGAATTTGTTGATTATTTGTGTGAGCTGGTTCTCTAAGATAAGAAACATCAAAATCACTTGGTAACTTAGCTCCTTGTTGAGCAAGCATGAGAAAATACATCTCTTTATCCAAGCCTAAGAGTATTTCCATGACATGATAAAATTGAGGATCTTGTGAAGCTTCCCTAAGCTCTTCATCAGTGGGTTCATTAGTGGATGTAAAAAGTGAAGGTTTCTTAGGAGCTTCGGGCCAAGGATTTGCTTCATTGCTGGTATTGCCTTCCATCTTGTCTAAGGATTCTAGATTGGTGGCTTGTTTAAATTTCTGAGATCGATTTTGAACCATAAAATTGAAAGAATTGATTATGGGATGAAAGATTTTTGATGAGAAGATATGGAAAGTGATTGATAGGAAAGATATTGAAATGTGTTGACAAGTGATAAGACGACTTGATAAACTCTAAGTCAATAGGAGGGATAGATCTCACTATGATATGACAAAGAGAAATCAAGAGATAATAACCTAAGCAAGTTTGATGATTAAGGATGATATATCTTGATATGGTAAACTCACAAAGATCAAAATCTAATGGATAAGATAATGTTTCAACACAAAATCAAGAATTGCAAAGATTTGGAAGAAAAATGATTTGATGAATCTTGATGAAGGAATGATGAAAAGTGATGAATGGTCAAACTAAAGATCAAAGGTCTATGTACCTTGACTGTTTCTCCAGAATCTTACTAAGGATGAAAATGGGTATCTGAAAAAGTGATTTTAAAAATTGTAAATTTTGTGGAAATGCTCATTGTTGTAAATGCACAACAACAAATGCGCAGGACAGATTGATCAATGCGCAACAAAATGAAACAGATGCGCAGCAATATGTAACAGATGCGACTTGTAATAATCAAAAGCGTAGACAGTCTTAACAGATGCGCAACAAATTTTGATAAATGCATAGAAAACTTGATCAAATGCGCAGAAAGATGTGATATATGCGCAGGTGTTGAAATTTTGATCTGAATTGAAATGTTTTGGATTTTCCTAGTGTTGGCTGGTTTTGTTTTTTCTTTTTTTTTGTTTTTGTTTTTGGCAAAGTGAAAAATGCATAAACACACGCACACAAGACACAAATGATGTTAATCTGACTATGCTAATATGAATGCACAAACACGCTTACAATCCTATGGTTGGCAAGGACAATATCTACTGAATCCCCACTAGGATAATAAAATCTAGCCACGCAAATTCATAGTGGATAGCCTAGGAACTTGGAGGCACGGGCTCCTCCTTACAGTGCACTCACTTCTTAGTCACACCAAGTTCTGAATTCAATGGGTCATTACTTCCCAAAGAACTACTATCTCTACTATGAATCGTGAGGTGTCTTCACGAGCTTGGGTGACTCCTTGAGCCAGCAAATAGAAGGTTTTTGGCCACTAAACAAAATTTTTTAGTAAGGACATCCATTCAGGAGGTTGTGATCAATTCATTTTCCCAATTAAGGGGGCTCTCCCAATCCTTTCAAAGCAAGGCTTTCACCTCTACTAAGTAGGACTTTAACGCACCACTAGGGTGCTGGAGGAGATTTTGGTTGCCACAATGAATTCACACCTATCTAATGTGAGACTAATCACACTAGCATTTTTTTATATACCAGTTTGGAAGAGTTTGGCTTTAGCCTGTTACCGGTTGGGTCGTTCCTTGGGGTGAGTACCTCTTTTCCCACCAAAGACCGCCCTCTAAAAATTATAATAGTTTCTCTTACACCCAAGGTCCACGAATGGCAAGGGGAGAGGATACGTTGTTATAATTTTGGGATTACAGATATGCTATTAAGCAAAACACAATAGACACTTGAGCTATACTAAAGAATACACACAAAGCAAATGCATGTCTTATTTTAGAGCCCAAACTACATTATGGTTTATTTTGCAAACCCTTTAGGAATCCTTGCAAAGAAATATGTTAGAAATTTTAACAATAGGGTCTTCTACTAAACGTCCTGCAAAACAGCCTAAAAGCTACCAGAACAAATAGAAACTTGTTAAAGGTTAGCTAAAATCAAAATAAATCAAAAATTTTAATCTAAAAACTGTCAATAACAAATGTGCAATAATAGTGAATCAATGCACAAGATTATTAAACGGATGCGCAGAACAAAATAATTAATGCGTAGCAAATTGTAATGTAAGCGCAAAAAATTGAAAGTATGCATAGAAAATCTGAACAAATGCGCAGCAACGTGGAACAAATGCGCAGATTTTAATCAAAATGAAAATGGGAGAGATAGAAAATGATTGATGTGTTTGAAAATGAATGTGCAGCACAGATGAATGAATGCCCAGTAATCTTAAATGAATGCGCAGAAACAACCTGGAAACATCTGCACACGGCAAACTAAAAAAATAAAATGTTAAAAATGGAGGCTGGCCCTCCTTCTAGCACCAAAAATGTATGCAAATTAGATGTCTAACAACTAGAAATGATAAATTAACTATTAAATCCAATGAATCTATCTAATGCAAACACAATGAAGAATGCAAAGTAACTATGAAATGATGAAACTAATTTAATTACCTTCACCTACCATGCAGCTTGTCTCCATTATCCTCCTAGCTTTGATTTCTTGAAGATGTTGAGCTCTCAGATTTCCAAAATGAAGCCTTCTCCCAAGATGCTACCAAAGTGTGGAGATTGAATGAAATTGAGTGCACAATAGCTTATGCAAACTAATGGATGAAATGCAAATGAAATGGTGATTGCTATGGAATGCTTGATTGCTTGAATGCTTGGATGCTTGGATGCTTGGATACTTGTTATCAAAAATATCTATTAGCTCTCAAATGGGAAATGAGGCTCCTTTTATAGAGTTTTGGAGGATCTAGGCCTGGGTGGCACAATCCTACAGTTGAGAATGAAAGATGGAAGATCCTAGGGCTAGGATTGACTTGGTTGAAGGAGTTGAGAGAAAAGGGGATGTAGTTGGAAGAATAGGTATGATGTTCCTCTCACATTGACATGGAGGAGAAGAAGGTGGAAGGGAAAGACACATGTCAAGTGTCTCACAAAGACCAAAGAGAGAAAGGGGGAGAGATATTTTCCTCATGAGGACTCTTTGTACAAGTGTCCCATGAGTCACCTTTGACCCTTAGAGGTGGCTTGAGAAGCCCCTTAGGAATAGGAAATGTCTCTTGACTTGGTTGTTGAGAGGACATGTGGTCATAAGACCAAGTCCTATGAGGCCACATAGCCCTTAAGAATAGGACATGTGTGGGTGAGGATAAATATGAATAAATAATTAATAATAATTATTTATTTTAGCCAAGGTGATGTGTCAGGTGACTAGGTGGATGAAGTGAATTAGAAGACTTAGTCATATTTAGGTGATTGTGTATTTAATTAAATCACTTTAATAGACTATTTAGAAGACTTGGGATATAGAATTAGACTATAGTGAATTTATTAAATAAATTGAATAATTTATTTAATAAATAGAGGAATAATTATTAATTAAATAATAAATATTTAATTAATTTATCAAGTCAATAGTAATTAAATAATAAATATTTAATTAATTAATGAAGCCATTTTTAGGTGTATACAGATGGATCATTTGAAGAGAAATAGATTTCATGTTACAACATATGGGAAGCTGAAGATGAAGAAGTTTGGACCTTGCAAGATTTTGAGAAAATTTGACAATGGAAATGCATATGAGATTGAGTTACCCGATGACATGGATATATCACCTATATTAAACATTGCTAATTTGTATGAGTTTCATGAACTTGATGAAGATATGATAGTACCGATGGATTATCCTAAGAAGCAGATGGAAGAAGTTGAAAAGATTTTGGATAAAAGAATTGGCAGAAGTACAAGAGGAAAATAGTATATGGAATATCTGGTAAAGTGGAAGAATAGACTAATCAAAGATAGTTCATGGATTTCACAGTTTGAGTTGGATGCAGCTTAGATCATACCTATTTCATGATTTAGAGAATCATTTCAAATAACTCCAGGTGTCTGATATAGGAGCATCACGGGTCCTTGGCAATCCTGTGTCACCAAAAACATATTTGAGTTTGTTTGTGTTGCTTGGTTCCTACTCTAACCGAGTTGGTTCGGTGTTGCTCGGTTTCCTTTGTTCGCCAATGTTGGTTGGTTATCTCTTTGGCACTCAGTGAATTTCCCTGGCACTCGGTGATGCTTTTTTGGCGCTCAGTTTCCTTGCTTACCAAGTTGTTTGTTTTGGATTTATTTTGAGGCCGACTTGTGCATTTAATTTGGGTCACATATTTAATGTTGGTATCCATCATTGGGAAGCATGTGGACCTAGATCTGGTCATCCCTTCCATTGATTATGGATCTAAAGGCCGACTTGGCTGGGTAGCCTCTTGTATAAATAGAGTTGTTTGGTTAGATTTTAGGGAGTCAGTTCTGGATAGAAGATAGAAGATAGAAAATTAGAGATTGTTGGCAGATCCTCGCATGTTGGAGGAATTTTTTACTTCATTATAATATCTAGCCTAAACTGGGAAGGCCTTATAGCCCGGCATGTATGAATCAATTTGAATATAATATAACAAAGCATATGCATTCTCTCTCTCAGTGTTGTGTGTTATGTGTGGTTCTGCAAGGTGGATCTGGTTAGGGTGTTCCTTTGGCCCCTCTCCCCATCCTCCCTTGCATCAATAGGAGGCACTGAAGGCATCGTATGCATACACTCCAAAATAGAATGAATGTTCTCTTGATTAGGAGGTGAAGTAGGAAGAATAGATAAAGCCTTTTGTAATGCCTTATGATATGTCGGGGAAGTTTGAAGTAATTCCCATAAAGATATCTTAGTAGGAGTAGCATGTAATTGTTCTACTAAATCATAGTCCTTAAAGGTAGATAGAAACCTAGGAGCTTGATGAAGCCAGTAAAGAAATTGGTAAAATAGGTTGAGGGTTATTCTGTGTGTGATAAACATGTCAGATGGAATTTTTGTTATCCAGGAAATCCAAAGGATCTCTAGGTTTACCCTTAATTGTTATTAGAGGAAATCCTTTCACCATCAACAAAGTTTTAGGATATATCATTTTAGGTGTATGAATGTTGCAAATAGTGGAACATGAAGGTAACTAATGTAGTCAAGGTGGGTGGATCCAATTAAGGACTGATCGACCTTGCAGCCAAACCAATATGCAATAGAAATACATAGTAATAACAACAGATCTGTAATGAAATAGAAGTCTATATTCATGAAAACACTGATTGCATGCAATGTGCCAAGTTGTAAGGCCTTCCTAGTTATGGCCAATTACAATACAAGTAACAGTCTACAAGATCTCATAGGATCTAAATCTTTTCCCCAACATTAGCATCCAGCTAGTCCAGGTCTGCAATAGGCAGCACACTAGTAGGCACCCAGGAAAGATCTAAACTTGTACTCAAACTTCCAAGCAATCTTCTTGCTCCTAAGCTCGTATGCTACTAACCTTCCTTCCAATAATCTCATCCAAAACAACTACCCAAGCATCCTATAAATATTGATTCCCAGCCACAAGTTAGCTAATGAAACAATAAATCTCTATAAACAAATATTAAATGCTAAAACATCAATTGGCTCTCACATAGCCTCACAAAATAAACTCTCAAAGATGGCCCCAAATAGTCATTAGATCCACATAGAAGAATGCAACATGCTAGATCTAGGTCCCCACATGTCCAATGGTCAATCTATTACATGAGGAGCATGACCCAAATTAAATGCATCAGTCAGCCAAGCTGATCTAACAAAACAATCCAGTTGGTAAGAAAGAACACCAAGCAACTAAGGAAATAATCAAGCACCAGTCAACCGACCACATCAAGCATGACCGAGCAATGCAGTTATCACTGAGTGCAAGTAAACTGATGCCTTCAGTCACCAAGCACCTCGGTAACCATATAAACTGAGCAACCAGACTCCCAAACTGAGTAAGAATTCTTCAAACCAAGACCAAAACTAACAATCTACCTTCAAAGACAAACATATTTTTGGTTGATATAGGATTTCCAAGAATCCTAGGATGCTCTTGCATCATACACCCCAGGTAAGAAAGACTTTCTCATAAGGAAATCAGGAATGCCTCAAGGGAATTAGATCAGGTATGCTGAATCTATTCTTCACCCATATCTCTTCTTGTCCTTCATCCCAAGTAATCTTTACTTCATTCACTATCTCATGTGGAAAGTCCTATCTTCCACTTTTCTTATCCCTTCAATCGGCAATTGATGGCAATCGATCCTAACCACTACCAACCACCTCAGTGCCTCAGTAAGGTTCATCCTCTCCAGACTCCTTAACCAACTCAATATTATTTGCATCTCTCTGTGTCATAAATGTTAGCATCTACTAAACCATTTATGCCAGCAAGACCATCTGTCTCCTAATCTCAACAAACTCTTTAGAGATATCATTCTCCTTCTCCTTCAAACTAGACTTGACAAGAATAGGTTCATCAACCTTCTGCTCATGAGGTTTGTCATAAGGAAAACACCTAATAAATCCACATCCTTTAACCCCTATCTCCTATAAAGGTATCAACTTATGTCAAGCTCATCCATGCCTAACCACATAGATATTAGCATGACCATCAAACAAAACATTTCTGTCAAACTGCCAGGGTCTACTGAGAAATAGATGATAAGCATCCATAGGTAATATATCACACAATATCTCATCATGGTAAGATCCAATCTGAAACTTAACCAAGCATTGTTCTTCAACTCTAACCTTAGAAACATCTTGTATCCAGCTAATCTGATAAGGATTAGGATGCTTCCTTCTTTCCAAATTTGATTTACTAACCATTTCATCTGAAACAAAGTTCTCAGAACTACCACCATCAACTATGACATTACATACCTTATCCTTGCACTTACATCTGGTTCTAAACAAATTCCTTCTCTACACTGGTTCAGGAACACATGCAGCTAACCTTCTAGTGACAAGACATTCACCTTTCTTAGGAACATTCTCAATGTGTTCTTCAACAACCAATGCAAATCTTTTCTCAGGACACTACCAACTTCTATGACCATCTTCACCATAGTTGTAACAAGTGCCAGTAAACTCATTCTTCCACCTTCCTCTATGTCCATCATTCTTAGTAACTTGACTACTGCCAGATCCCACATCCATCTTAGGATTTTCTGTCACATTACTCTCAGCAACTGTCTCACCAGTTTTACCACCTCGGTTCCTATTGTTATGTTTTCCCTCAAACTTCCTATTCAGCTTCTCTTCAATATTTAATACCATCTGATAAGCATCACCAATTGTTGTTAGCCTCACAGTAAGTAACTCTTCCTGAATACTAGGTCTCAAACCATAGACATGCCTAGCAACCTTCTCTTTATCAGCTTCATAATGACCAGTCCTAATCAGGATTCTATAAAACTCCTCGATATACTTCTGTACCAATTTTTTAGTCTAATTCAAAGCTTGCATCTTCTTAAACATGTCTAATTCATAATCCACTAGAATGAATTTTTTCTTTAACTTGTCAACCATTCGGTTCCATTTAGTAATCTTCTCTTTTCCTCTTCTACCTCTTTCCAACTGAACTTCTCTCCACCAAATATTTGCATGACCTTTCAATTTAGTCTTTACAAATCTAACCCTATCAGGATCTTCTATTTCTTCATACTTAAAGTATTCATCAATCTCATTGATCCAATCAATCAATTCTTTAGGCCTAAGGCTTCCAGCAAATGTAGAAACTTCAATCTTAGGTCTCTTCCCAATCTTAGACATAGCTTTCAGAATTTGATTCTCCTTCTAATCTATAGTTTCTTTGAAAGCTTCTTCAAAATGATCTTCCTCAGATTCATCATCACTATCCTCTTTCAATGTAGGCTTCTTCTTTCTCAATTCCTCTTGTAGGTCTTGCACTTGTTTCTGCAAAGCCCTAAAATCATCAAGACAAAATTTGCCAGTAGCTTCCTCTTCTTCAAAGATCTCACAATTTCTCCTCAGAGGCATCTTCAAATCAAGATCTAGATACACAAGATCCACTCAGCTCTAATAGGAACAAACTTCTCTCTGATACCACCTAATGCAATCAAGGTGGGTGGATCCAATTAAGGACTGACCAACCTTACAGCCAAACCAATATGCAGCAGAAATACATAGTAATAACAATAGATCTGTAATGAAACAAAATTCTATATTCATGAAAACACCGATTAAATGCAATGTGTTGGGCTGTAAGGCCTTCCCAGTTATGGCCAATTACAATGCAAGTAACAGTCTACAAGATCTCACAGGATCTGAATCTTTTCCCCAACATCAGCATCCAGCTAGTCTAGGTCTGCAACAGGCAGCACATTGGTAGGCACCCAGGAAAGATCTAAACTTGTACTCAAACTTCCAAGCAATCTTCCTGCTCCTAAGCTCACAGGATACTAACCTTCCTTCCAATAATCTCATCCAAAGAAACTACCCAAGCATCCTATAAATATTGATTCACATCCACAAGTCGGCTGATGAAAGAATAAATCTCTATAAATAAATATTAAATGCTAAAACAGTAGTTGGCTCTCACATAGCCTCACAAAATAAACTCTCAAAGATGGCCCCAAATGGTCATCAGATCCACATAGAAGAATGCAACATGCTAGATCTAGGTCCCCACATGTCCAATGGTCAATCCATAACATGAGGAGTGTGACCCAAATTAAACGCATCAGTCGGCCAAGCCGATCTAACAAAATAATCCATTCGGTAAGCAAGAACACCGAGCAACAGAGGAAATAACTAAGCACCAGTCAACCAACCATGTCAAGCATGACCGAGCAATGTAGTTATCACCAAGCACCAGTAAACTAACGCCTTTAGTCACCAAGCATTCTTTAGAGACATTAGATGAAATAATAGAAATACCATCATGTGACCGGAGGACACTTGACCCTGAAGCTCTCAGGAATTATGGAGAGTTATGCATCCAAAAGGTAACACAAGAAAAGTTGAGACAAGAAAATAAGAACATAAAGGTGCTACAGGATGTCAAGGAGATCCTAATGCAATTTTCTCTATATGTAAATGTTGATGAATCTTCCCCTCTCATTGACCAACTTGCACTACTCACAGATACTATTAATGGCCCAACTACTAACGTCGAGCAAATGATTGAAGAAAGAGCCAAGTAGAAGATTCAGTATAAGTTAACTGAAAAAATCAGTCAAGCAGTGGCAGTGAATAAGGTAAATCTTTCAAAAGTTTTAACAGATTTAGAAATCATTATTGATAAAGTTATTACAATTTTGAAACAATTATTCACTTTAGATCACTTCACTATCGAGGTTAGTGAAAAGATAAGAAAATTAGATGATCTTGTTTGTAGTCAAATCAAAAAATTAGATTTCGTATGGATTCTTATTTCCAATTATGAGAAACCCAAAAGGATTTGGCCAACTGACAAGTTCCACCCTTTCTAGGATGTGAAATTCTGCAATTTTACCTCTGGAGGACCAAGGCTGGTAGGCCTATACCTTAGGATCTTCTAAGGCTTTTTAGATCAGATCATTGTTGCTTCACTGATAATTGAATAATCTGTAGGATTGAAAATGTGTAGTATTTGTTCAGGAATATTTGAAATATTTGATGAGTTATCTTATTAATCTGGAAACTATACCCTATCTCCAATCAACATAAATTCTTCAACACAATTAATTAGACCAATGCCTTGTCCTTTTAAATGATTTATTATAACCTCAAATTCCATGTTTGTTAGTATAAATCTAGAGACATTATAAAATCCCTTTAAGATATTTTACTGTCACCTTAATGATGCATGAATTGATTAAGATATTTTAGAATAAACTCAAACTAGTCCTATTGAATTTAACTTTCCTTTGAAATACCAATAAGACATAATATAAAGGTTGAACAACCAACACTTTATTTATGATTTGTCCAGTCTAGAATCTTACTAAATAATGAATCAATTGAACTATCAATCAAGATAAATCAAATAGATGTAATATAGAGAACTCAAACAAAGAGAAAAGATAGAATAATATTACCAAAGTTATGAAAAACAACTGAGTCTTAAAATTACATTTAGAAGAAATTCATCATCAGATAAAGTGTTGCTGGTACATCAAGTATATATTTCTAGAAAAGTAAAAAAAAATGCATTACTATTAACTATGTTATGTATTGTATCATTTTTTTTCTATCTTCTGAGATTGACTCATATATAGATTTTGATTCAGTTACATGTGAAGAGATGCAACTCTTCATTAAATTTTTAAAAACTTGAAAAATTAACAAATGACTGATTAATCTAAAATAGGATCTGAATCCTCCAAAATCTTGTTGCATCTAACATTGTGATATTGATAGCCTTCATCCATTCCTAGATCAGCATCCTTCAAAGCATCTCAAATCATGTACTCTAATTTAACAAACTAGTCCATGCTCTAGTTTATCTTCTTGGGCTCTAGATTGTCGTCCTGACAGGTCTGAAGAGCAGCATCAAGTAATATCTGGAAACTTTTGACCCATGCATTCTTGCCTATATTTTGTCCATTGTCATTGTTCCATGTTGGAAAATTATTCTCTTTCATAACCATGAGGGTCTTAAAATCCTCTTTCATCTCTGAACCATATTCTTTGTGTGTTTTCAGTAAGGTTTGGAGTTATCCCTACTCATCCATACATGTGGCACTCAGTTTCTCTGTCATTTTCTTGGTCATCTGATCATGAGTGACTCGTAGAACTTTATATTCCTCTATTTGATCCTACATAGTTGTGATCCTTTCCAGTAATTTATCAAATTAGTGCTTTAACAAGAACCTCCCTATATCATTTCTAACCACTTTTATCAAATTGGTTAGCTTCCTATTCTCTTCCTACATTTTGCTAAACTTTTTCTTCCACACATTGTCATCTCCTGGTAGCAGAGGCAGGAGCTGAATTCCCCTTTTCTTTAAAAAATCTTTGTATTGATTCTTCCATTGGTCTCTTTCAAAATATAGCCTCTTAACCTGGGCTTCAATTCGATTAGTGATGTTTACACCAATGTTGGCAGTGACTAAGGCGTATGATTCCCTGACTTTCATCTTCATCATATGCCTGAAGGATTTGTAAATATATATTATATATGGCCTTTTATTGGGTGGGTATAAGGCCCATATCAACATTGCTTGTTCTTCTTCTACAAATCATGATATCATTTACACCCTGAACATCCAATTTTAGGTCTTGGTTTCCTAAATTTATCATACTATCAAAAATAAAAGAAGCACTAAGATTCCATCTTGGAAAAAAAATTACACTTGTTTCAATCAGAAGTTTCCTCCCTCTCTCGAGATTCATTTTTTCTATTTCCCTTTTGACATCTTCCTTCAGCTTCAACAGAAGCTCCTGTTCACTTTCAGGTGTGATGTTTGGGACTGAATCCCTGAGCTTTTTACCCCTATAATTGTATACACATGTTATAAACTCTTTGGAGTTAATGAAATATTCATTAGAAACAAATTTATTATATTCATCAAGCCTTTCATCTTGATGAACATTTAGTCTAGTAATTATTTTATCATGAGTCTCCTCTTCTTCAATCTCAGGAAAGTCAATTTTCCTAGTTAAGAGGGGCTCTTCCTCTTACTCGTCTCCTGAATCTATTACTTCTTGGATGAATTGTGCCAGTTCTTGTTGCTTTTGCACTAGCCTTTTCTTGTTTTCATCAATAATTTTCTGGCTATCTGTATCCTCCATGTTTTAAACATATCCTCCAATTCAAAAGTCTTTTGAACATAATCCCCTAATTTTTTCTTTTTTTGGATTAGTGTATATACCCTTTAGGGTCATAGCAATCCCTAGCATCATGCTAGAACATGTGATATTCATCCTTTAATTTTTCACCAATGACTCCATAAGCCTTTGTGGATACTATGGAAAAATATCCAAAAATCAAAGTTCCAAGAAGAAATGAGTGCTTATGCGAAGATCCTCCAAAATGCTTACTACTGGCGACACCCATTTTTCTAACGATTTCCAAATAAGCTATCTTGTCTGGTATAGACTTAGGTTATTTATAACAGATGCCCTCAATCCCATATATCCTAAAGCATGTTAAATTTGCATAAGCATACCAATCACCCCAATTATGATTTACCACATTACCCAATCCATATTCCTTGGGTCTCAAAGATCTTTTTATCTCAATAGAGATGGAACTAGGAGCTAGAAATTTGAACAATGAAAAAAATGGTTGCACAAAATTTTTTTATCAAACCTGATATAATCTGAGTTAGTATATTTGTAATCCCACACTAATGTCCACAATTGTACAGGATGATCATTCTCATCTTTGTCTTTAATCTGTAACCTGAATTCCTCCAACCATATTCCCTTTTGATGACCATTAAAAAACACCATATGAATTAACAAGGAGTAATGTTTGAAAAATGGATTCTCAATATTCTTAAAATTTATGAAAAAGTAGTGTATGACTTTTATAATGTAGCTAGAATAATCAAAAGGTATGGGCTAATACATTTGGACATCTGCTACTAGCACTATTGGGCCCTCATTCATAAGGCCAGGTACCTCTACTCCACCAACCTATCCATAATTTTGATAATTCATATCAAAGTAGTTCTTAAAAAAATTTACATTAAAGGGTGGCCCATCTGCCTTAGTCAAGGGTTCCCTTACTATCCTATGCAAATGTAATTTCTATTTCATATATGTGGTGTCTACTCCAATGAATTCATTCTACAATTTCCCATAAGATAATTTCTTCGAAAAACCCCTCTAGACCAAATGCTTCAGAAATGGAATCAATGGATATTTTCATGAACTCATTTCCATTTGCATCATAAATGAACTTATCTTCTAGATTGTAATTCTCAATCAGAATCTCCAATAGCTTCCCATTCACAAAAACATTTGGCACAACTAATCTACCCAAATTCATCTCCCATGGATGACATATGAGAATTTTATCATCTCTTTTGAGGTAGTGAAATAGGAAAAGTTCACAACCTCTTACTCTTGTCCAGACATCACCTACATCTCTGAACCTATCTTCCAGTTTGTCTTTATTAGGAAAAACAGCCTTCGACCTCCTAGATCTTGGTCTAGGTAACTACATCTGATCTATGAGATTCTAGTTAAGCTTTCTAGTCAAGGAATCTTCATTTTTCTTATGTTTCTTCTGTGGTATTTCCTTTCCTTTGGTGACTTTTCTTTTTCCCGTTGAACCTGAGTCCTCCATTATTTTGTTCTCTAAGTTTTCCCACTATCACTGTGAAAAATTTATCTTATCACTCTTGCTTCAATCTATCTTTCACTCTCTTCACTTCAAATCTCATTGTTTGATGAGTGAAATGATGTGATTGAACTACCTCATAACTTATACACAAGTGAATTGAATTTATAGCAACATTGAAATTCAAAAAACCTACCAACGGGTAACATACAAAACTTTTCACATCAACCCATGTACCATCAGTATATCCTTCACTGACACTAACTCATATTCCTTAAATCTCTGTAAGTTATATTGACCATATATCATCCATCACCAAAACCCTAATATCCTTCACTCTTGTCTTCATGTTATCTCTATAAGTCATACCGACAATCCATCATTCATCATTTCAATTGATTTCTTTTCCAACCGATGCCCTAAGCTTACTCTAATTATCTTATCGCTATAACATCTACGATAACAAATCTAGCATCGCTAACATCAAAATTATTTTCTACCGATATCTCAGCATCCTCATCTTCATTACTTTATCTTACACCAATGGGCCATCAACTATTAGTATTATTCAATTCTTTTCTAGCCACTCTCTGATACTTTGATCGGCATGTCTCTTACCGATAATGAGCCATTTGTTGCCTTGAAATATAGCAGTGTGTTTCTCATTACTTCATGTCTTCATTGCTATATGTAACATCGATGCCTTATCAGTAATTGGCAATTATCATCCTCTTTTAGTCTGTATTTATAAGTATCTCTGATGAAATTATTAGTATTTTTGATACCGATAACATGCCTCTTATCATTGTAAATTCTAGTGATGTGTTCACTTTTCTCTCTGATGACATCAATATGACTTCTATCGATATGCAATCAGATATCTCTTTTGTCCTCTTTTAACCATCCTGATAGTGTAAAACATTACTGATCAGATCATCACTTTAGCTATGCTGATATTAGAAATTTATCATTTTGGTGCCCTAACTCATGCTATCATGCTCTAAAAACAATCTCTTCTTCTTGGACAAGTACATAGGAAAAAATGATGGACTTCTAGTTGTTGGAAAGTGGTTTAGTGGAGAACTAGGGATCACTTAAGGGTTTTCATTCATGTCAACACTTATGCTAGAGTGATCACATGATGAGAGGTTCAGTACTGGAGTCATAGTCATGAAAATGACTAAGTCCAAAATTAGGCTAATAGGGTACAGTGTTATAGTTTTGGTTAGCAATGCAAATGTATGAGGTATTATGACTTGAAAAGTTAGTAGAAGGTATTTTGGGATATCTATATGCTTTAGTTAATAACGCATGATTTTTGGTGATTAGATCAGTGAGATTCAATGATCTAAAGGTATGCAAAGATAGAGATTCAGTATAATAGGACATATGAGAATTTGTGAAGATTAAGGCAAGGTTAGTGGATATGGTAACATGCTAAGTCAATTGAATGGAGTATATTTCCGACACTAGGGTAATATATGATCATTGAATTCATACTTACCCTTTACATAATTAATTATTATGTTTTGTATTATATGTGTGAAGCCGACTGGATGGCAGTTTCTATATAAGTATAGAGTGCTTTTATGAAAGCAAGAAGAAGTGTGTTTATGATGAAAAGGAAAGGTTGTGAATTTGAGAGTAGAGATTAGTAAGAGATAGAGCTATAATTGGAACTATCTAAGGAATATAAGTGCTTGTATTGTTCACATTTTGAGAACTCTTTGTAATAGTTTTTTATTGTAAGAGTTGTTTGATCACCACCTTTAACTAGGTGTTTTGTATACCCCTAACAGGTTTTGTAATCCTCTAGCAAGGAAATGTACTATGTAATAATCAGCTCCTAATAGGGATGTAATATTTTAGTGTATAGTTGTGGTTATCATCCCCACCAAGGTTTTCCCTTGTCTAGGGTTTCCTCAAGAACAAATCATGGTGTCATGAATTATGTGTTATGTATTATTGTTCTTTTCATTTCAGTAGTGTTATGGTTTATTTATAATTGGTTAAATTTTAAATCAAAGTTCAATAATACTGATTCACCCCCCCTCTTAGTATTACCCAATCCTAACAATTGGTATATCAGATCCATTGGCCCTTAGAGAGAAAGCCTAACAGCTTAAGGGAGATCATAATGGATTCAAAAAGTTTGCAAGAGAACTTTGAAGCATCACTTGAAGATTTGGACAAAGAGAAGGCTGAGAATGGTATACTAAAATTAAAATTAAGAAGAGCAAAAGGTTTGATCAGGAAACTAAAGGAACAACTGGAAGCTTCAAGAAATCAGAAACAAGATCTTATGGACAAGATGATACATCAAATCAAGTGAAGAGGCTGGAGCAAGAAAAGGAGGATATTAATATTTTGATGATAAAAGAGATTCAACATGAAAAGGATGCTAGGAACAAAGTTGAAGAATCACTGAAAGTAGAAAATGAGTAGATATCTTCTCTACCTGGTCATGCACTTCAGTGGGGGTTCCAGCAGTATCTTCTGACAGAGTTTTCAGACATGCTTGAGAGGAGTTTCTTGCTCTCTTCTTGTTCCTTTCTCTGGGACATCTTTTGCTTTATGTTGGGTACCTGATCAGGCCTAGTTGCCGGGACCCATCTTTCCTGCTTTCTGCAGTAGTTTAGCTTTTTTTGCTTCTCCCTAAGTTACACTTAAGGGGGGGTGTTAGAGTAGTCTTATGTTAGCTAATAATTAAATCATTTAATTATTAGTTTATCATTCTCTAGGCTTAAGTTTCACTTAGGCGCTTTATAATTCTTTAGGGTTTTAGCCTTTAGGGTTTCGTGTTTCCTTTTATAAGGATTCACTTCTTTCATTTCAATAAGGAGATTGTATTATTTTCATCATCGTTAATAGAAGATTATTTTCTTGCAACATGGTTTTGCAGTCTCTGGCCTTTTGGCCGCCATAGCCCTTTTTTGGGATTTTTAGGGGTACTGGGCTTTTTTCGCTCTACAGGGAGCATACGGGGGTCTTTTTCTGACTTCTTTATATCGTCGGAAAGCTCTTTCCGAGCTCTTTCCGATGATGGAGGTTAGGGTTTTTGGTTCCACCGTTTCAATAGTGTTTTTTTCTGTTGAAGTCTGATGTCTTTTTTTACCTTCCGGGAGTCATATCTGGCTCATCCGGACTCCTTTTTCGGCAAACGAGATATCGTCGGAAAGCTAATTCTGTGTACTATTCAGTGGCAGGACTAATGAAGACTGAACTTGACCACTACAAAGATAAATATCAAGAATTGGAGAAGTAAAATTAGATCATTAAAGGTGAACTCACTCAAACCAAATTACACATTGAGAAGTTTTACATGAGTAGTGACAAAATTTATGAGCAAAGAGCAAGATAGAAACCTTAAGGAGACATGAATGGAGTTGGATTCAATGAAGCAGAAAGTTCTAAAACCAATGAAGAAAGACCTACTCATGAAGAACCTAAAGAGTAGATCAGACCTTTCAGAGGTAGATGCTTTGGATACAACAAAGTTGGACACATGAAAATAGATTGCAGAAGTAAAGGTACCTCTAAACCCTTTACCAACTACTATTTTAACTATTCTGAGTATGGACACAAGAAAGAAGATTGCAAAAAAATAGATCAGTCTAGGTACGAGCAAGATTATGTCCCAAAAGAATCAGCAGCCAAGATCACATATCAAAAATGCAACAACTTCAAACACACTGCAAGGTATTGTAAACTGCAAGTAAATCAGGATAGAAGGAGACCTCCTACATGTTACAAATGCAACAACCTTGGACACATTGCAAAGTTTTGCAAATACAATGGAGAGGACAATAGAAGAAGAAGATCAAGTGAACTAAGAGGACCACCTCTTGTGGTTATAAGAAAGAATGATGGTGATAGTGGAAAGAGTCATAATGAATACATGAGTGAATTTGAGAATCAATTCAAGAAATTAGAAAGCAAGGAGGATGACAAGATATGGAAGGTAAAATTTTTAAACAAGGCATCAGTTCAAGGAGAGATAGTTAATGATACTATGTCTTCACATGATGAGTTCTTTAAGGCATCGACCTAGTAGTTAGCATGGCCTTAAGGGGAGCATTGGATATAGAGAACAAAATTTATCCAACCCCTGTATATGTGGAGTAAGCTCATGTGAGCTTAGGTATGGTATGTGCAGACTCTATGGAGTCTGTGGATGAGAGCACAACACTTGAAGATTCATTTTCCATGCTCGCGAGTTTTATATTGAATGGACAGGATGTGAAGTTGAGCTACTTTTATTCGATACACTCACTCAAATTTCGAAGGATAAAAAGGTTTGGAAGATATCATTTCTACACATTTTGATTGTCAGCAACTAAGGAGAGTAGATTTGCGAAGGATTGCAGTCATCTAGCAGAAAGATTTTGTGATCGCATGAAGAAAAGTGTCAGATTCAAGCGTGCTTAAGGTATTTAGACCTATACTCATAGAGAAGTTATAGATGCACCATTATTTTATGATTTTGTGGATAGAACTAGGTACAAATTCAAGAGACATCCATTCAAGTCTTGTGAGGATGATCCGAAAGGAGCATTTTCACAAAGCTCTGTCGGTGTATTGCACGTTGAAGACATTAGGGCATACATACACTGCAAGTATGAAATCATTGGAGAGGTAAACGTTTACAGTGAATTGGATTCTATGATAGAAGCATATGGATCCATGATAGAAGAGTTCAAACACTTACAAGACCAATCTATCATTAAATTAAACCTACTCACAGAATACATGGAAGTTGAATGGTTTAAGATCATTCTTAGTAGAATCCATGATCAATTTGTTTGGATTGGAGAATAACCAGTAAAGATTTATGCGCAGATGATTCATGAGATTACAGGACTTGATAAAGAAGGAGCCCTACCTGTAGCAGAAAAGAATTTGAGGAAACAGGTAGAAACCCTAACCCATTCCAAATGGGACAAGAGGGTGATGATGGTCAATGACATATTTAAGCAAGATGTTAGTTTGGTAGCAATGTTGTTAGGTTACAAGTTTTTTTATAGTAGTAGACCAAACTCTATATCTATTGGAGTTGTAATGATGGCCTATAGGATGGTCAAAGAAAATGAGAAGTGCAACCTTTGTGAAGTTCTAGCACAGCAGTTCCTAGAGAATGTAAAGGCCATAAAGAAAGATAAATATAAAGCATTTAGGTTTGGATCATTATTAGTCCATATGTACATTCATATCATTCACAATTTTCCTAGAATGCACCCTAGGGAATGGAAAGAAAATGAACCCACTAGAATTCAAATTTCAGAGAGTTATAGAAGACAGAATAAGGACTGGGTAGATGGAGAGTTGTTTGGTATGATCAAGATCCTACAAAGGCAGATGAAGGAGAGGTACAAAATACCTGAAGAGTTAGTTGAAATATATAAGTACACTATATGTTTCATGGTTAAAATTGATTGTGTGTGTTTTGAGGCTATGGAACTGGGGAAGAAATGGTGTTACCCTATGGGGTATGAAGTCAGTTATGAAGTTTTGACCATGCAAGTAGAGCATGTACTGGTAGTTGAGATAGACCCCACTGAGGAAATATGGGGAACTTATAGAGAAAAGTCAAGAAAGGTCAGAGAAGAACAAGAAAAAGTAACAAGAAAAAGGAAGATCGGTAAGATTGTGGAAGATATCACTGTGAAGGTAGGAATCACTAAGGAGAAGTTGATAAACATAAGAAACAAGATGGAAGCATCTTCTAGCATGACCATTGATGCTCCTATTCCTTTAGAGATAGAGAAAATAGTAAGCCCTACTATTAATATTGTTGACTTATTAGCTACATAAGAAGAGGTAGTACAAGAAGTTGTGTCTTCTATCATTCCTAGAAGATCTACAAGATCTAGTAAGTAGAACATTCCTAGGGAGAAAAAGGTATAAGTGAAGAGGAAGAAGAAAGAGGAAAAGGTAGTTGAGAAAGTAGAAGAGAAAGAAGCTCAAAAGGATCCACAAACCTTTTGGAAACCTGACCTTAAGTCACTATAGAAAAGAGTGATTAAAGATGGAAACCTAAAAATAGTGGATAGGTATTATGAGAGATATGCTTCTGAGAATCAGTCACTCATTGAAGATACTATCATTGAGTATCTCTTAGTTTTCAAGAAAAACTTGTTAGAAATTGAAGGGAGTATCCCTAAAGAACTGTATAGAAAATTGGAAATTAGGAATCAGTTAGCACAATCAGAAGATGAAAACATAAGGAATAAATCTATTGAGGACATGTTACCTATTGTCTCAATTCAAGAAAGGGAGATGATTATAAATACATTGAAACCCTTGCTGAGGACAAAGGCCAGACTAGTAAAAATAATGGCTAGGAAATTTGATGAGTTGATTGAGGACACTCAAAAGGCATTAGATCAAATCCTAATGAGTGATATGCCAAAGAATACATCACCTCCCAAGGTCACCAAGCCTACATCCTTGGGTTTGGGAGAAAGTTCCAAAGCAGTGGATCAAAGTGTACAAGACAGCATGCAACCAAATTTCTTTGTCTCTGGTGTGCCTGTGACCCTTGACACTTTTCATGATGTAATTGATCCATTTATGGATAATCTAGATAGTGTGATGGAATTTGGAGAACAAGAACAAATAGAAGAAGAGAAAACATAGGAGAATGAAATAAAATAGAAAGAAAAAAAGGAAGAAGATACCAGGACATAACAATTTACTGAGGTTAAATTGGACACCTCCTTATTATTGGGAAGTAGGGCCAAACTAACAATTGCTAATGTAGATAGTATGGATGAGGATGAGCTTATGAGGCTATCCTTCATGGAATTCACCAAGACTAAAGAAAGGTCAATACAAAAAGGGGACAAAAGAATAAAGGTAGTGGCTAGGGCTATTGAAACAGTAAACAAGGTACTTCCCTCACCAATTATCTTTCAAGAAAAGGATGAAGCAAAAAATCTTGGTACAATATTGGATATCTTTGATAGTCACTTTGACTCATTGCTAAAGACTGTAGAAGACAAGGCAGAGAAAAAAAATTTGGAGAAGAAGTTGAGAGAAGTATATCAGTCCATTTCATGGGACTTAGACATTCTCAAGGCTACTACTCTTAAGATCAAGAATTGTGTAGAAAAGGAAGGAAAATTTACAGCTAATGCATAAATCCTTGCAGGCATGTAAATAAGATTGAGGAGATTATAGCCAAGGATATGGATACTCTTAACAGTCTGATGGATAGTTGTGAATCATCTTCACTAACTATAGGAAAAATAGATAAAGATTCATCCAGGCTTCTAGACAAGATCAGTGTACTGTAAATGGAGAAAGGGAGAGTTGTAGACATATTTGGCTTGCTAAGAAGCCTATTGAGCCCTAAGCTCTCAATGCTTGAGACTCATCTTTCAAAAATGGAAAAGGTTGTAGGATCAATGACCTTATCTACACCTACTGAGCTTAAGGCAATGGAGACCGCATCATATGCACTGAATGGATTGATCCATGTCATTGAGCTATTGATAAAGTCATGGGCTGAGGAAGTAAAGACCTTTGAAAACTCCTTCCAAGATGTCTTAAAACTAGTGAGTAAGCACTAAATATTTTTTGTTCTTAAGTTTTTGAATGAACCTTTGCCATTGATGTCAAAGGGAGAGAAAGAGAAAGAGGAAAAATGTAAAGAGTAAAAGGAAGAGAAGAAAAAGATGTATAAAACAAAAAAAGTAGAAAAGAGAAAATGAAAAGAAGAGAGTTGTACTTTGACACTTAGTTTCTAAGTGTTGCCATTAATGCCAAAGGGAGAGATTATTGGCAAGTGGTGTTTTGGAGAACTAGGGATCACTTAAGGGCTTTCATTCATGGAAACGGTTATGTTGGAGTGATCGCATGATGAGAGGTTCAATACTGGAGTCACAGTCATGAAAATGACTAAGTTTGGAATCAGGCTAATAGGGTACAGTGTTACAGTTTTGGTTAGTGATGGAAATGTATGAGGTATTATGGCCTAAAAAGTTAGTAGAAGGTATTTTGGGATATCTATATACTTTAGTTAAGAGCACATGATTTTTGGTGATCAGATCAGTGAGATTTTGTGATCTAAAGGTATGCAAAGATAGAGATTCAGTATAACAAGACATATGAGCAATTACAAAGATTAAGGCAAGGTTAGCAGATATGGTAACATGTTAAGTCAATTGAATGGAGTATATTTTCAACACTTGGGTAATATATGGTTTTCAACTTCATACTTACCCTTTACATAATTAATTATTATGTTTTGTATGATATGTGTGAAGCCGACTGGATGGAAGTTTTTGTATAAGTATAGAGTGATTTTATGAAAGTGAGAAGAAGTGTGTTTATGATAAAAAGGAAAGGTTGTGAATCTGAGATCAAAGATCAGATATGAGATTAGTAAGAGATAGAGCTATAACTGGAACTATCTAAGAAAGATAAGTGCTTGTATTGTTCACATTTTGAGAACTCTTTGTAATAGTTTTTTATTGTAAGATTTGTTTGCTCACCACCTTTAACTAGGTGTTTTGTATACCCCTAACAGGGTTTTGTAATCCTCTAGCAAGGAAATGTACTATGTAATAATCAACTCTTAATAGGGTTAGATCTCCTAACAGGGATATAATATTTTAGTGCATAGTTGTGGGTATCATGCCCACCAGGGTTTTCCCTTGGCCAGGGTTTCCTTGAGAATAAATCATGGTGTCATGAATTATGTGTTATGTTTTATTTTTATTTTCATTTTAGTAGTGTTATGGTTTATTTATAATTCTTTAAATCAAAGTTCATTAATATTGATTCACCCCCCCTCTCAGTATTACCTAATCCTAACACTAGTTTCCAAGATTACTAATGTGTCTTCATTTTAGTCTCATGAACCATTCTCCGTTGACTTTTTCCATCTCCATTGGGCAAGTATCTGATAAATATCATGCATACACAAACACATAGTAACCATCTCTCACATGATATGATGATTTACTTCTCCTAGTGACATTTGTAAAATTGAAATTTTTACAAGTGTCAACAAATCTAACAAATAGTGCTACTCATCTTACAACCAAGTGTAAGATGAAAAATATGGATGGGGTCTAGAACAATGGTTTGAACTTAAAAGAGACCCTAAACCAATATTTAACACATAAATAAAATTCTAATGATATAAAAAGTAAATCTAGAGGACTAATATTGAAATGAAGAAATGGAAATTACTTTACCTCTGAAAAAGAATCTTCTAAAAACCCTGTCAAACAGACTCAAAAACTATTGATTTTTTGAGATCTTTAACTGAAATTGTGAGATCTACAAAACCCAAAAATCTTTTTCTTTTATGAGAAAGGTCAACCTTGATCCAGGTAGAAAAGTTGACCTTGACCCCAAAATGTCAACCTTCACCTGCGCTAGTTTGAGGAAAATTATGTTCGCATATCCTGAAAGTTTGCCGAAAAGGGTACTCAGATCCGCATTGTAATTTTTTGTTCCGCACCTGTTCCTGTAAGAAAAGTGGTTTTGTTTTTTGGGGGGAGGGTTTTTCCTTGGTCGAACCCCAATTTAGGAATTAACCTTGAAATTGAATTGAATTTGCAGAGATAAACAAAGTAAATGAACAATTCACCTTCCTTATATTGAAAACCCTTGTGGAGGATTTGAATCCTTGAATCCACAAGTATGGATGCTCCAAATGAATGTAGAATTGGATGTAGGATGTCTCAAATCAATTGTCTTTAGATCTTCAACACCAATCTTGAATGGATCTCAGAATAGGAAAAAGCTTGAATGGATGTGGATGGAAAAATCTTCAACAAGAGGGCTCCATAGAGCTTGAATCCTTCAATGGCTACTAATGGATCTCCTTGATGAGTTGAATGCTTGAATGCTTGGATGCTTCAATTCTTCAATGCTTGATGTGTGATGAATACTTGATTGAGAGATTATGATTTTTGATGGAGAAAATGAGAGGAGAAGGCTTCCTTATTTAGTGATATAGGGCACAAACTTCTAGAGAGGCCACATAGAAAACAATAATTAAGGGTCCATGGCACAAAACTCTAGAGAGGTGCACATGGAGAGGAAATTAAATTAAGGTCTTGACACAAAACTCTAGAAGGGGTCCACCCTTAAGGTAGAAATAAAAATAATTATTTAAGAGCCTTGTCACAAAATTTGAGGTAAGGTCAACCCCAAAGTTAATTTGAGCATTACGCACAAAACTTGAGAAAGGATAATCTCAAATAATAAATTAGGAATCCTAAAAAAATCTTGAAAAATGTCCACCTCAAATATTAATTTGACAATTTGACACTTAACTCAATAAATAGTGGCCCCAAAGAGGGAAAAGATAAAATTTTGACGAAACCCCAAAACTGGGACCTAACCCCAAGGACCCTGGACCCTAGGGTCAAGGTCAAGATCAACCTTGACCTAAAAGGTCGACCTTGACCCTGAGGTCAAGAATCTCAGGTTTTCAATTTAGGATGCCAGAATCAGGCAGGAAAGAAGTGGAAAATGGGGCTGAATAGGGGAAAAAGCCAAATCCAAGTCAAAGACCCATTCAAGGTGTTTGACATGACCAAAAACCACTTACTCAGAGGGCTAAACTAGTCCTAAATGGAAGTGCTTCCATTTTTAGACACTAGATTTAACCCCCACTTTAGCAAGAGTATGGACTCGATGCAAACTCTTGGTAAAGGAGATCACAAAGAAAAAGACAATCTTATTGAAACCAAAGGGACAAAGGCATCCTCAAGCCCCCAGGGACTCAATTCTTTATCAACTCCAAGATTAAAATAAGAGAGACATCACTAGAAAAAAGAGAGAAAAGGGGAGAGAGGAGTGGCCTGCTCGCCCAGTAAGAAGCCTTCTTTCACATCAAGAAAATATCCAAAGATAACACCCAGTCCAAGCCAAGAAGGTCACAGCTCCTATGAGGTCATGGAAGGGATGAATGCAAAGAGATATCATGCAAGAAGGGAAAAAGTAACCCTTGTGAGAGATATCACACTATTCAGCTTCCAAGGTGAGAGATTTATCAATCATGAAAACCCAATGTCAAACAATGAAAGAGGTTGTGATCAAGGATAGAGATCCTCAATGCAAACCAAAATTTTCATTTATGATTGGATATCACATAATAGATAGATATTGCTTAACCAAGGGAAAAGTGGATCCTGGAAAGACAAAAAAGGAGATGGCATCCTTGCCCCCCAAGTGTAGGAACAAGGATGGAAGGGAACCTATTATATCGCTCACAACACTATACAATAAAATGAGCCCCCAAGGATTAGGCTAACTTTGTTTACATAATGTGGAGCTCCATAATAGGAACATAAATTTTATTTAGAGAAAACAGGATTGAAATACAACTCATTATGATCAGGATTAAATTGGGAAATACTGAAATCTAATTTTTCAAATTTTCCTATGTTTTAGTAAACTGCATTTTTTAGGGTCTTCTATGAATTTTCCTATGTTAATTCCAAAATTTGATTCTAGATCTTTTGAATACCTTTCCAACACATCAAACGGTTTGGAATTCAGAGCTAGGACTAGAAAGTTATGCCTTCTCCAAGTGGACCTAATTTTTATATATAGTTTTTTTGATAATTTTTGATAGTTCGAATAGTTTATTTGTAAGAAATATTATGATGGCTCTTCATTTCATTTCCAAGGGATTTTGATGACCATTGGGATCCGTCAAATTTTTATAAACTCCAATATTCGAATAGAATGGATCAAATTTTGGTTTGCAATCTTGTTGTTCTCAATTTTCATGTTGAAATTCTACAATATTGTAGGTATCACACCAGGTATTGTAATTTGGTTTCATAAATCAGATCACATTGCCACATGATATATAAATAACATTACTATCAATGAGCTGCCTAATCTTATAATGTAAAGCTTGACATTCATTAGTAGAGTGATCATGAAATCTATGATAGAAATAAAAAGGAAGAGTCTTCAAGTGTGGATTACATTTTTTTTTGCGTTTAGGTCTAGTAATCATCTTAGCATGAAGGAGTTTAGGCAAAAGAACTTCTTGGTCAAATTCCTTTATAGTTTCATCATGTTTTGAAGTGTTATTTGAGATGTTGTTAACATTGATTTGTTATTGAGGATTAAATCCCAATCCATAAGAATGCTCATGCCCCCCATTTTGTAAGGGCATTTGAATTCCCTGTTTAACTAGGAAATGATAACCAGGACCATAACGAGAAGCCATATCAGAAGGAGTCAATGGAACTTCAGTAGTCACTATTTCATCATTAGTAGGTTTGACAAATTCATATTGGGTAGAAGCAGCAAAAAATTTATTATGAATGGCATTAGAAGTAGATGAAAAATATCATTGTTCAAACTCTCTTTGTTGCTTCATAAAATTAAGATCGGAAACCTTATACTCTCCAATAAAGATAGGATTAAAATCCAAGGTTCCCCAATCATCACCAGGAAGAGAATTAGAGGAAGAAGGATTACTATTAGGAATAGGAGCTGTGTGGGTTTCAATATTCAAACAAGGATTTGGCACATCATCTGCATGAAGTGTATACATCATGTTATTGTGAATAAACTTGACTTTACGATGAAGGGTGGAAGGAACAACATGCATCTCATGCAACCAAGGTCTACCCAAAAGAAGGTTATCATTAAGAGGTCCTGACATAACATGAAAAGGAGTATTCAAGATGATCATAACTAATTTGATAGGTAAGGTAATGATACCCAAAGTGTTCTTATCAATGTTATCAAAGCCACATATAGGAACATTGCCAGGTTGAATAATTGAAAGATCGGCTTTAATCACTTTGTGCATGTCCATGATACAAAACTTAAGCCCAAATCCATTATCAATCAAGGTCCTATGAATGATACTCTTATTGATAGTAACAAAAACCATAAGAGCATCATATTGATTTTGAACTTCTTTAGAAGGTAAATCCTTTTGAGAAAATACAATGTCAGGAGGACCCGGGGCAGCATGCATGCACTGTAAGAAGGTATTGATGTTCTCTTGATTAGGAGGCGGAGTGGGAAGAGTTGCTAGAGTTTTTTTCAAGGCTTCATAGTAGTTAGGTGAAGTTTGAAGAAGCTCCCATAAAGAAATATTTGCAGGGGTATTACACAATTGGTTTATCAAATTATACTCCTTGCTAAGAAGACAGGGTGGAGGAGGAAGAATTGGTTGAGAAGGTTGTAAAGAAGTAGAAACCACCGGATTAGGTTGAGGGTTATTCCTTGTATGATAGGTGTGAGCTATCAAATCTTGATCATTGAAATACTCTAAAGACTCCATAGGTTTACCTATGATAGTAATGTGAGGACAACCTTTGATAGTCAACAAGGTTTTTGGATAAACCATGTTAGTTGTCCCAACACTACAAACATATTCACAAGAAGAAAGGAAAGAAGACATCCTAGGAGGAGATGATGCAAGATCTTGATTCTCCATAAGATCATCACTAAGAGGGAGACCATTAATGGAATTCATATCATTCTGTGCTAATGCCTCATCTCTAGAAGGAATCCCAAATGGAGGTAAAGCATCTATAATGTTGTCTTCTTTCGCTAAAATATCTTCATAAGGGGAGTGTGTTTTACAAAAAGATTCACCATCATGTATGAATATGTCATCCATTAATAAATCACCCTCTTGTATCAAATCTCCTTCACGAGGAGGGGATAAATCAATGTCTTTATTCAAGGGTTCATCCCAAAAAGTAGAATCATCCACAATGGTTTCATGAGGAAGAGAGTAATCAACATCCAAATCCAAATGTTCATCCCAAATAGGAGGATTATCATCCCTATCAATAAAGAACTTGAAAAACACTTGAGATCCAACTTGTGCAACATGATAATGTAAAGAAATGCATAGAAAATAGATCTAAATATATCCAAATACACTCAAATGAAATTTATAAGCATGAAAAGGAAATCAAACACCACAAACACAATAGGGCATCTAATTCGACAAAAGATAAGGGGTAAGCTTGTCAGGTTCACCAAAAATGTATGATGAATGTGAACACATGAGATAATACAAAGGGAAATCTAACACCAAAAAGAAAGAGTTATCGTAAAATAGGTTCACCAAAATGTAAGATGAAGGTGAACACAAAAGATAATAAAAAGGGAAATATAACACAATAGGGCATCTAATTCCACAAAATATAGGGGATAAGCTTGTCAGGTTCACCAAAATGTAAGATGAAAAATATGGATGGGGTCTAGAACAATGGTTTGAACATAAAAGAGACCCTAAACCAATATTTAACACATACATAAAATTCTAATGATATGGAAAGTAAATCTAGAGGACTAATATTGAAATGAAGAAATGAAAAGTACTTTACCTCCAAAAAAAAATCTTTTGAAAATCCTGTCAAATAGTCTCAAAAACTATTGATTTTCGCTATCTTGATCCGAAACTATGAGCTACAAAACCCTGAAATATTTTTATTTTATGAGAAAGGTCAACCTTGACCCAGGTAGAAAAGTTGACCTTGACCACAAAATGTCGACCTTGACCTGCACTGCTTCGATGGAAATTATGTTCACGGATCTCAAAAATTTTCTGAAAAGGGTACTCAAATTTGCACTGTAATTTGTTGTTCTGCACCTGTTCCTACAAGAAAAATGGTTTTGTTTGTTGGGGGGAGGGTTTTTCCTTGGTCAAACCCCAATTTAGGAATTAACCTTGAAATTGAATTGAATTTGCAAAGATAAACAAAGTAAATGAACAATTCACCTTGCTTATGTTGAAAACCCTTGTGGAAGATTCGAATCCTTGAATCCACAAGTATGGATACTCCAAATGAATGTAGAATTGGATGTAGATATCTCAAATCAATTGTCTTTAGATCTTCAACACAAATCTTGAATGGATCTTGGAATAGGAAGAAGCTTGAATGGATGTGGATGGAGAAATCTTCAACAAGAGGACTCCATAGAGCTTGAATCCTTCAATGGCTACTAATGGATCTCCTTGATGAATTGAATGCTTGAATGCTTGATGTGTGATGAATACTGGATTGAGAGATTATGATTTTTGATGGAGAAAATGAGAAGAGAAGGCTTCCTTATATAGTGATCTAGGGCACAAACTTATAGAGAGGCCACATAGAAAACAACAATTAAGGGTCCATGGCACAAAACTCTAGAGAGGTGCACATGGAGAGGAAATTAAATTAAGGTCTTGAAAGAAAACTCTAGAAGGGGTCCACCCTTAAGGTAGAAATAAAAATAATTATTTAAGAGCCTTATCACAAAATTTGAGGTAAGGCCAACCCCAAAGTTAATTTGAGCATTAGGCACAAAACTCGAGAAAGGATAATCTCAAATAATAAATTAGGAATCCTACACAAATCTTGAAAAAGGTCCACCTCAAATATTAATTTGAGAATTTGACACTTAACTCAAGAAATAGTGGCCCCAAAGAGGGAAAAGATAAAATTTTGATGAAACCTTGAAACTGGGACCTAACCCCAAGGATCCTAGACCCTAGGGTCAAGGTCAACCTCGACCTTGGCCCTGAGGTCAAGAATCTCAGTTTTTCAATTCAGGATGCTAGAATCAGGTAGAAAAGAAGTGGAAAATGGGGTAGAACAAGGGAAAAATCCAGATCCAAGTCAAAGACCCATTCAAGGCATTTGACATAACCCCAAACCACTTACTCGGAGGGCTAAACCAGTCCTAAATGGAAGTGCTTCTATTTTCTAACTCTACACCAAGCAACATGCATTTTAAGTGCATTATTCAAAAGTTAAGCACAATCAACAGTTAAGACTAGAGTTGAGAAAGGAAGAGGACTGAATCATAGAATAGGTAACTAAGCTAGAGGCTGAGTTATGACCATATTTGGAAATGATGCAAAATCATGTGACAAAGGCAAAAAAATTGATTACCACCCCTAATATTTTAGTCACGGAAAATGTTTTTGATATGCATGCACAAGTGAGCTTAGAGCAGCTAGCTTTAGAAAATCTTACGAAGGAATGGGAAAAACTTATGGATAATCTCAAGAAAACCCATCTTAAAATTTTTGATAAATTTTAATTATATTCTTTGTCATTATTTTCAATAAAGGTGGAAATATATGTATATATACCGAGAGCATGTTCAAAGGGGGAGTCATGGAGAGTCACTAAGTTTACATACTCTTGGTTTTGTAAGTTTTTTAAGTTCAAACTTTTATACTCGGCATACATATAAGTTTTGTATACTAATGCCAACGGGGGAGAATGTTACTCCTAAATGGATCAAGAGTTGTCATTAGTATTCATTTGTACAGTCGGTAAACAAAGCAAGATAGTTTAGTCGGTTATAACTATGCAGTAGTCCCCGAGCAAAGAGGTTACCGAGTACATAGGATTACCAAGCACCAGTAAATACCGAGACTGAGAGACAACATTTACTGAGTAATCCATAGTTCACATAAAAGTTTGAAATAGCACATAGTTCAAGGTGAACAACTTTTTGCTGAGAAAGAAAATGGTTTACCAAGATTGGGGAGAATATTTATTACGGATGTAATCATTTAATAAATGATGATTTCTATGTAATGATGATCTAGGTTAATCATATGAACTATTATTCTTAGGTTTTATAAGATAATTTAAAACCATAATTAGGTCAAATCAGTTTTATATAAGTATTGTTAAGATGTCATTTTGACAATGTATCATCAAGAAGTAGCTACACTCAAGGACATCTAAATATCAGACAGGGTTTTGATTAAAGGATTCTGACAGAGCATTTAGTTTAATAGAATAGATATAAGGATACCGAGCAGTACAAACAGACACATTCATCACAGCAAGGTGATATCATTATTTTACTTAATGGATATGATATCATCAATTTAAGTTGTATTTTCATATAGATCATATATCACTGTTACTCTCTAACAATTGTAGTAGACTCAAAATCTCCTAACAGAGTGGACTTAACCATCTTTCATAAAATCTCCTAACCAATTGCACGCTTGCATAGTGTTTCTAAAACCCTCTAATCAGGTAGATCTAGCTAATATTTTTTTTACTCCCAATAGGGTAAGATTACCAAAAGTAATCAATCTTTGTAAGCCTTAACCGAAAACTTTATTTCTTCAGAAGTGAAGCTGTGTGGGTTTCATCCCCACCGCAATTTTTATCTTCTAACAAGGGTTTCTACGATACCAAAATACGTGTATCGTGTGTGTTGAATTTTTATGTATGGTTTATTTATTTGTTTACATGCATTTGCATTTCAATTATATTATTGAATGTATGTTAAATGAAATCTACACACTTAGTTATTGAAGTACATCTTTACTAGGATTAGTTACAAAAAAATTTAAGGGTACTAATTCACCCCTCCCCTCTCAGTACACACCTTCCATAATTCCAACACCTTCATCACATTTAGAGTCAAACTTTCCATTTCTAGAATCTTTCAATATATAACACCTACTTCCAAAAAAATTAAAGTAACTTACATTCAGTGTGTGTCCAAACCATAGCTCATAGGGTGTCTTGTCGGTACCTTTCTTCAACTGTGTTCGATTGAGAGTGTAAATTCAAGTACTTATAGCTTCTCTCTAGAATGTTTGTGCAGCCTATTTATCAATCAACAAAGTTTTAGTACAGTCAATAATTGATCTATTTCTTCTCGCAGTTATCTCATTTTGTTATGGAGTCCTCAATGCTGACACTTGTCTTTTAATTCCATGCTCATTATAGAATACAATAAATTCATCAGAGATAAATTCACCTCCTCTATCAAATCTCAAACACTCTAATTGTTTACCTATTTTCTTCTCAACTCTTTCTTTATACCACTTAAACATTTGAAATGCATCATATTTTTCTTTTATACACATAACAGACATCATTCTTGAATAATCATCAACAAACAAAATAAATTACAGATCTCCATAATAGCTTTGAACTTTCATAGGACCACAAAGATCAGTGTGAACCAATTCCAAAATACCATTTGTTGAACTTTCATCTTACCAATTTGACATTCCTTGCACATCACTTTATCAGGTTTTCATAATCTCGGTAGTCCTCTGACTCTACTCTTCTTCCTTACTATGATCAAGTTATCAAAATTCACATGACACGGTCTCTTTTGCCATAACCATACATCTTCAATTTTAACAAACAAGAAACTCTTTGTTAATATGATTTAGAACAACAGAGAGGGGGGGTGAATCAGTTGTTCTCAGGTCTTGATGTATAAAACAATCTCAAAAACTTATCTTTAAATCAGATCCAAAACCAAAACAAACTCAGTCATCACTGATTCAATAATAGAAACATCTAACAATGTAGTCCACTACCCAGCTGTAACTTAACTTGCAAAACATAGTAATGTTCAAATCTAAACATTCACACAAGTATAAACACCAGAATTTATAGTGGAAACCCAATTTGGGAAAAACCACTTTGTAACATGCTACTATTATTTTCACTCTTCTAAAGTGAGCTCGGTAAAAATCCAACCTTGTCAAAGGTTACAATACACACTGTCAGGTGTGACCCGGTTAAAGGATTTCAATCACCCTATTAAAAGTAAGCCTAGTCATAGGACTTACATACACTCCATTAGAATGCAACCTTGTTCAAAGGATTTAACATATGACTATTAGGTCAAACTCTGTTAAAAGGATTTTGACTGTTACAATGGTTAGAAAGTAGCAGCAGTATTATCTAAAAAATATACAACTCACTTTGCAAATATCAAATCCAATTCCGTACACTAATGCTAGTTTACTGACTTTGAAACTTTTCCATTTCCATCTCTGATCTGCTCAGAACTTTTCCTCAAGCAATCACCACAATTCTCCTTCAGCCTTTTTTGCTTATTCAGTCAATAAAACTTTCCTCTTCCAGCATTCTCTATTCTCCATGTACATGCATTCCCTTATAATTTCCTCAATTAGGTTAACTCATCTTTTGCCACTCAATCTCATTCATAGATCTTAGGGTTAGGTCAGATTCATTGAATCTACCCGCTTCATGTTCTTCAGCTCCTTTTCTAGAATCATCTCAAATCTCTTAAAGATTTACAATAAAACATTTTACAATGTATTTAATGCTTCTAAACAATCAATAAATAAAGTCAACACATTTTACATAATCCAAGAATTCAACAATGTCGGCTCCAAAATTAAATTCTCTTCAAATATAAAATTGTTGATGCTCGGTCAATACTATGATTGTTCACTCGATCTTCATGTAGAAAGCTCGGTCAATACTAAAATTGTTTCCTCGGCTTACAATGTCTTCCTCAACAATTTACTGATGCTCGGTCGACACTATAATTTTGCTCAGCATATACTAACTTGGTCGACACTAACATCACTCAGCTTAAACATGATTTTTCCATTCTTTGCTCGGTTAAGCCTACCAGTTTAGTCTTCAATCTTACTAAGATAAACAATACATTATCTCATCATAGTGCAACATAGTCAAGTACACTTTGTAGTATCAAGATAACTCAACCTTTCCTTAGGTGCTATTGTTACCAACCTTTCTTAGCCCCTTAGCAACACTCAAATAGATATAGTACTTTCCTAAGTAGCAACAGTCTTACCAATTAAGGTTTGACATCAATGACAATACAACAATTGTTTCAATTGTAGTTTCCAACAATCTCCCTCTTTGGCATTGATGGCAACACCATATGATATCACCTGAATAACACATGGATTACCAACCAATCCAAAAACTTATCTGTCCATCAGAAAATTATTTGTAATATCCTTAGCTTCATTCTGATTCAAAATCATGTAAGCCTCACTTCTGTGACCGTCAGAAGTATTCAGATCTCCCTCTATCCTGATTCTTCATTTCAGTTCATCATCCTTATCTTTAGTTCCATTAGTTCATCTCCCATTAGTTCATCAGTTCATTTCCCTCTTACTTTTCAGAATCATGTGTTGTCATATCTCATGTGTTATCATATCAGTTCATCTCCCTCTTTGACAAAAATTCGAAAGCAACAACTAAAACATACATCCATAAAATTTAGATAATATATGTGCAACTCAGTGTTTCTCCCTCTGTCATCTTGCTTATGACTGATTCCTTGTCTTTGCTTCTCTTCACAACCCTAGGCCAGCC
Organism: Chamaecyparis obtusa; assembly: GCA_027943335.1. Taxonomy (NCBI): domain Eukaryota; kingdom Viridiplantae; phylum Streptophyta; class Pinopsida; order Cupressales; family Cupressaceae; genus Chamaecyparis; species Chamaecyparis obtusa. The sequence goes on along the minus strand of BSBK01003335.1, from coordinate 288,223 downwards.
CTAAAGTGTGACAATCTTCTACATCAATTTGTCAAATTTTCTGTTGTAGCACATTTGATGCAGTACTCCTAGCTTGTCTAGGCAGCCTCGGTTAGGGGAAGAACCCCTAATTGACTTCTCAAATACTCATGAGCTTCTCTGGGTAAAGCTTTAGTGAATATGTCTGCTAATTATTCTTTTGTATTCACATATTCCATTTGGACTTCTTTATCTTGTACTAATTCTCTCAAGTAGTGATACTTGATTACAATGTGCTTGGTCTTAGTGTGCATCATTGGATTCTTAGAAATATTGATAGCACTTGTGTTTTCATAGAAAATAACAACAGGTTCAGTGATTTCTTCTTTCATGCCTATCAACAATTGTTTTATCCATACCAAGTTTGAACAGTTTACTGCAGTAGCAACATACTCGACCTCGGCAGTAGATTGGGAAATGCAATTTTGTTTCTTGCTTGTCCAAGAGACTAATCTCTGTCCAAGAAAGAAAGCTCCACCACTAGTACTCTTTCTATCATCTACATTTCCTACCCAATCAGCATCTGTATAAACTCAGAGTTCAAATTTGTCATCCTTCTTATAATATAGACCATAGTTAGCAGTTCCTTTCAATTATCTCATAATTCTTTGCATGGCCATCATATGTGTTTCTTTAGGATTGGCAGAGAATCTTGCCACAATCCCAACAACTAATGCAATATCTGGTCTGCTATGTACAGCATACTACAATTTTCCAATCATGGATCTGTATAGAGTCTAATTTACTTCTGCAACATCATCATTCTTAGATAACTTTTGTCCAGTAACCATGGGAGTTCCCACTGGTTTAGCATCTTCCATCCCAAAAGTTTTCAATATTTCATTAACATACTTAGACTTTGTAATGAAAATTCCATTCTTCCTCTGATATACTTGTAAACCAACAAAGAATTTGATCTCACCAAACATACTCATTTCAAATTTAGTTTGCATTTCATTTGAGAAACTTTTACATAATGCATCTTGTCCACCAAAAATAATGTCATCCACAAAGATTTTTACCAACAAGATACCTTTACCTTCTTCATCCTTCATGTATAGATTGTTTGTGTCATTTGTTCTTGAAAATCCAATATGTATCAAGTAGTTGTGCAACCACTCATACCATGCTCTGGGAGCTTGCTTCAATCCATATAATGTTTTGTTCAGTTTGCACACCATGTGTCTTCTGTTTGGATCAATAAAACCTTCTAGTTGTTCTATGTAAACTTCTTCTAGTATACCATTCAAAAATGCAGACTTGACATCCATTTGATATACCTTGAAATATTTATAAGCAGCATATGCAAGAAGAGTTCTTACTCCTTCCAATCTAGCTATAGGGGAAAATGTCTCCCCATAATCTATTCCTTCTTCTTGTGCGTAGCCTTTGCATACCAGCCTAGCTTTGTTCCTAGTGATTTCACCATTTTCATTCATCTTATTCGGAAACACCGACTTTGTTCCTATAACATTTTTGTTTTCAAGTCTCGACACCAGAGTCCAAGTATCATTCTTCTCAATCTAGTTAATTCCTTTATTCATTTATTGTATCCAGTCTTCATTCTCCAATGCTTCTCTAGTTGTCTTCGGTTCAAATTCACATAGTAGACATGTTGGATCCTTAGTCTTACTTCTGGTCTGGATTCCAGTATCTTTGTCTCCAATTATCTATTTAGACTTATGATGTCTTCTTACATATTTTGCCAAAATAGGTTATGTTGTTCTCTCCTCTATTTCATCATGTTCCTCAACAAGATTGTCAGATTCAACTTCAGAATGCTCGAAAACCTCTACATGATACTCAACAGCATTTTCTTGTAGCTTGGCATGTTCTTGTTCTCTCTCGGCACTATTTTCCTGACACTCGATAGCTTCTATCTATCGCTCAGCATTGCTTACCCGAGACTCAGCATCGGGTGCAAGTATGTTACTTGCCTCTTCTTCTTCCTCAATGTACACAAAAGATCTATAATCTTTTGGTTCTCTTTTGCTGTCAGCTTCATTTCTTTCTACATACTCATCAATTTTGACATTCACACTTTCCACAATTTTTTTAGTGTTAGAGTTCAAACACTTATAAGCTTTACTTTTTATGGAGTACCCTAAGAATATGCATTCATCACTCTTAGCATCAAACTTTCCATTCCTAGTGTCTTTTAATTTATAGCACTTACTTCCAAAGATTCTAAAGTATTTAACACTTGGTGCATGCCTATACCATAGTTCATAGGGTGTCAAATTTGTACCTTTCTTGATATGTACCTGGTTAAGAGTGTAGACAGCAGTGCTTATAGCTTCTTTCCAATATTTCTATGCCACATTCTTTTCAATCATCAATGTCCTTGCACAATCCAAGATAGATCTATTTCTCCTTTCTGCTATACCATTCTGTGGAGGTGTTCTAGGTGCAGACATCTATCTTTTAATTCCTCTATCATTGCAAAATAGATTAAATTCATTTGATGTAAATTCTCCACCTCAGTCAGATCTAAGACATTTCAGGTTCCTACCTGTCTTCTTTTCAACCTTAGCCAAATACCACTTAAAGTATTGAAAAACTTCAGATTTTTCTTTTAGAAACATCACATGCATCATCCTAGTATGATCATCAACAAATAAGATAAAGTATCTAGCACCACAGTAACTTTGTACACCCATAGGTCCACAAAGGTCAGTATGATCCAAATCTAAAATGTTTTCAGAAGTAAAGGATTTGCTCTTGAAACTTGACTTTGTCATTTTTCCTAACTAGCATTCCTTGCACATCACATTCTCAGGTTTCTTCAATCTAGGTAGACCTCTTACCTTTTTCTTCTTACTTATCTCTACCAGATTGTCAAAGTTAACATGACATAGCCTTTTATGCCATAACCAAATATCATCAAGTTGTGCAATTAAACATGTTTCTTCAGATAGGTCAAGATAGAAAAAATTACCTCTAGTCTGATCACCACTTCCAATCAGTTCTCTAGTAGCATCAAATATTTTAGCTTGCTTGTGATGAAATTCCACTCAGTAACTAGTTTTGTTAAGCTGAGCAACACTTAACAAATTATAATTAAGACCTTCAACCCAATATGCATTTTCACAAGATATCTTATCAGTTAGTTTAATCAAACCTTTTCCTCTAACAGGACATGGTGCATCATTACCAAATTTTACACTTTTACCTCTTTAATGATGTAAGGTCTCAAACTTATTTTTGTCACTAGTCATGTGATGTGAATAGCCACTGTCAATAATCCATTTATCATTCTTGTTCACATAGGATATCAATGCAGTTTTCTCATCCTCATCAGATTCATCTTTCACTGCCACATAGATTACCTCAATTTCAAAATCATCACTATCAGTGTCAATTTCTTTTTAATCAATGTAACAAGATTTCTTACCTTTTCCCTTGTATTCATTGTTCCATCAATAGCTTCTGTCATCTTTTATGTCTTTCTGTTTGCTTTTCCTTTCATCATCTTTATCCTTCATGTCAGGACATCTAGCAGCTATATGACCAACTTTATTACATGCAAAACATATAATAGGGAGTTTACCTTTATACTTTCCTTTTCCCCTTCTCAGTCTTCTAGCCATAAGAGCTTCTAGATCTTCTAGGTCTTCATCAGAAGTGTCACTGTCACTTTCACTATCACTTTCACTTTCACTTTCACTGATGCATCTTTCTTTTTCTTTCTTTTGCTTGTTCAGAACTAGCTATGACTTAAAAGCATATTCAACACTTCCAATGCTTCCAACAGTGAAATTATCATAGTTAGAGAGTTCAAAAGCAGTCAACTTACCAACCAAACTTTCCAAAGTAAGCACATTAGCAAAGTTACATCTAGATTCCTGAATAGCTGAGATCTTAATAGAATATATAGGATGCAAGGTTCTTAGTACTTTCCCAATTATAGTTTCATCATCAATAGCCCCATTTTCTCCTCTAATAACATTCACAACTTCTTTTATTCTACCACAATATTGTGCAATGTTTTCACCTTCTTGCATTCTCATTTCATCAAACTTACCTCTAAGACTCTCGGCCTTTGCTTTCAACACATTCAAGTCACCACCATAGATTCTTGCAAGAGTGTCCCACATATCCTTAGTAGTTGTGCAGTCCTTAATGTCCTCAAATTTTGGATAGCTTAGGGTAGATGCAATTTCCAACATTGTCTGATTATGTTCTTGCTTAGCTCTCATTTCTTCGGTAGTCAAAGGTGCGATAGGTGAGACATAATTTTTCTCAATGTAGTACTTTGCAGAGTCACCAATACCGGCCAAATGGAGCTTCATCAAGCTTTTCCATGCGGGGAATTTTTCCTTGTTCAGCTTCGGTACCTCCTTCTTATACATCCTGATCATTTGCTTCAAGCCCCTTTAAACTTGATTTTGTCAACACTAATAATAAGAAACAAAGCTCTAATACCAATTGTTAATATGATTTAGAACAACAAAGAGGGGGGTGAATCAGTTGTTCTTAGGTCCTGATGTATAAAATAATCTCAAAAACTTATCCTTAAATCAGATCCAAAACCAAAACAAACTCGGTCATCACTGATTCAATAATAGAAACATCTAACAATGTAGTCCACTACCCAGTTGTAACTTAACCTGTAAAACATAGTAATGTTCAGATCTAAACATTCACACAAGTATAAACACTAGGATTTATAGTGGAAACCCAATTTGGGAAAAACCATTTTGTAACATGCTACTATTATTTTCACTCTTCTAAAGTGAGCTCGGTAAAAAGCCAACCCTGTCAAAGGTTACAATACACACTGTCAGGTGTGACCCGGTTAAAGGATTTCAATCACCCTGTTAAAGTGAGCCTAGTCATAGGACTTACATACACTCCATTAGAATGCAACCTTGTTCAAAGGATTTAACATATGACTGTTAGGTCAACCTCTGTTAAAAGGATTTTGACTGTTACAATGGTTAGAAAGTAGCAACAGTATTATCTAAAAAATATACAACTCACTTTGCAAATATCAGATCTGATTCCGTACACTAATGCTAGTTTAATGACTTTGAAACTTTTCCATTTCCATCTTTGATCTACTCGGAACTTTTCTTCAAGCAATCACCACAATTCTCCTTCAGCCTTTTCTGCTTATTCAATCAATAAAACTTTCCTCTTCCAACATTCTTTGTTCTCCATGTACATGCATTCCCTTATACTTTCCTCAATTAGGTTAACTCATCTTTTGCCGCTAAATCTCATTCGTAGATCTTAGGGTTAGGTCAGATTCATTAAATCTACCCGCTTCATGTTCTTTGGCTCCTTTTCTAAAATCATCTCAAATCTCTTAAAGATTTACAATAAAACATTTTACAATGCATTTAATGCTTCCAAACAATCAATAAATAAAGTCAACATGTTTTACATAATCTGAGAATTCAACAATGTCGGCTCCAAAATTAAATTCTCTTCAAATATAAAATTGTTGATGCTCAGTCAATACTGTGATTGTTCACTCGGTCTTCATGTAGAAAGCTTAGTCAATACTAAAATTTTTTCCTCGGCTTACACTATCTTCCTCAGTAATTTACTGATGCTCGGTCGACACTATAATTTTGCTCGGCATATACCAACTCGGTCGACACTAACATCACTCGGCTTAAACATGATTTTTCCATTATTTGCTCGGTTAAGCCTACCAATTTAGTCTTCAATCTTACTAAGATAAACAATACATTATCTCATCATAGTGCAACATAGTCAAGTACACTTTGTAGTATCAAGATAACTCAACATTTCCTTAGGTGCTATTGTTACTAACCTTGCTTAGCCCCTTAGCAACACTCAAATAGATATATTACTTTCCTAAGTAGCAACAGTCTTACCAATTAAGGTTTGACATCAATGACAATACAACAATTGTTTCAATTGTAGTTTCTAACACTCTTTTCATCAGTATCAAGATAAAATAAATTACCTCTTGATTGTTCTCTAGTTCCAATTACATCTCCATCAGCGCCATAGATCTTAACTTTTTTGTTCTAAAATTCTAGGCAGTGGCCAGTATTGTTCAATTATGGAACACTTAACAGATTATAGTTCAGTCCTTTAACCCAATATGCATCATTACATTTCATCTTCTCATTTAACACAATATATCCTTTACCTTTCACAGGACATGGAGCATCATTGTCAAATCTGTCAAATCCTCCATCATACTCTTCTAGGTTCTCAAACTTATCAATATCACCAGTCATATGATGTCAACAACCACTATCAATAATCTAAGGGTCTAGTTTACTTACATAAGAAACAAGTTTTTTTTCATCTTCAAACTTTTCCTCATCAGATTCTTCCTTAACAGAAACATAGACAACTTCATATCCTTCCTCGATATCATCATATTCATCATTAGTTACACCTTCCTCAGCTAGGTAGTAAGACTTATTTCCTTTGTCCTTAAAATATCTGAATCTTCGATGTCGGTTATCTCTTTTGTCATCCTTATCATTTCATTCATTGTCAGGACATCTAGATGCAATATTTCCAATCCTATTACAACTAAAAAATTTCAATGGTAACTTGCCTTTGTACTTTCCTTTACCTCTAGGTAGTCGGTTAGCCAATAGTGCTTCTGATTCCTCTTACCCTTTTTTTTTAGTCGGGATACTATCATATTCATTTCCATATGAATTTTTGTGATTTTCTCTTTCTCTTCTTGATGTTCCAATGCTTATAGATGACTTGAAGGTAGTTTCAATGGTCAGTAGACTATTATCATAATTGCTAAGCTTAAATGCAGTCATTTTACCGATTAGGACTTCAAGAGTAACAACATTGTTTGGTATAGATCTCTATTCCTGAATTGCAGTACTCTTATAGCATACTTAGAAGAAAGAGTTCTCAAGATTTTACTTACCACTTCTTCATTGGTCAAGGTTCCACCAACACCTCTAATGTCACTAACAACTTCCTTAATTATGTTTTTGTATTGTGTGATGTTCTCCTCATCTTTCATCCTCATTTCATCATATTTTCCTCTCAAACTATCAACCTTATCTTTTTGTACATGATGATCTCCTCCATAGATAAGTGTAAGCATGTCTAACATCTCTTTTGAATTAACACAATCCTTAATATCATTGAATTCAACATTGGAAAGGGAAGAAGCAATCTCTATCATAACCGAGTTGTGTTCTTTCTTTTCTCTCATCTGGTCAACTGTCAAAGGTCTAGTAGATGATGGAGTGTAGTTATTATCAATCAGATGTAGTGCAGAATCTCCAATCCTAGATAGATACAATCTCATTCTGCTTTGCCATGTTGATAAACTTTCCTTATTCAACTTAGGTACTTCTCTCCTATACATCTTCAGATCTTTTACTCAAGTCTTTTAAGCTTATCTCTTCAAAGTACATAGCTCTGATACCAATTGCTAGATTACGCATAGGGGGGGTGAATCAGTAATCCATGATCAAAAATACCATAATAATTTTTCTCTGACTAACTTGGTAGCAGCTCAGTAACAACACAGTTCACTATTTACTGACAACAGCAAATAAACTATAAAAATCAGTAAATAATTCACAACATGTAACACCAATATTTAACATGGAAACCCATCTTTGGGAAAAACCACTGTGAGAATTTTCACCTACTAAAGAAAATACTATTCTGAAGTACATCCAGTTAAGAGCCAATATGGTTAAAGATTACAATACAGACTATTAGGTATGACCTGGTTAAGGGATTTACCTCAAATCTATTAGGATCTTCACCGTGTTATGAGTGGCCTTGTTAGAGGGCTTTAAACACTCTTTATAATGTCACCTTTCTCAAGAAATTTACAATAAGACTGTTAGGTCTGCTCTGTTGTGAGATTTCTCTATTACAAATGCTAGTAAGAAACAGTAATAAAATTGACCTATAAATTTGCAACTATCTTTTCTCAATCAAATCCTTGTGTGCTCTTCAATATTCACTTCAATTCTTCATTGTCCACTAGCATCAACACTTCATCAAATCCTTCTTTTCCCTCTCAGAATCTCTCTATTCCTTCTTCTCTGCAATAGTCGGCAACCCTTAAACTATTCAGTTTTCCATCCAATTGTCCATATAAGATCATCCTTTATATAGAAAAAAATTCCTCTTAATGTCCTCTAATACATTTTCCTTTAATTAATCTTGACCGTTCAATTCATTATACCTCAAATCTGAATCTCGGTAACACGTTTCCTTTTCACCTAGGAACTTAAACTTTTCTAGAAACTTGCTCCATCTCTTTTTTCCACTTAGATCTTGACGCAGAGCTTCATCTTGATTTTTCCTATCTGTATATCTCTTGTACAAAAATTTCCTTATTATCATGATCGTCCAACTCATCATAGCTAATCAGTAAATATCGATTCAATCCTTATTTAATATCTTTTCCTTTCTCTGTGTTCTTCATTAGAATTTTAGTTACATTGCTTGGTGCCTAAACCTTTTCTTTTTGTTCAGTGTCTTGAGTTCCTTTCTCTTTACTAAGTGACCCTTCCTTTTACCTTTACCTTGTCGAGTGACTTTTCCATCTTGGTAGCCAAAACAACTTAACTTACCGAATTGTCAAATCTTCATCACCATACTTTACCGACTTAACATAATCATATGTTAGGTAGAAAAAAATTATATAAACATAATCTAATCATTTTCTGATCTATATAAGTTATCCAATTAAGTTTTACAACTTCCCAACTTCTTATTTCTTCTTCTCCTTAACTCATTCATCTTATATTATTACGAAATGATATTGCAATGTAATATAAATCAGAAATTAATTGCTTGACATCAATGAAAAGAATATAATTGATCTAGCCTTTCTACTATCATCATGTATTCCTTTGATCTTGGTCAGTCTTCATCATCAGCTCCATCAGATAATCAATCTTTAACATTACTATCAATTATGGTAACAGGAACAAGCATAGAACTATTCTAGCAGAGACAGAAATAAGTTGACACCCAAAGAACACAGTTTTGTTTATGCCTTTGGCATTTTTGTCAAAGGGGGAGAATTATTATATGGGGGAGAAGTATTGTGAGGTGAGAATTGTTGCAAAGGAGAGAAGTACAATCAAAGGGGGAGAAAAAGTATAATTAGAGAAAGATACAAAATTAAGAAGAAATAGAAATATTTTGTAGAAAGTACAAAGGTAAGAAGAAAGGATTTTCCATCAATGCCAAATGGGGAGATTGTTACTTGACAAAATCCTCTACAAGTAATTAGCAGGCAATCAATGATGATTTTGATAAGATTGTCATTGTTGGAAAATAACATTAAGCATAGAGATGAAGAAATACAAGACATATCAGCATAGACACTATTGGGAAGTGTTATCAGAAATAGAAAGTGTTATTAGCATAAAGGAAGAGTTGTCAAAAAAGCTTATCGAAAAGCATTAGTGGTGAAAGAAATAAAAGGTTACGAATGAGGATGACATCAAATTAGAAAAATATTTTTTGGAAGATCGAGAAACCCTAATCAGGAAAAGCAACTATAAGAGGAGATCTAAGGTAAAGGTCAGACATACCGATGGATAAATACAGATGCGAAGATAGAATTACAAATCAAAGGACATAAATAGAAGTGAAGAGTCGTGTTATCGAAAAAGGTCAAAAGATCAGAGATCAAAAAATAAGATCAAAGTAGAAGAAGAGCAGAATGAGATCTGACAAGCTTTTGGAGAAAGCATCTACAGGTCAAATTTTTTGTTGATTTATTCCTAACATTTTAGCAACAAGATTGTAAAATCCCTTAACTGGGTAGTCTCTAACCAGACTTAGAAGCTCTATTTAGGAACTTATTGTAAATCTTTTAACAGGGTGAACACTGTATAACTGGGATAAAATCTCTTAAAAGAGTAGTCTTTAACAAGACTTTCAATACTCCTAACAGGGTGTTAGAGTGCACTCCTAACAGGGTGAAGTCATTCAGAAGATGACACTTATGTAAGCTCCTAACCGGGCACCTTATTGTTGCAGTGATGAGTTGTGGATATCATCCCCACCACATTTTTTTCCTCTAACCAAGGGTTTTATGGAACACCAAAATATTGTGTTAAGTGCTTGAATGTTTATGTATTGTATGTTTAATTTGCATGTAATCAGTTATCGGTTAAACATTATAGAAGTTATCGATAAAAGATAAAACAGTTATATATATAAGTAATTTATTGGCTATTGGTTTATGTTAAAAAAGTTAAATAAGTTTGAATTCTTTGTGGTACTGATTCACCCCCCCCCCTCTCTTAGTACCCAACCTAGAACTTTCCAACACTTTTTGGTACCAACAAATAGATATTTGTCTATGTTTTTTGCATATAACACAAGATTGGGGTGTCAATATAGACCTTTGGGAGCTTATTAAGGATCTTCTCCTCATGAACATCCCTTAGATATTATTCAACAATACTAGATAATATTGAGGAAGATAAAATGTACAAATGCATCAAGAACAATCAAAAAATGAGTTATTTTAAAACTAGAACATCAATGCATCTAGGTGGTGCAAAAACCTAGTACAAGAACTAATGTGTTTTAAACTTCTAATAATGTGTTTGAAATAGGTGATGTAATGTGGTGTCATAATAGAAACAATAATTATTCATACTAGTCAACGATTCTAGAGTAGTGACGATGTATTGATAGTAGATAATCAACAATTAATATATTCAAATCCTTATGAATTAGCTTAATGTTGATGTCATTTCATACTTAACATAGAAATTTGAAAGTTTTGGCATGGAAGTTGACACATAAAGAATAGTTGGAAAGGTCAACTAATGCCAACAATTAAATTTGAATTTAAAATTTTTGAGATTAAATATACAAGTCTAGAAGTGATTTGATTCAAATCTATAAATTAATGAACCAAAGAGAAGAATAAGTAATTTGAGAGATGATAAGTGCTTAGAGATGAGTTAAGCTTTGTATATAATGGTCAACTAGAAAATAGGGTCAAAAAAGTGGCAAACTAGTCAAATCATACACAAAATGTGTCTACAAAATGCCCAAAAAAATAAATGTTGTCTATCTAGGAATCACAATTCACCCTTATCAAAAAAAAATTACATTTATTAAATTGAAAACTAAAATACATTGTATTTTGATTTTCAATTTACTCAATTAATGCACCCAAAAAATGAACTATTAAAAGTCGTTATGATATGTGAATAACATTGTCCATAAAATAATATAAAACAATCAATATAAATATGAAAATACACTTTTCGCCATTACAAATATATAAAAGATTTTAACCAACAAATCATTTCCTTAAAATCCCAAAAATTAAAATAACATTAAAAGTATATAAAATCAATTTTAATATAACCTAAATAATTAATCATAAATATTTTTGAATGTTTTAAAAAAAAAACCACCCGTGTAAAGCATCACCTCAACCTTTTTATTTTGCAATAATAAATAGTTTCTTCAACTTAAAAAGGATATACTAGAAAGAAGATACTCTCGGTGGTTGAAAGCATGTTCATAGAATGCTGAATTTTCATAGAATCCAAAGATAGAACGTTGCATTAATGTTTTGAAATCAAAATTATGAACCCACTAATAAATTCAAATCCAAAAAAAGAAAAAACAAGCTCTCCATCAATGTGATTTTACATTTGCACATGCAATCAGTTACAGTACAAAAGTAAACCCCCAACACCAATAAAAACTAAGGGCCACTTAATATTTCAAAAGTTGATGACACATTGACCAAAGTCATTCAAACCCAAAATAAACATCTCAAAAGAACCCTAATTTAAATTTTTAAAACCAATGACACATTAACCAAGGTCATTCAAACCCAAAATAAAAACCCTAATTTATTTTTTTTCAAAGCAAGAACACATTAACCAAGGCCATAAAAACCAAAAATTAAAATATCAAAATAACACAAATTTAATATAAAACATCAATACACATTAACCAATGCCATTTGCACCACACTAAATATATTTATATGCCTTGAAAACATGCATGACAACTAATTAACATGGTAGTCTTCAAATTCCTTGTATCACCCACTTATTCTCTCCACATGCAGTAATGGATTCCCATTTGCTTCTTTTGATGTATATTTATTGTATATCCCACCCCACATGATTCTTAAAGCTCTTCAAAGTTTTGGCAATTTATTCAGACAACCCACACGATAGCAAGGAAAACTTTTGTGTTAGGGAGGCAGGATTTGGCATGTTTATTGTGTCCCTCAATATCATGGGCCCCTTAACTATATAAACAAAGAAAAGATTTTGCATTGTGTACCAATGTCCTTAACTTCCCTCCCAAGTGAGGCATAGCCCATATATATATTTTTGTTTCCCCCATCTTTTATGGAATATACTTTAGCTTTTGCCATGATGTGAGTACAAAGTTAACTAGTTCATAGTAATAGTAATTATTTCACACCATGGGGTTATGATAGAAAAGTTATGATTTAGTGGGGATGTAAGTGTCACCATGACTTTAGTTCAACTAGAAGACAAAGGGAATGTTTAGTCATGTCCCAATCGTCTCCCTTGTTTTGGTGAGTGCTTATCACATCACCTTAAAGAAACATTCCTAATGCTTCACAAGAAGCATCAAGAGAGGGCTTGTGCAAGGATCTAAATGAGTGCATTTTGTGGCTTTTGCTTTTCATGGGCCATGAATATAAGTAAGATATCAAAAAATTATAAGCTATTATGGGTTTGGATAAAATGTTAAAATAAAGAAATTCAATTTTAATATGTGTATCTTTTTTATACAAGAATAAATAAAAGATGGTTGAAATAATTTAGTTAAAAATAATAGAATAAAATTGAATTAGTGGATGATTTAAACAATAGTAAAGATTATAAAGAATACTATTATCATTTAAACATTTTGAAATTCAAAAAATCAAAATTTCTATGTACATTTATTCAAACATTAAACCATTTTCTAATAATGTTATGATATATGTCAAATATGTCTTTTAATTTGTGTTTTTCTAAAATATTCAATGTACAATTATATTAATACTCAACTTTTGTTTTTTCTTGATTTTATATTAAAATTTCATTTCACTTTAATCTAGACTTTTATTTTTCTTTATTTTATATTAGATTTTCAATTCACTTTAATCTAATAACTCCTTATTTATTTAAACATCAATCTTTTTTTTTAAAATGTTTGATTAAATTTTGAATTAAAATTTTGTTGTCTTGATTTTGAATAGTATAAAATTGTGTTACTTGTATTCTCATTTGCTTTTTTCCTTGATTTATGTAATATTGTTTTTATTATTGTTCTTTCTTGAATATAATTTTTTTAGGTGTATCATTTTGAATTTTAATTTTTAATATAAATTATATTATTATATTATTAAGTTTTAATATTTAATAATCAATAATTTAAAATAATTAAATAAATTATATGATTTTTATTTGCATCAATAGTAATAAATTATGATGTGTCATTTAACACATTGATTCAAAGAAAATTCATAATTTATTTTTTTAATTCTTATATTTATTAAAACACAATCATTCATATTTAAATAACAATTTATATATGTATTTTTTAACAATTTCAAATTTTATTTATATTTTAATAAAAAATTATTTTAAAAATATTTTTCATTACTCAAATATAAACTTTTGATAGAGTTTTTTTTTCTTTTTCGTTTTATTTGTCAACGTTTATATCTAACCTAAGACGTACTTAATAGATGAAAATTCATTATATCTTTGTTTCATGACTTTCTTTTCTCTTTCTCACTAATTATCATTATTTATTAAATAATTTAATTTATATTTAATATTGTATTAAAAATACTTTTCATTATTCAAACATAATCTTTTAATAGAATTTTTATGATTATTTCTTTTAAAAAAAATTATTTAACATATGCTGATAAAATAAAAAATCATAAAAAAATGAATCAACATTATTAATTTTAGATTATTTTAAAGTTAATTTCACTGTTCAATCTAACGTCTACTATTGACCAAAAGACTGATTGATTCTCTTCATTTTCGAAAACATCCATGAAAAGAATAACTCAATTTAGTAATGGATAATGCTAAAGCCAGTTGCTTCACAGAATTTGACTTCTTATTGCTTTATAAAAGCAATTTTAAAAAAAAAACAGCAATTCTACGCGTCAATTTTATATATTGCATTTTTTCAAACAAACTCATTGATCGATTGGCCAAACAGACAGACAAATTGATTCTCTCCATTTTCAAAAAAAATCAAACTTGTATCATTGACAAACCTTTTCCCTTAACAAAATGCATTCAAACACAATCTAACAAAAATGATTCATGTTACACTTTGCTGAATTGTATTGTACCAAATGAAATAATTGCATATTTGGCTTTTGCAACACACTGGTATCCACATATTTAGATATTCTTCTACACCATAATGCTTTCAAACTTTAAAATGAGTGCACCATTATCAACTACTCAACATTTGCACTGAATTCTTATCCATACATATTTCTTCTAATCATATTTTAAGCTCTCATCCAACCATTTAAGAGCATGGAATGCATAAAGTATTCTTATTATGCCATATAAATTCTTCCATAACGTAGAATTTTTTGCTTCCATATACCATAATCTTTGGACTCATCCTTGTTATTAAATTCTGTTGTATTGAATTATCATAACATGGTCATAAGAACTTGGAAGAATTAAAGTACTTATAAGAACTATACAAGTAATGATGTCTTATGTGTAAGAATTACAAGAAGTAAGAAAAATTGAAGGCATTAGCATCAAGGGACCCTCTCAACGTTGAGAATACAGACAATTATGTCAATGAAAACATAATAACAGTGTGGAAAACCACCCAAAAGTATCACAAGAAAACATCTAGAAAGAAACAAATAATAATCATCAAGACATGAATGAATGTACCAGTTTAGAGTATCGAGAGAACACGGCCATGTTGCCTCCACATGGCCTCCCAAGGACGTCAGCTTTAGAACATGATAGGAAACACTTGAGTGCATTCAAGGGCATTTTCAATTTATGGGTTCTTATTAAGAAATGATTTTCCTTTCTGTTTTTCAACCAGGTAAATAGTATGCTTGACTTCTTATTTTGCCAGTATTTTTAATAATTGAAAGTTATATTAAGAATAGATTATACAGTTTTGTTATCGAACAGAGATAAAAATAATAGGGGTAAGTTAATGTGTTTTTTATATATTTGTATATATGAATATCAATATTAGAATAATACAAGTTTTTTATGAGCAAAGACATTAAAAATAAGTTATGGAAGATCAATTGTCACTATTTAGAAGTTCATTTCTATTTAGAAATTGTCTTTACATTAGAAGTCAATTATGGAAGACCTAGAGTCACTCCTTATAATTTCACTTGAGATGTCCTTATGGGGAATTGAACTTGGGTTTCCCTAGTGAGAATCTAACATTTTAACCAATTAAAATGAACGCATTGGATAGTTGATTTGTCTTCGGTTTGTCAATGAAGTTAAATGGTTTCAAATGAGTCCACTATGTTGAAATTGTGTCCCAAGCGATTTTGGTCAAATGGATCCTTAGTCTTTGGCTCTCAACTAAAAAAGTTTGAGCCCGAGACTCATGCTTATCTATCAAATAGCTAAATGATTCAATAAGTTTGATGTAAAACCCTTCAATAACAACAAAAATAAAAATATTACAACAAAGAATAATTAGAAAAAAAAAAAAAAAATTACAACAAAGTTTAGAAATATTAGGTTGATAATTAGCAACAAGATCAAATTCCTAAGAAAATTAAGACAGTAATTCTAGATCTAAGATTATAAATAGTATATTAGATTAGTATTTTAGACGTATACAAAATAATCACTAGCTTTGTCTTTGTCTTGTTCTCCAATTTTGGAGGTATTATACTCTAGGTGGATCGATCCCTTTTGTCCTTCATGTGTTGGAGGGTAAAGGACTATGTGATCTAACTTAGTTTTCAATTTGTTGAATCCTTAATACATTTGTTGTAACTAGTATGTGATTTGTTGATAATATTACATTGCATAACCTCTACTAATTGAATCCTTGGAGTGATTTTTTTTTCAATGAGCTTGTATGAAAATTTGAAGACCAATAATATTTTTCCTCATTACATCTAGTAACTCCACTATTTTACAAAAAAACTTATACATTAAGTATTGTTTAACATTTTGCTTCTAGATTTTTAAAAAAACAAAGGAGAGGTTAGTTATTGTTCAGTGAATGATTTTCTATAGATTTGACTTCCATTCTCTCTACTTTTCATTTCAAGGACTACTTCATGTTGGGCAACATTATATATTTAAAGATGAGTCTTCCCTTTAAGAGGTATGTGAACTAGCATTAGAATAGGTATTGATGTTAAGGGATGTTTGGGAATAAATCCTATGTCCTACTATTGATGTTAAGGGATTTTGGGGAATAGGTATTGATGTGAAGAGAGGGGGAAAGGAGTTAAGTATTTTAGTCAGGTCCAATCATAGATTGGTATCTTGTATGTGTTGCACTTGGTTATTCATCCTTGCTTGACAATTTACATCCATAGTTACCATAGGGGTTCCAACTAGTTTACAATTCTCCATTCTAAACTTTGTCAATAAGTCCTTAAGATATTTTTTTTGTGATATGAAAATTCCATCCTTGTTCAGTGTAATCTACAATCCCAAAAATTATTTCATCTCACCAATCATGCTCATTTCAAATTCATCTTTCATTTCATCTGAAAATTTCTTACTTTCTTCATCATTGCCTCCAAAGATAATATCATCAAAAAATACTTCAACAATCAGGAATCCATCATCATTTTTTCTTAAGTACATATTATTGTCTACATTACCTTTCTTGAAACCCAAACTGATCAAGTGTTTGTCTAACCTTGCATACCAAGCTCTAGATGTCGGTTTCAATCCATGCAATGCCTTCTTTAATTTACAAACCATATCTTTGTCTTATGTTAAAGAAAATCCATCAAGTTATTCAATGTATACTTCCTCCTCAAGTTCTCCATTAAGAAAAGTTGATTTTATATCCATCTAATATACCTTGAGGTTTTTACTACAAGCATATGCCAAAAATATTCTCACTACCTCAAGTCTAGCCACAGGTGCAAAAGTTTCTTCAAATTCAATACCTTCTTGTTGGGAGTATCTTTTACATACCAATCTTGTTTTGTTTCTTACCACTTCACCTTTCGCATTCATCATGTTCCTGAAAACGCATTTTGTGCCAATAAAATTCTTGTCTATAGGTCTAGGGACCAATTCCCAAGTCTTGTTCTTTTCAATCTTCTCAAGTTCTTCTTTCATTGCTTTTATCCAATGTTCATCTTTACATGCTTCATCTACAGTCTTCAGTTCAACTTGAGATATTAAACATAGTTATTCATTTACCTCGTTTCTTATCATGACTCCTTTGTTTGTGATTCCAATGATTTGATTTGTAGGGTGATTTCTTGCAACATATTTAGGTGTTCATGGTTCAACTCTGACTTCTTCTCTAGGTGTTGATTCAAGTTCAACTCTTGGTTCCAATCTAACTTATTCAATCTACAAATCATTGTCAATTTCATAAAATAATTATTTCTCAGCATTTTGATTAATGTTAATCCTTTATCTTTTATCTTCATTAGATCATAATCAAGAATCCTCTCCTAAATTCTAAACTTTTCATCAACCTTCACATTAGTACTCTCAACAATAGTCCTCGATCTTTGATTAAAACATCTATATGCTTTATTTTTCAATCAATAACCAAGAAAAATTCCTTCATCACTTCTAACATCAAACTTTCCAATATCATCATCTCTTTTGATATAACATTTACTTCCAAAGATTCTAAAATATTTCACAATTGGTGTATGCCCAAACCAAAGTTCATAAGATGTCTTACAAGTACCTTATCTAATCTAAACTGTATTCATTGTGTAAACTACGACGTTTACTACTTCTCTCCAAAATATATGTGATACATTACCTTCAAGAATCATGGCTCTAGTTGCCTCATTAACTGATTTGTTCCTCCTTTCTGCTATACCATTCTAATGCGGTGTCCTAGGTGTTGAATTTTTTCTCTTAATTTCATTGTCTTCACAAAAGATATTAAACTCATTTGAAGTAAATGCTCATCCTCTATCATCTATCTCAAACATTTAATCTTCAAGCCAAATTTATTCTCAACTCAATTCTTCAATAACTTAAACTTCTCAAATTCTTCAGATTTTTCTTTAAGAAATACTACCGTAGACACCTAAAAATCCTTTAGAAAATAAAAATATTTTTATTTTCTAAAAACCCCTCATGACATCATCATTTATATATTAATTATTTATTTTATTTATTTATTTATTTTTATGTCATTAAATCCTCCTATTTTAATTAAACATCTTTAATTAAAGAATCCCTCCCCAAATCATTTAAATCAAGTTTGAGTGATTTTCCCCTATTTATTAATTATTAATTGATAAATTGACCAAAAATCCTTTAATAAATAAAATATTTATTTAAATCCTAAAACCTTAGAAATGTTCTAAAAATCCCTAACCTCTTCTAGAATTTCCTAATCTCACCCTAAACCTAATTTAAAAGTGATTCCTACCATTTTTAGCCTAAACCCTTCAAACTTTGACTTTGGGTCAAAACCCCTCATAAATGCTTCTTACATCCTCATTAATGACTCTTACAAGCCATTAATGAAGCCCGTGTCTCTTCTTCCACTCTTATCCCCTTTGCACACTTCCCTAGTGTTGCTCACACATGTGTGAGCAACTTTGACCAAGGTTAAATCTTACCATACCCCAAACTATACCCCAAACTCTACCCCAAACCTTACCTCTGACCCTAACTCTCCTTCCTAACCCAAGCCTTTCCTCAAATCCTATAAATACCCTCCTCTTCCAAGAGAAATACACCAATTCACATCTTTTACATTGAGTAGTGTTATAATGTTAGTCTCATTCTAGAGCTTAAGCATTTAGCATACTTTGTTAGCTTACTTCATTTTTATGCTTTTCTAACTCACATTAGCATAGTATAATGGATTAATCTAACCTCTTTCATAGCATTTGCACATCATTTTCAGCAATATCATACTTTCATTTAGATTAAAATGAATCTAGCTTAATCATTCTTAGCATCATTAGGATCTTTGAAGCCTTAGGGGCATGCTCCAATTGCTTAGAGAGCACACCAACATCCCTTTTATTAGAGAAAATAAAAAATAGTGCTTAGATGCATCTGTTTTGGCTCAATCTGAGGTGGCTTAGTTTTTTATGTTTATGTTTTGGACTAATATAAATGCTATAATTAAATCTAACATTTGTCTTATTTACGCATGTTCCAAACAGATACATATCAAAATCGTATTCTAAAACTACCCACATCATTCTCGTAAAATCATCAATAAAAAGGATGAAATACCTTTCACCATAAAATCCTCTTGTCCTCATAGGTCCACATAATTATGTATGCACAATATCCAACTTGACTGATGTTGTAAACATTTTACTTGGAAATTAATTCTTTCTCTATTTAGCCATAACACATTCCTTGAAAACCATGTTAGTAGGCTTCACAATATTAGGCAAGTCTCTAACTGCATTAGATGATCTGATCTTCACAATGTTATCAAAGTTGATATGAAAAAATCTCTTATGCCATGGCCAACTGTCATCCACTTTAACAATCAAACATGTCATTTGAAAAGGTGTCAACTGAAATATATTACTTTTTGTCTTTATTCTTGTTCCAATTAGTTTGTCATCATTGTCTTTAATAACACAAGTCTTCTCCATGAAATATAACATGTATCCTTTGTCCATAAGTTGTCCAACACTAAAAAGATTATGTTTTAATCCATCAAAAAAGTAAACATCTTCAGTGTTAATCTTTCCATCAAGTGTAATAGATCATTTTCCCTTAATTTGACATGGTGCATTATTTACAACTCTAACTATTCCTCGATCATATCTATTAAGTTCAACAAATTTATCCACATCTCCAATCATATGATGAGAACATCCACTATCAATAATACAATCAGACTTTTTATGTTCTAAATGTGAAACTAAAGCTTTTTCTTCTTTTACATCTTCTTCATCAGAAATTTCATCTTTAATAGCAACAAATCCTTTTTCATCTTCATTTTCATCATCACTTTCTTAAAAAATTACATCCTTAAACGCAATTTCTCCGTCTTCATCAACATAACAGCAATTCTTTGTCTTAGGCTTGTAAGGTTTTCTATATTTGATCTTATTTTCTCTCTTAGGACATTTAGATAAAAAATGACCAATTTTTTTACATGTCCAACAAGAAGAATCTTTCTAACCTTTAGGTTCTCTCCTTGCAATCAGTGCCCTTGCATCATCAAACTTCCTTTCTTCTTCTTTCTTAGATATCCAATCTCTAGCATAATCTTCACTGGTACTTGCACTTCTTGTCAACATAGGTTTGTCCTTTTGTACACTAAAAGTTGTTTCAACTCTAGGTGATCATTCCTTTCATTTTAGTCATTGCTCATGTGCCTACAACTTTCCAAGTAGCAACTTTGGTAAAATCAGGTGTAATCATTTCTTAAATATTTGTGTTTTTTATTCATAGGTCAATGGTAGAGATTTCACTATCTTCCATATGACTTCATTATCTATTTCCCTTCCACCACAATTCTTAATTCTTGTAACAATTTCAGTAATCCTGCTAAAATAACCTCTTATAGTTTCATCTTCTTGCATCTTTGCACTTTCAAACATACTAATATAATTATGTCATTTAGCATTCTTCAAAGTTTTGTGTGTGTGAATTTTGTACCTAGTTGTAGACACAACACTTCAGTAAAACATTAGAGGTTAGCAGAAATCAAAATCGTGCACTGAAATGGAAACTAATCTAACCAGGTGATTTACTATCTTCTAGTAGGTGCGAGTATGATATTCTTAGATTGGACCGAGACCAGTGACCTTGACGACACCTAAACGAAGGATTTGAATGTAGAATCTAGATATGAGATGAATGCAAATTAATCTATATTTTTTAATTTTCTATGCAATAACATGAAATAAACTAATATGAATCTATTCTAGATGAAAATATGATATGACATGCAATTAATCTAATAATGATATGCTAAATGATATGAATGCTCAAAAACAACGAAAATCTCACAACAGCTTTGATTAGCAAAGATTGATTCTTCGATCACCAATTCGCCAGCGTGAGGATGCAATTCGTGGATGGATCCCAAATGAAGAGCTGGAGCCTTAATTTATAGAAATCTAGGACTTTGGAGGTGCATGGAAAAAGCCATAAATCACTCTTGATAAACTCGGGTTGATTTTTGAGTTATCAAGAATTTAGAGATAGATTAACTCGCAAAATCATGCAAATCAGTTTTTTTAATTTAAATCAGAAGTTGAGATCAACTTTCAACTCAAAAGAGAGTTGAGTTTATTTTTAAAACAACTTGAATTGATTTTCTGATTTAAAGTTTAACTGCTTTTTGGATGTGCATAATTAATTATGAATTAATTAAATAAATAAAGTGATTTGTCCTCAACTTAACTGATTTTAAAAATAAAACAATTGATTTATGGGTTAATCAATTATTAAATCAAACTTTTATTCAAAAACTATATTATTAAATTTGACAATTGACTTTAATTAATTAAATAAGAATTTAATCAATTAGTCATGAGATTTTAGATTTATTGTCAAAATTAAATAATATAATTAGGAATAAATATAATTAAATCTAATTAAATAATTAAGTGGCAGTATTAAATCTAATTAATTAAATATTTAGAATATTCAATTAATCAAACTTTAGGATAAATAAGATTTATCGCCAAATAATCATTAAATTAAAGATAATTAGGATAAATAGGAATAAGTAATATTCCCCGATGCAGAATTTAGGATAATCAATTAAGATTCGATAATGTGCCGATGTGTCTTAGGTTAGGACTTTGATGTCGATTTCATTCGATGTGTCGATATAGGAGGTTGATGAACCTATAGCCCATTTTTGGGGTATTACATTTTGCCCCTCTTTGAATTACTGTGCAAAGCGCAATGGTTCAAAGACAATCTATGTATGATGTTGAAAATGATGTTTGAAATTGAAATTGACATGAAACAGAAACTGTGATATGAGACAGAAACTGATTGAAAGATTCGAAGATATTAGGTCCTGAATGACCAAAGATAATGTTAACTATAACAGCAATGAACCAATGATTGCGAAGAAGTGTCAAAACGCCTGATTCTGAACCTTATGATTACGAAGAAGTGAGTGACTGATTCCAGACCCGATTGTCGATAGGAATCACATTGATATCACATCTGAACCCTTCAGTTACGAAGAAACAAGGAAATAACACTAATGAACCGATGGTTGTTAAAAATTGATATAGTTTACAAGGTTAAGAGAATACCAGATTGATATGGATCTCAATGAATCTGATATGCCCCAAGCGATGATTGATTTTCCCCAAGCGATGAGGTCTTTTGATGAATCAGCAACTAGACATGGTTGTTGTCTCGATTACTGAGGAAAGATATGATTTCAAATTAGATTACAGACTTTGAATGATGTGTAATACCATGCCCCCTTCGGGATTAAAATCAAAATCTGACAAGAAAAGTCAGCGTTATAGTTTTAGAAGCATGTTAATTGATTTGAGAAGTGGTTGTACACATTTGAGAATGCATTCTGCATCATTTTGGAGGTCCAGAAGACCAAGCTTGACTAGGTGAAACCATGAGTTGACCATAGTTGACCAAGTTGAAATTTTGATAGTTTGATGTAAGATAATCAATTAAGTTGAATTCTAGATTTTATGTGATGATTGAAGGTCGATTATGCACGCAGTAGACCATCTTGGGTCTGAAAAATTTAAATCATAATTTTAACATAGTAAATGATCTCATATTTTGATTTTGATCCCGAAAATGGGTTCAGAACGTCGAAATCAGCCAGGGGTGCAATTTTATTGAAAAGCGGAGCACTTTTGAAAATTAGGTCAAAAGCTATATAAAGGCTGGAAGGGTCATTTTCAAATAATTCTCACCATGGACTTCAGAAAACTTGTGGAGCCCTCTGAGCAAGAAAATGGTAGAAATGAAGGTACATGTGAGTTTGCATCATTTTGAGCGCAGCTGGAGACACTAGAGACCTCGGCAATATGGACATCCAGTAGGTGGACCTTTTTGCTTCTTTGAAAAGTCAATTTTTCTTTGTTTATAGGATTTTTAGCACCTTTTCATACGCTTTCAATTTTTCAATTTTGCATGCACGTAAACTTGTACAACTATCCACCTGGACTCGTACAAATTTTCAACCCTAGGTAGATGGTCGTTTCATTAACCTCGAAGACTCATATGAGAGGGACCCAAGAGTCGTACAACATTTCATCGAGTCCCTCATAACTCATACAAGGAGGTATACATTGTCGTACTACTATGCTTTGTCATATGGTATGATGCTGAAACTCGTATGACTTTCCCTACCAGTCTGAAGTGTCGTATGAAAAACAATGAGCCAAAAACTCATTGCTAGGTCAAATTTTTTATTTTTCTGATCTCTTAACTTGATTGCTTGACCTTTTAACCTACCTTTTGAAATACTAAACTATCCAATTGCTGCACTTGTAACCTATTCTATAACTGAATTACTGATAGGGTCCCTGTTTCTATACTATGTAGGTCATATATCCAAATGTTCATGTACGTATCTCACATCCAGCCACTAAGAGACTATGTGTGTCACTGCCAAACCCCATGAGGGTACACCTTGCTTCATGTGGATTCGAGTATCTTATTCATTTACCCGAGATTAGGGTAAATCACAGACTTTTGACTGCTTTGATTGAGCGGTTTCACTCAGAGACCCAGACCTTTCACTTGCCAATTGGGGAGATTACTGTGACCCCAGAGGATGTCTATCGTATACTGCACATTCCTTTCCATGCAAGGCGACGTCCAGAGTATGTGAGTTTAGGGAACTCAGGTCTATTGGCTTTCTAACTTCTTTTCAGAGATGACACACAAATGATAGCTTCAATTTCTTGGGAGACCTTAGTTCAGCGTTATGGACAGACACACTGACTAGAGTGTATCATTGCCAAGATGATAGTGGTATCATTATGTCTGACCGTCAGCAAAATGGTCTATTGATGGGCTGGGCCCCGATGATTGCACATTTGATGGTGACTCCTTCCAAGTTAGCCTAGGGTCAGTGTCTTTTGGCACATATGTTCTCTAAGATGCACGAGGTAGTGTATCACGAGAGCAAGACTTTTTCTACAGGAGCTCTTGTTTTACATATCTGGGCATGGGACCATATCCTAGTTTTGAGACTAGTATGTACCTCACAGAGGCAGCCACAGGAGCCTATGATATATATATGTTGGATATGTCATACAGGGGCGTATGGGTCATGTAGAGTATTGGAGGTGATGCCTTGATGATATGACTTTTGTTCGATGGAGGCCATATGTAGATATTGAGCCCTGGCCTAATGCACGTGAGCAGTTTAGTTTCTTCTTTTAGAGTTGCGTACTAATTGGGAGGTCCTCCTCCATTCTAGAGAGATTCATTATTACCAAGGTCTAGCAGTAGTATGGATGAGTACAGGATGCACCGCAGGATTATGCCACTTATGCGCGGATAGCCCGAGAGCTTGGACTTGGATGGACCCAAAGACTTTCTTATGCCTTGTTTTCATAGGAGTATAGCGCTATCATTGATAGAGATTGGGAGTACAGACCACAGGTTGTGGATGCAGGAGTGATAGATGGATTTATCTCATGGCTTGCTAATCATCTGATTTATAGATTTTTTGACCCGACAGAGTTGATACCCTCCATGGAGGAGGTGATGGATGTTATAGGTGCTCCGATGGGATAGGGTTTGAGACCCACATAGGTTATGATTTTACACCCCACACCTCTAAGATCGAGAGTGATGGCTCCTCCACAGAGACCATCAGGACAGATGAGGCCCCCTCGTCCCACTAGTTCCACAACAGGTAGATCTATAGATTCTCAGAGATGGACTAGGGGAGAGGGCGGTACTTTAGGGAGTGTTGGTATAGGTGAGGAGGTACTTGCAGTTGAGTAGGTTGTAGGTGGTGATACTGATCTGATATAGGAAGATACTGGGTTTGATCTAGGTGCAGAGGTTAGATGTCATAAGGTGCAGAGAGCAGAGACCACAGAGCAGTCTGCAGAGGATACTAACATGCCAGTGGCAGATCCTAAGCTGAGTGTGCCATTGTCTACACAAGAGATCATGAGGAGGCTCAAATTACAGGTCTGGGACCTAAAGGTGCATAGTGCTCATTGGGAGGAGAGATATCTAGAGGCAGATAGATAGCGCATTGAGCTTCATGGTGAGGTGCAGAGATTACAGGCAAAGGTTATCCATCAGACCTCCAGATCTACTTACTATGTTTCAGCATACTACACTGTGGTTCCACTTGCTCAAAGAGTTCCTTCATACTCTCAGTACATGATGGCATCAGAGGGAGCGAGAGCACCTAGGGTTGAGATAGTACCAGATGCTCCACCACCACCTCCATCAGATGGTGAGGATCAGGTCGAGAGCTGATCTATCCTGATATGTTGATATTCTATTATTTTTATTGATATTGATACAGATACTGTTATGATCACTGATAGCTCATTGAGCCCATTCTTTTGTATATTGTGCCAGTAGTGCACCCCTGACTATTTCAATTTTTATGACATATGAGATCGAGATTTTGGTTATGACTTCATTTGTACTTGTCATGTTTTTGAGTTATGATGATATCATGTGATTCTTATGCTATGAGTAGTGTAGAATGTATGTATGGATATATGCAATGAAATGGTTTCTTTCATATGTATGGATGTAATGCAAATTTGTTTTGATTATGAAAAGATGTATGTATGATTTATGCTTATGCACATGGATATGTTGTAATGCAATAGATGGTTATGATATGAAATGTAGATGCAATGATACACATGATATGTTTTGCAGGAATTGATGAAGACAAGTAATCAGTCTTATGTCAAAAGGATGTTTATCCCAGGAGGATAACTGCTTGTGATTCCATGAAGAGACCTTCGAGTTAAGTGTCAGCTCTTGTTAGATTTGAAGAGGTGATAGAAGAATCATTTAAGCATTGAATTTTATGTAGCCATTTGTGAGATCATGCAAACATGCAAAATGCAAAGAAACATGTAAAATATAATGCAACCTAAGACCTAGAACCTAGTCACTGATAATGTGTCAGTCGATTTCATCATTGAATTTTTAGGTAACCAGATAGATCAATACAATGCCCACTAGTTATGAAACCATACACATATGAATATCAATTTGTATACACAAGGATCAATACAACACCCACTGGTTAGGAAACCATGGACATATGAATATTGATTTTTTTTTCGGAATGTCAAATTAGATATAAGCACCAAGGCATAAGCGCCAGGATGACTTGAATATCCTGTCTATTTTGATATAGCAATTTGTATAAGCATTAAAACATAGATGTCATGATGACTTGAATACGCTTTGCATTACAAACACATCAAGCAGTCAAGAGATCATTCTAAATCTAGTGTGAATTAGCTGTAGTGACCCTTTATCATTCACATCCTTAGGCAAGATCATGTTTCACAGTAGGAGAAAGAACTCACTCAAAAAGACAATAGTTAGATCAAACTTCCTTGAATTTTCCAAGTATCAATGGTCAAGGTATGCATGGCCATCCAATTCGAGATAGAGGCTCTTACAGTCGGACACCATTTCAATCCAGAATTTCCAAAGTTGTTAGATTTTCACATACAAACAGAAGGCAAAGAAAAGATTATGCCCCCAGTCATCACTCTCTAAATCCTATAAAGGACATCATTGAAGAGCTCGAAGGGACACAATATGCAAAAATCTCAATGTGAATCAGTAAGCATACAAGGAGATAAAAGCATGAAAAGCATAGATTGTTCTCAATTTGATGTTTGATGTTTGATTGCATTGTTGTAGATGCAAAATCTTTTCTAGAGATGAGACTAACTGACTAACTCAGATGAAGCTTCAAAGGACCCTGACTGGATATGCTACATCTAAAGTATACTGGAGACCATAGGATATGACATTGATTGCCCCCAAGTGTTAGGCATTGATAGGATACAGACGCTTGAGTTGATTGGTGTACAGACCAACTTATTGAAAATAGGAATGTGGGAACAAACCAAGAGATATGTACAAACTAAAGCAAGACTGAAATCTGGGAAAGACCAAGATTGCACTGATAGATGGAGCATTTAGAAACAAGTGGCACTCGTTTGCCAGGTTTTCACCATCTTGGCAGAGATTCTATTTTTGCTACCAAGGTGCCTGTTTCCAGGTTTTCACCAAGGCACTTTTTCTTTTTCTCATTTTTTTGTATTTTTCATTTTTTCAATTTTTTTGTACTTTTGATATTTTTCAATTTTTTTTGTATTTTTTATATTTTTTAATTTTTAAGATTTTTTTAAAGACATTTTACCTTAGACTGAATGCCTTAGGCGTAGAATTTCTTCAGATGGAGAACGTTGATTGGTTCTCGGAGCCTCCTTCAGTCATTGAAAGTTGATAGGCACCAGAGCCAAAAGTAGCAGTGATAACAAAGGGACTCAACCAGTTGGGTTCAAACTTCCCCTTACATTCTCGATGTGATTGATTTTCAAGATTTTCTCTCAAGACTAGATCACCAACCTAAAATTCTATGTGTCTGACTTTCTTGTTGTAACCTCTAGACATTCTTTTCTAATACACTTTGATATGATCATACACTACTTGTCTGCACTCATCTAGTAGTTCAAGTTCTTGCAACCTAGACACTCTGTAGTCATCATCAGTTACTAGACCATGTATTATGATTCTTAGTGATGGGCTTTCAACCTCAATAGCTAGTACCACTTCAGACCCATAAACTAAAGTGAAAGGTGTAGCCCCAGTAGGCATTTTGATACTTGTTTTGTAGGCCTAGAGAGCTGGATTGATCATAAGATGCTAGTCTCTTCCCATTTTATTAACTGTACGGTGCAAGATTTTCAATAGATTCTTATTAGAAGCCTCTGCTTGTCCATTCCCTTGAAGATAGTAGATAGATGACCAATGTTGTGTAATCTTGAATTTGACACATAAATCATCCAAGTCTTTGTTCTTGAATTGTCCACCATTATCTATGATTATGGAATGAGGGATCCCATATCTACATATGACATAGTTCAAGATGAACATAGATATTTGTTTCCCAGTTGCTTGTGTTAAGGGGACTGCTTCTACCCATTTTGTAAAATAATTTGTAGCTGTGATTATATGTGTATGTCCATTAGAAGAATGAGGATGTATAGCTCCTATAAGATCAAAGGCCCATTGATGAAAAGGCCATTGTGTAGTGAAGGGAATTAGATCTCTCCTTGGAGCATGAATTAAGTTGCCATGTACTTGGCACTTTTTATAGTTCTTAGCAAACTTGATAGACTCTTTCTCCGTTTCAGGCCAATAGTACCCAGCCCTAATAAGTTTTTGAGCTAGTGTTAAACCGTTCGAGTGTAACCCACAAATACCATCATGGACTTCCTCTAACACACGTTGTGACTCCTCCCGTTCTAAACATCTAAGTAGTGTACCATCTAGACCTCATTTGTAAATATCATGGCCAATGATGACATATCGGGAGGCATTATGGATAAGGTATCTCTTTTCATGGCAGTTAAAGGTATCAGGAATGATTTGGTCTTTGAGATAGGAGAATAGGTTTTTATATCTAGAGGAATCATGACCTACAACAATGCAAATCATGCAGGTTTCAGGGGAGTCATATGTAGGATAAGATAGTGCTTCCACCAAGAACTCGTAGCGGAGCTCATGTTCAGGTTGATGTAATAGAGTAGATAGCATTGTCATTGCATCAGTAGCCTTATTCTTTATTCTAGGTATTTGCTCAAATGTGATAGATATAAAATACTTCTTTAGATCATCTACCATTATTGTGTATGGAATAGTCTTTTCATCTTTAGTCTGGTACACATCATTGACTTGATGGATAACAAGTTGAGAGTCTCCATGAATGTGTATCTTTGTCACTCTCCACCTAATTGCTAGTTTCATGCCATTAAGAAGGGCTTCATATTCTACAATATTGTTTGTGCAAGGGAACTTTAATCTGAATGCTTTAGGTATGGAGTATCCTTGAGGAGTTATAAATAATATGCCTGCTCCTGATCCATTCTGTGTATAGGAGCCATCAAAGAATAACTGCCATTCTCTAGAAGAAAGAGTCATGATAGAGGAATCTGGAAATTCTATTTGCATTGATGTATCATCAATCATGGGTGTATCTACCAATTGATCAGCAATAACTTGGCCTTTGATAGATTTTCTTTCAACATAGTCAATGTCAAATTCACTTAAGAGCATGATGCATTTAGCTAATCTACCTGTGAGGGCAGCCTTGCTTAGTAGGTATTTTAGTGGATCAATCTTAGCTACCAAATGTGTGGTATGTGCCAACATATAATGTCTCAATTTCTGTGATGAAAATATCATAGCTAGACAAGCCTTCTCAATCATAGAATAATTCTTTTCGTATGCCACCAATGTCCTACTGATATAGTATATAGCTCTTTCCTTTTTGTTCTCATCATGTTGTGCAAGCAATAGCCCCAATGATATATCTGTAGCGGAGACATATAAGATCAAAGGCTTCCCTTGAATGGGAGGCATCAAGATAGGAGAATTTGATAGATACTTCTTGATATGGTTAAAGTCATTCTCACATTCTTCATTCCACACAAATGTCACACCTTTATGTAATGTTTTTGTAAAAGGTTGTGATATGTCTGCTAGCTGAGATATGAAGCATCTGATAGATTGAACTCTCCCTTGCAATATTCTCATCTGACTAATATTCTTTGGGGGTTGCATCTCCATTATAGCCTTTACTTTAGCTGGATCAACTTCAATGCCTTTCTTTGAGACTATGTATCCTAAGAGCTTTCCAGAAGTGACACCAAAAGCACACTTCTTAGGATTTAGTCTGAGACTAAATTTTTCCATTTTGTCTAGTATCTTGCTCAAGTCATTTAGATGTTCAGCTCTAATCATAGATTTTTCTAAAGTATCATCAACATAATCCTCCATAGTCCTATGCATCATGTCATGGAAAATAGATGTCATGGCTCTCTAATATGTAGCACCAGCATTCTTAAGCCCAAATGGCAGGACATTCCAACAAAAGGTACCCCATGCACATGTAAAAGCAATTTTCTCTTGATCCTCTGGAGCAATTTTTATTTGATTATATCCAGAAAAACCATCCATTAAAGATTACATCTCAAAACCCGCAGTCATGTCCACTATCATATCAATGTTAGGTAGTGGAAAATCATCCTTAGGGCATGCTCTATTTACATCTTGAAAGTTTGTGCACACTCTGATTGATTTATCTAGTTTTGAAATAGGTACAATATAAGAGATCCATTCTGCATAATCAATAACTCAAATGAATTCGGCTTTTAGTAGTTTCTCTAATTTAGCTTTTACCAAGAGTGCAACATGAGGATGCATCTTTCTTAATTTTTGTTTAACTGGTTTTACTCCAGGAGCTATAGATAAATGGTGCATTATAAGATCAGGATCCAACCCTGGCATATCTGAATATTTCCATGCAAAGTTGATCTTCTTTTCTATTAGGAATGTTGTAATTTTTTTCTTTTCCTCTTCTGATAGGGATTGTGCTACGTGGATCAATTGTGGTTCTTCTACTGTTCCCAAGTTGATAGATTGAGTGGGCTCAATTAGAACTAGAGATCTATCCTATAAATGACTTGAAAGGACATCAAATATCTCATCCTTAGGCACCTCAGAGAGGTTTTCACCTTCGGATACATCTTTTATTTTTACTTTTGTAGGTTCTTAGACTGCCACAAAGTGGTTTTCACCCTCAGAACTCCTTTTCTTTTTATTCTTATTCTTATTTTTATGACTAAGATACTTTATGTTCAACTCCATCATGCTAACGCTTGATTCATTGATGGAAGTCCTCATAGGCTCAACTACATTAAGGTAGCAAGCAAGGACATAGTCATTCGGGAAGGTATAAATACCCCGGCTCATATTTGTGGAGATTTGACCAAGAAGTTCAGGATGTTGGATAGTCAAAGTGGTGAAAGATTGGGAAGGAGTGCTTACAAATATGGATCTGTCATCATCGGTCCTAACCCGATGCTCAAGTTCAAAGGTGATATTACAACTTAAGACATTCAATTCATGAATAGGCTCAATGTCATTGTGATAGTCCACTTCAACCATCGATGGATCAGACTCGATAAGTTCATCATTTCGCTTTAGACTTACATTGGGTTTAGGTGCATAATGGTGAATAACATCAACATATTTCTCTGTAATAAGCTCATCTTCTTCTGGAATGGCTACCCATTAATAGCCATTAGATTCTTCATCTATGCCTCTAGGAAATCTAAGAACATGAGTAAACTTAGGATGAATACCCCAAGAAGGGTTACCCTCAGATTCTGATTTGAATTCATACTCATGAGAATTTGTCTTAGAATAACTACCACCTTCCTCTTTGTTTGTTTGATTGTCTTTGAGATTAGCTGGTTCTTGTGATGCAACTGTCTCTTGTTCTATAGTAGGTTCTTGTGTTTCTACTACATTAGTTCTTTTTATTGGATCATCATTAGCTTCAAGGAGATCTTTGATTTCTTTAGAAAAATGCTCATAAGGAATGAGCTCATCAGTGGTGTCTGAATCATCACTATTAGATTGTTCTATTGTTTCTCCCTTTAGTTGATTTTCTATAGAGGGCTCAACCTATTCTAGTACATACGGGGAGTTCTTGCTAAGATGGAAAGGCTTCTTCATGTATCCTAGACCTGTTGTATTCTTGTTTTCTCTACCACGTTACTCAAGAGGTGATAGAAGACCCTTACCATGGATTCCTAGAGGTCCTTTTCCTGTATATACTATTTTAGCTATCAGTTTATCCCTTGGGCCATATGACTTAGAAGGAACCTTTGATACTTTAGAGTCACCAGTTTGAACAACTTGGGATTCAGGTTCATCTTTGTAGATCCATGCAAGCACAGCTTCATCTTCTTCAAATTCTTTCTTAGGTACTTTCTCTGCAACAAATTTTCCTTTATATGCCTCAAGAGGCTCTTTAGATTCTGGTTTGAACTGTTTTAGAGTTTTCCCATAAGACTTAGGTGAGATAGGGAGAGATGTCAAAGACAATACTGGATCTATAGTATATTCTCCCATACCATTTTCTTTGATATTGACCTCTTTTTCAATATCTTCCATCTTAGATGTGGATGCTACATCTGTTTGCTTAATGGAAGATTCTTTGTTATTAGGAACAAGTTTATCCACATTTTCTTTCAAGGTATTGCAAGTTGTTGACACGTCATTTGGAATGGTTACCTATACTCCGTCACAAGGAAATTTCAAGCACTGATGGTATGTAGAAGGAATAGCTTTCATTTCATGTATCCAGGGTCTCCCTAGAAGGATGTTGTAAGCCAAAGGTAGATCAAGAACTTGACATGTAGTATCTTTGATAACTGGACTTGCTCTGATAGGTAAGACAATGGTGCCTTTAGAAGATCTCTCTTGCTCATCATATGCTTTGATATTTATCTTCTTTCTAGGATCAATAGCCAATTCTGAAAATCCCAATTGTATGATCAAGTTGTAAGAACAAATGTTTAAGCCAGCACCCCCATCTATCAACACACGTTTGACATGACAGTTTTGGATCAAGACTTCTATATGTAAGGGCTGGTTATGCGGATGACTCAAGGATTTATCATCATCCTCTGAAAAGGAGATATACTATGGAGACATAAGATGACCCACCATAGCCAGGAATCTATCTAAATCAAGGTTATTAGGAACATTGGATCCGAGTAGAGCTTTGTCTAGGATGGCTCTATGAGCTGGAGATATCTGAAGCAACTCAAACATGGATATTTTTGCATTAGTATGTTGGAGTTGTTGAATGATACTATATGAAGTATGCCTCGTGTCCTTAGGATTTGAAGATTTAGATGTTTCCCTCTGTTTAGAAGTGGAAGACAAATTGAAAGGCACCTTAGGAACATTTGATTGATCTGGGATTTGTCCTTGTAGGTGTGCCTGATCTTGTGATCGAGTAACTGTGTTAGCTGATGGATTTTCTCTATCTCTTCTTACAATTGTGATGACATTGCAACGCTCAGATAGGCTTGGTTCAACCATATTCATAACAGTATTATTTCCAGGATAGGCATAATTGACCTTAGCACCCACATTAGGCTGAGAAGATGAATCTCCTTGGCTATGCTTCAGAAATGGTTTGGTGAATGTTGTGTGATCATTATTTCTCTTAGGATTATCAATCATGATTTATCCATTATCAATCTTGTCTTGAATGGTATGCTTCAAGCGCAAGCAGTTATTAGTTTTGTGACCTTTACCCTGATGGAAATCATAGAATTCATTCTCTCTCCACCATTTCGGCTTAGGGTCAGGATCAAATTGTCAGATCTCAAGAAAAGAGATGATTTTATTACCTAGCAGAGTTCTCATAGCTGATTCCAAAGATTCTCCAAGAGGAGTGAACTTTCATTTATTATTAGCGGACCAAGATTTGTATTCTGGCTTCTTTTGAGATGATTCGAACACCTTTTGTTATTAAGCTTTGATATCTTGTGTACCAATGGTTAAATTGAAAGTAGGTGCCTTAGATGGGGCATGGAGATTATCAACAACACCATCTATGATGATGCCCTTATTCTTGTTCTAATTTTTGTTCTTGTCTTTAGAACTAGATCTAGATTTGTACTTGTCCTTTTGGACTGTGATGTCTCCTTTCTTCACAAGTACTTTTTCAATTTTGATCGCATTATCTACCATCTTATCAAAAGATGTATGATTTTGCATTTGTAAAGGATAGTTGATTTTTGGAACAAGATTATTGATGAATATTTCCAGTTTCTCAGTTTCTGGAATAGGTCTAGCATATAGAGAGAATTTCTTTCTCCATCTTTTGAGAAATGTCAGGAATGGTTCTCTTGGATATTGTTTGAGATTGCAGATATCAATCATGGTGACTGGATGTTGGATGTTGTAGGAGTATTGCTGATAGAACAATTTGATCAACTCCTCAAAGGTTTTGATTGTATGAGGCATCCTAGAGAACCAATGAATGGCTGACCCTCCCAGAGATTAGGGGAAAAGATGCATCAGATAGGTTGGTTCATACATGAACTCCATAGATTGAGTACAAAATTCTCTGACATGATCTTGAGGATTAGAGTTTCCATCATACTTATCATATTTCAGCATTTCTACCCTCTTAGGGAATGGTGGCATATACAAGTCTTTATCGAATGGAAATGGACATAGGGCCTCCATGGAGAACTCCTTAGGTTCTTTTTCTTTTTCCATTTTGTTAAGTTTTACTTGCATGGCATGCATTTGTTTCATCATAGCCATAATAGGAGTTTCTTCCTCGTGTGTAATGATATCTTCCACATTAAAGTTTGGAGGAATTTTAGCTCCTTGATGAGATAACTCTAGAAAGTATGTTTCTCTATCTTCTTTCAAGAAATGTTTCATCATTCTTTTGAAGTTATCATCATTTTGATATCGAGCAATTTCAGAAGGTGTAGATTCTGGATCCACACCATGTTGAGATTGGGCTCTTTGAGAGCCATGTTTTGTTCCTACTTGAGACATGTTAGGATTTTTAGGACTCCCTAGGATAGATCGAGGAGGAGTTTTTTTATTACCTCCATGAGTTGATGGAGGGGGTATGTAACCAGTTTTTAATTGAAAGTTGCCAAGATCGTCGTCTTCGTAAAGACTAGATTTGTAGAGTTGCTCAAGAGTTGGACCCTGGATAGTAGTCAAAGGTAAGGTATGAGATGTTTCCCCTGATTTCTTGTGTGGGGAAGCTCTAGTTTCCACCATTAACCTTGGGTGAAGCAAAAGAATAGGATGAAGACAACTGAAGAATGACTTGATTCAAGAAAATCAAATGACGCAACCTTGTCAAGGTTAGATTGATTGAAGATTAGCTTAGATGTGAATGAAGGATACTATGCCCTAGATGTATGGGTAGATGCCAAAAAGATAGCGGACACAAGCTCACAACACTTAGTCTATTTTTAAGATTGATTAGATTGATAGTTATGACAAGGTTTTGACACAAGATGAAAAAGACTCAAATCGATTAAATAGAAGATTGAATCAGATTCAAAAGGCCACTTTAGGAAAATGATTAGATTCATTCTAGTTTCTTCTCTGTTCTTGACACAGTGATTTTCTTGATAGACTCTAGAAATAGGCTGTAAAAGCTGGGTCTCTGACAGTTTTTAACACTTTCTGATAATTTTTCAAACTTTCCTCAAATGACTTTCCATAGGCTCGTACGACAGTGGGTAGACTATGAAACAACAATTGACAAGCTCGTATGACAATTGCAAAACTCGCACGACAGTTGATAGCAGATTTTTTTACTTTTGTTATTGACTGGTCGAAAAACTCGTACAACACTATACAAGCTATCATACGATAATTTGGAGGTTCTAAAATGACAATAGCCAAAAGTCGTATGACTTTCTGACTTTATGAGATGACTTTTGACTCCAGAAAGGTGTTTGACATTAGATTTTGCAATTTTTAGGTTTTCAGTTTCAAATTGTTCACAAAATTGTCTGCCCAGATTTGAAGATAGTACTAGATTGATCCGTTCTTAGTAACCAAATAGATAAATGGGCACGTAAAATAGCAAGCAAGTGATTTGAAGCATGTCTGAAAACAATGAACAGGGGACAAAGTAACCCTGCACATGAACAACCAAGTGACTGAATGTGCTAATCCCTAGAAGTGCTAACAGTGTATGTTCCAAAAAGTTTTGCAATAATGCACATATTCCTAGAAAATGAAAATTTGGCCTCACTAGGGTTTGTAGTAATGGTCTGACTCTGCAACTTTTGTGATCTCAAGAGGGAGAACTCCAATCCAAGCACACCAGGGTTTTGACACAGTTCGAGAAATTAATCAATCAGGAGCTGCTAGGGAGATCTGACAGCCCAACAAGAGACCACACCTATGAAGATTTCCTCCACAAGGACATTTATATAGTGGCTACTGCTACCATGACAAAAATGGCTATTACCGCTTGAGGTTTCATCCACTTGGTTGACCCAATTAAGGGAATGTCCACTATGGTTAACCCTCTCTAAAGGTGACTCACAAAAGATACCACATGGAGACTAGTTCCAGATTCAAGGATCTGAGTTTTTGATACTACTTAAAAAGGGAGTAGAGCATATTCCTCTAGCCTTTTCACTTTTAACCAAAACAAAGCAGACAGATTAATATGACATGCTAAGACCAAGATTATCTCACAAAGATCTATGATGTCAACCACTTATGATCTATCAACCTCTTCGAAGAGAGAATGTATCAATCAGAAGTTGAAGACACACAAATCTAGTAGAATGTGAGACACTCTCAGTAACCTCCCTACCTACAAGGTTTCTCTCATTGAGAAGAGCTTCACTGGAAACCCACTCTGTCAAGAACCACAAATAGTGTTCATAGGGCTTATTTACTATGTGTAACAAATATGCAGAAAGCAAATCTACATTCATTTTATACCCCAAAATGAAATATGTGATATGAAAGCAATAAAGGTCACACAAGCTTGACACGTGAGAGTTCATTTTAGTCCAAATCAAAATTTTATCAGTTGAGAAGATTACCTGAATTCCTCGCAATGTTCTTAGTAGATTCTTACCTATTTTTAGCAATTCTCACACTTTTCCCAATCAGAACCAGAAAATACCAATCAAAAATAAAAGATTTCAATTGTTAATGTTAGCTGTTAGTCCAAATCTAGAAATCAAATCTGGACAACTGCCTAAAAATATGAAACAACAATTGAATCTGGAGTCAAAACTTGTACGACACTAGGTTACCTACCAGACGATAGTTTGAAAACTTGTACGCCTATGGGTACCTATTCATATGATAATCAGGATTTAAAATGATAAAGTGTACACTTTGATACGAGCCTCAAAATCTAAACCTGTCATACAACAGTGGGTATCTCCCTAAATGACTTTTTGACAAAAGTCATACGACAAATGTACAGACAGAAAATAAAAATCACAGTTTTGATTGGAAAATGATAAGAAATAGATAGAAATTGATAGAATTGGATTGGAAACCCATTTCAGGGCCCCACAGTGGGCGCCAGAAATGTGTGTGTGAATTTTGTAGCTAGCTGTAGACACAACACTTTAGTAAAACATTAGAGGTTAGCAGAAATCAAAATCATGCAGTGAAATGGAAACTAATCTAACTAGGTGATTTATTGCCTTCTAGTAGGTGTGAGTATGATATTCTTAGATTGGACCGAGATCAGTGACCTTGACGACACCTAAACGAAGGATTTGAATCCAGAATCTAGATATGAGATGAATGCAAATTAATCTATATTTTTTAATTTTCTATGCAATAAGATGAAATAAACTGATATGAATCTATTCTAGATGAAAATATGATATGACATGCAATTAATCTAATAATGATATGCTAAATGATATGAATGCTCAAAAACAATGAAAATCTCACAACAGCTTTGATTCGCAAAGATTGGTTCTTCGATCACCAATTCGCCAGCGTGAGGATGCAATTCATGGATGGATGCCAAATGAAGAGCTGAGGCCTTAATTTATAGAAATCTAGGACTTTGGAGGTGCATGGAAAAACCCATAAATCACTCTTGATAAACTCAGGTTTATTTTTGAGTTATCAAGAATTTAGAGATAGATTAACTCACAAAATCATGCAAATTAGCTTTTTTAATTTAAATCAGAAGTTGAGATCAGCTTTCAACTCAAAAGAGAGTTGAGTTTATTTTTAAAACAACTTGAATTGATTTTCTGATTTAAAGTTTAACTGCTTTTTGGATGTGCATAATTAATTATGAATTAATTAAATAAATAAAGTGATTTATCCTCAACTTAACTGATTTTAAAAATAAAACAATTGATTTATGGGTTAATCAATTATTAAATCAAACTTTTATTCAAAAACTATATTATTAAATTTGACAATTGACTTTAATTAATTAAATAAGAATTTAATCAATTAGTCATGAGATTTTAGATTTATTGTCAAAATTAAATAATATAATTAGGAATAAATATAATTAAATCTAATTAAATAATTAAGTGGCAGTATTAAATCTAATTAATTAAATATTTAGAATATTCAATTAATCAAACTTTAGGATAAATAAGATTTATCGCCAAATAATCATTAAATTAAAGATAATTAGGATAAATAGGAATAAGTAATATTCCTCGATGCAGAATTTAGGATAATCAATTAAGATTCGATAATGTGCCGATGTGCCTTAGGTTAGGACTTTGATGTCGATTTCGTTCGATGTGTCCATATAGGAGGTTGATGAACCTATAGCCCATTTTTGGGGTACTACAAGTTTCATCTCCTTCAAAAAGATTTTCCAATTTAGTCCAAATCTCAATAGAAAGTCTTAGATCTTTTACCTCAGTATATTTTGTATTCGGAAGAGATGATAGAATAGCCTCTCTAGCAAGCATATTGTACATGTATAGGTTCTTTTCATCATCTTTACATGAATAAGTTTGTCTTCTTCTACAACTATCTTCTTCATCTTCATAGCTAGCCAATAGTCAATTCACATGCATAGCAAATGTGTCTTCATCCTTTCCTTCCAATTTTCAAAACTAACTCCATCAAACTTCAGACTTTCTTTCCTGAAAAATGTAGTAGCCATGGATCTCCTTAAGTTGTTAAACTTTTCCTTCAAGGACTTGATGCTCTGATACTAATTGTTAGAAATTAAAGTCCACCAACACAACTAAGAGGGGGGGTGAATCAATTGTGACCTTAATTAACTTAAATTCAATGATATAAAATCTTAAACTTGAACTCAATAACAGTAATAGCCACAAGATAATAAACATACACAATAACACTAGATATGTTAACTAGGAAAACCCTTGATCAGAGGGAAAACCCCGGTGGGAATTATGCCCACAAGATGATGTACTAATATAAAATTTTCTTGTGAAAGGATAGACCCTGTTAAAATTCTTTTACTATGCAATCCGTACGTATGAGTCCCTGTGAGGATTTGATGAGAAACACAACAAAGACAAATGCACCCACTGTCCAAATTGCTTCAAGATTGTCTTCACTAAACAATCTTCAGGATAACACATTCAAGGGTGAACTAACTAAAATAGAAACTCTCTTTTCCTGTACAATTCTTTTGAAGTCCTCAACATACCAACAACATCATCTTCTGCTCTGATCATAAAGATTTTGCATTTAAAGCTCGCACACTATTTCATGACCATGTGATACCTTCATGATACTCTTTCCTTTATACCAAGTCCTAACGATTATTGAGTCAGCCAAAAGGATTTCTCAATTTTCAATTAATAATATAGGACATCAATAAGAATTTACAATACATGTTTCATTACATATAAACACTTTCATAAGAATATTAATCTGTAGTCGGCTCTCAAAGAAGTAACATGCTTCACATCATCCACAAGTCTTCACAAAATGCAAAGTAGATTCTTTCATGTTTATCCAATCATCCTAAACATGTCTTCAACAATATACCAACCTCGTTGAACTAGCTTTAACCTTTCCGAAAGAATAAATCTCAAATAACTATCACCAATTCCTAGAAACTCTCACTGTGAACAGTCTTTGGTAAACTTCTCATAACTCAAACATATCTTCATAAATTTTTATGCTCTTGCAACCACATCATAAAAACACGTTCCTAAATTCTAATAAATCTTCACAAAAATTAATTCATCAGTATAAAACCTCAACAAATGAGTATGTTTATGTAACTCTGTCCAAAAAGCATATATATTGACATCAATGACAAATCGAGTCATGAATGTAAGATTTAATAGCTCAATCATCTCTAATCAGCATCCAATCCATCATGCTAACAACATTCATTAGTTCATTCATGCTAACACTTTTCATATATTGCAAGGTTGTTTTTTATTCAAACATTGCATACATTGGGGACATACTTGAGGATAGTTTGAGAATTCATATCATCTCATCTTTAGTTTCTTAAGAGTATAGTCATATGGTATCTTTACACAATTTGGATTTGGATTCCTATTTCTTCTAGTTCATGGGACTAGCTTATCCTATCTCCAATGGATTTATTTCTTCCTAAGGGGAGAAATGTTATTTGCAAGCAATGGGTCATGTTATCTCTATAAGTGTTCATCATTGGAATAGGAGCTATTTCTTCATTGGGGGGATTCTTATCCTCACTTTCTCTTATGGGGATATATCCATTTCACTATTGTGATATAAGTTGTCCTTGGGGGGTCACATTGAATCCTCCTTGTTTCCTTCCATCACTAGTACATTTATTATATTTTCTCTAACTTGGAGAGGATTTTTTCTCCTTTTCTCCCTTTATGAGAGATTGCATTAGCTTGAACATGGGTAACTAATCATGCCTAGTTACCAAGACCCATTAATTCTTTCATTTCATGCTTAGATATGTGTGCTTCTCCATAAGTTTCATTTAAGGGGGATGTTACAGCATGCATATATGTTGCAGATACATATAGTTTTTTATCACGCACATTTGCATGTGTTGCATTTCATAATTATGCACATGCTTAAGCATATCCCCATGCAAATTGCCATGCATAACTAAGCACATGTATGCATTTTTAGCTTAAGTTCAATTAATTGATCTTTAGTTGAGCCTAATTTAGCCTAGTTCAATCTAGTTTTACTCTAGTTTTCATATCTAGCTCTAGTATGATTTTATAGTTTGAGTTTTTTTACTATCATTTGGGATTTTTTTTATGCAAGCATGCCATTCAACCTCATTTTATCTCAATTTCATTTTGCAATCAATACAAAATTCTTAGGTTGCTCAAGTTATCGTGCTTCTTGATCTTCTCTTTGTGACAAGTGATGTGCTTGCAAATGATTCTTGGCTTGTGGGTTGATATAATCATCAACTCCTACATTGTGTCAAAGCTACATAACTTCAACATGGAATTAGAATTGATCTGCTAAGTTCCTATATGCATCCTTGAGATATCCAACCTCAAACAATTTTTTTGTGCACATTCAACTCAAATAGAGGCCACCATCAAGTTCATAGCATACCAAAACCCTTAGATTAATTATCATTTTGTAAAACTCTTAGCAGTTGAAATTTTGGGTCAATTTTGCTAAAGACATGTATACAAGAGAAAATATAGGAGTAGGAAAAAATTCTAGCAATTGTGGAGCAAAATAGACCTCACCATCAAGCTTAGAAGGGTCAAAAACCCTAAGATCATCTCTCCAAAGGTTGAAATCATAGAAAGTCAAATTTAAAAGAAGATTTCTTGGAAGGCATGTAGTATGAGGTCATTATTCATATAGTTTTTATAGACTATATGGAATTTGAAGTGTTGTACCCTACTGATATCAGCATACAAACTGTTAGAGTAATAAAGTGTTTGCTTATTAATTGAATCACATTGATTTAATTATTAAGTCACTTATTACCTCTTTCGACTTAAGCTAAACTTTAGGCATGTAATAATTAATAGCTTTATTAATTATTATTGTACAACCTAGGTTTTACCTTTTTAGGTTTTCTGATCTCTTTTTATAAGG
This sequence comes from Chamaecyparis obtusa, assembly GCA_027943335.1. Taxonomy (NCBI): domain Eukaryota; kingdom Viridiplantae; phylum Streptophyta; class Pinopsida; order Cupressales; family Cupressaceae; genus Chamaecyparis; species Chamaecyparis obtusa. The sequence goes on along the minus strand of BSBK01003335.1, from coordinate 246,437 downwards.
ATTGATCTCATAACACTTTGTAACCTTTTCTGACATTTCATTATTGATTGCAACTTTTTTTTTTGCACATCAAGGATTTATCCTCTCTCGTGGATCCATACATTCAGGTCTTCATAGTTGTTTGCTTCTTCTCTCCTTCTGTGGCAGGTGTTTACATGCACGTGTTCTTGGGAGCTGTGGGTTGTTTTTTCATCAACTTCAATATGGTATCAGAGCTTCAGATCTGCTTGCCCCTGTCCTCTTCCTGAGAGATTCGACCGTGTTTGTCAGTCTGCGTTTTCAAAGGGTTTCTTGTCATATCTGGGGGGACCTATTTTTTTGGTCATGTTGACTTCAAACGAACCACACGGTTGCATTTGGAAGGTCCGAGATACCCAAAATCCATATAAAACTTGTCGATTTTGGACAAGTTAGCTTCTGAGGCCAAAAAAAAAAATTTGCGTACTAGGTCATACGGCTTGGCACGTATCCCAAGGCATAGTACGGAATTCAAAAAAAATTTAAAAATCCACAGTGCTACTGTGCAGCCACCATGGCCGACTCCGCCAACGGCCCACGGTTAAGCCATGATCACTGTCGATGTTACCGTTGACAACTTGCGGTTAATCTGCGGTCACTGTCGATGTTACCACTGATAGCCCGTGGTTACCACCATGGTCACCACCGGTGGTAACCGCTGAGGTGACCAGTGGTTACCTTAACCGCCAGAGGTTAAAGACTTTTTTTTGGGCCCGTGCATGTTTTTTTCAGAGGTAATTCAAACAGGGAGTCAGTTTTTTGGGCGTAACTGGAGCTCAAGGTATCATTTTTCAGAAAACAAGATATCATTGGAAATCTGGTTCAAAGGCGGATCTTTCTAGAATTTCATATTTTGTTTTTTTTTCATCTATTTTTCTCACCATCCTTTCAAAGTCGGGGCTTTTTTTTTTGCCTTCCATCCGATGCTACCTGTTGGTTATCAGCTTTTATCTTGGGCATCTGGGATCAAAATTAGGCGTGCCATATATTGTCAGAAAGCTGGTTCCAAGCCCGATCCAAATTTTATGGTATGGTTTTGTGATTTTTCCATTTTGATGCCATTTTTTTTTTGTCAAAGTCAAATGTTCTCTGTGATCTTGGTGTCTCAGACCTTTTGCATTCTGGGATATGTTTCTCTTGCATCTAGGCTCCATTTTTTACAAATGAGATATTGCTAGAAATCTATTTCTAAGTTTTTATCAAATCTAATGGTTTCATGTGTGATCTTGTCCTTTTTTTTAAGTCACCCATCCTCAGATCCTTTCGGACACCTTCTTTGGGCCCTCTAGCGAAACTATTGGTTTTTTGCTCATATCTTGAGCATGCGGTGTCAAAATTTGGCAAATGAGATATCAACGGAAAGATAATTTTTATCTCTTTCCAAATCTATAGGTTTGATTTCTTTTTTTTTTTTATGGTTTTTTTCACTGTCAAAGCTAGATGTTCATTTCTGCACTCCAGGAGCTCTATCTTGCACATTCGGACTCCATTTTCGGAGAATAATATATCGTTGGAAAGCTTGTTCTGGGAGCTTTTTAGTGCCATGAGTCATTTTTTCATATTTTTCTCCAAGTTCATTTTATTCATATTCTTGTAGTTTTGCAGTCTGGTGGATATCTTGGTTGTTATAGGTCCTGGGATCTCTTCCTTTTTAGGGGTGGCTCATCTTAGGTTGTTCTTTTGTTTTAGCAGCCTTCTCTCTTCTTTGAGTAGTGTATACTTCATTTTTTGAAGCATTATTTTATGCACATGCACTAAGATAAAGTGTCATCATATTGCATGTTTGGGATCTTTCACATGTTCGTGCTCTTTGTACTTGCACTCCATTATAAAGTGCCAGGGGGTTTTGATTTTTTCCTTTTGTTTGCCATCTTTTTTGGTGTGAGCATTCCTCCACCGAAATTAGCCTCAAGTATCTCTATATGTGTTTGTACTCTCTCTACACATTCGATGTTTCAAATTTTTCTTCATCATGCAGTTCATATTGGATGATCTTTTTAGTGTACCTGTCATTACTCCCTTGTCAGTAGTATGGGGGGGGGGGTTCTACTATTGGTTCTACTAATTCCTTGGGTTGATAGTATGAGCTATGTATTCAGTATTTGATTCTATGTACTAGGTAGTTGCAGTGGCTAGGTACCTATGCATTCCGATGAGATGGATCATTTACCATATGGACACTCTTTTCTTTCCTATTTTTGGATGCACTCTTCTAGCTTTGATTGATTAGCTCTTCAGGCTTTTGGTGTTTATGCCATCTGTATCTTCAAGTTCAGGTGTTTGCATCCTGATTCGAGTAGTGTTATTTGAGGGCACTCATGCAGATTACAGTCTTCTCTACCTAGTCATATTTCTATGGAGGATCTTCAAATCATCAGTTTCTTCTTGATAGAGTTTGTAGTTTCATGCTTTAGTGATGTTGTACATGTTCATCTTTGTTCCTATTTTCTGGAACATTCCTAGTTTTGGAGGCTTCTTCAGTCCTTCAGACTAGCCTTTGTCTCTTTTTGGAGTAGAGTTTTTCCTATGTGGTTTTCTCTATTTCTCCTCTTTGTAGAGACTCTCTTTTGTACTTGGGTACCTAATCAGGCCTTTTTGTTGCTGGGACCCATTTGCTTTCAGTTGTTGTTTCTAGGTTTTTAGCTTTGTTATCATTTTAGTTACACTAAATTGATAATTTGACTAAGTGTTTTGCATTGAAATTTGAGTTTCAAAAATTGCTGTTTTAAATTTCAGAATCGTAAAAAAAAATTCAGAGAAAAAAAGCATGTGTATAGCTACAGAATTGTGAATATCAAACAGCATGCTACAATATAATATTCAGATTCTTTAAGCTCAACAGTAATGAAAGTAATTGCTTGCATTTCAGTAAATGAAAGTACAAATTCAGATTTGCCACACAAGCAGTGGTTGCTATATAAACAAAGAAAAGTACATTTCAAGGTACAAATGATAAACCACACACCCCGTGGTTTTAAGTATTGATGCAAGCATGCATTTTCAGTTTAATGAATCAATTAAGAATCAAATGCAGAGAAAAGAGAACAGTTACAATATTGGAAATGTAAAAAGAAGAGGAGGAGATAGGTCAAGCCTCCTTGCCTAATGGTCTTTGAATGTCCATACACGCTGCATCCTTTGTTCTCACATTCTAAAGTGTTCCCCATCATCTGGTATATCCTGCAAGAGAGAGAGAGAGATAGAAGAGAGTTAGTTCATAAGAACTGAGCAAGGAAGGACGAGCTGTCTAATCCTCTACTTGATCACATTTCAGAAAAGATAGACAAAGAGCAAAGTCATAAAAGCTGCAAGAAGGATCAGAAAATACAAAGATAATATCATGTTTTTCCTAACATCGTTTGTTCCATGTGCAGAAACAGGTTTTGAAGATTAAGTAGGTTGTAGAAAGGACGTGCATACACTATGCGCACGAAACTTTCTGACCGAAGCTATGGAGAGGTGAAGACTCGAAGACCGATGGACTTGAGGAGGCTGTCGAGGGGGCATGCATACATTACAAGCATGGGACCTTTCAGTTGAATCATGGAGGTACAATGAGCTAGGCTGTCGAAGGGACATGATTCACATCATGAAACCTTTCAGCCGACATATCAAGGTTTCAAGAGTTTTAAGAGTTATATTTTATGATGGAACGGAATAGGAAAAAGTCGAAAGGAAAAAAATGAGTTTTATGTTTTACAGTTCGCTTATGGGAGTCACGAGCCCGTGCTCAAACCCCGTAAGTGATGACTCAAGGTGTGCTGAGAATAGTAAAGAATGCTAAAAGAGATATAAAGTTCAGGAATAGAATGATAAAGTCCAAAATGAAGGATTACAGATGATACGCTACAATAGAATAGTATTGTAGATAAACAACAATGAAGATCTATCTGCTAGTGTAATAGAAGCATCTGCAAGGTTATTGTTACTAAGGAGCAGTCATTAATAACATCAAGAGGCAAAAAGTACAAGGTATGTGTTCACAGGCCTAGCATTCAATACAAAATGTGGCATATAAACAGTGTATTGAAATATTAGCTCCACATCAATTTCAAAATGTATAAAACTATCATTTTTATTTAAAAGCAGTGATCAGATATTTAATGGAAACGACAAAGTGTTTCGAGTCATGCATGCTTTTAATTGCAGTCATAAAGTACAGATTGGAGTTTCATTTTTCTGGAAATGGTCATTTGAATATTCAGACATAATGTATAGCACAAAACATGGTTTTATCATTAAAGGAAAGATGAGATAATAGTAACAGTAAAATTCAAACCACAAGGGGAGGTCAGCATGCTTTTATTTCAACAAAGGGATCAACAAACTATCAGCTCTTCTTTACATTATTTCATATTCACAAGGTAGAGAATTAATTTTCTGAGATTAAAATCTGAGATTAAATGTTCAACAGAAGAAGAATAACAGTAAAGTTAGAAGAAGCATTATCAATTATGCATTTAGAGAAGAAAGTTTGTTTCAGTTCAAATGCACATGGCTTTAACAGTATGAGGGTGTGATTCAGACACGGTAAAAAAAAAATGAATGACAAGTTCCCTCAATGGTAATGCAACGAATCGAGCAAAAAGGTGTTATCAAATAATGTTTACATTCTTGAAGGGAAATAACAACAGTTTTCAGCATCAGCATATGCTTCATTTTCAAATGAGAGAAATGGCAGGGATTCATGCATCAGTTAGAGGGTTACTAGCAAACATGGAAAGATAGGACAGTATCAATGACCCAACAAAGATATAAAATACCCACATGAATGAAATGTGCTTTTTATTTCAGGATATGCTTACCGAGTTAAGACCAGAAAGATCCAAATATTTTTTGCAAAGGAGGGCACGTTTTGGTGTTTCCACAAAGATTAAAATGGTAGCACATGTTTTATAACCAGCAGTGCAGAGGGAAAAGATGGCACGATTATGTGCCTTATATCATTGCTAAAAAGAACCAACAAAAACGTTAAAGTGTGCACTTCCAGCAATAAGTAATGAAGAGCTTTTTCATACAAAGAGTTTACAAAAGAAACTCCAAACAGCGGCTGCATATATTTTCAATCCAAGCACTATTCGACGCCCAGCAAAAGGATGAAGTACCCAGATAATGTTTACAATAACCAGTCAATTTTCAACAGCAACAAAAGAAAGTAGATAATACTTATCTGCAACCCAAGAGTAGAACCTTGAACTTTCAACTACAGCCACGCTTAGTTCAAATCAAGGTATGAATGCGTAGTCCGGAGTCCAGTTACAAGTCTAAGCATGGCTTCATAATACAAAGATAGAGCAAAGTGAAACAAGCAGCGACTAGGCGACACTACAAAGGACTGAAGCAAATTCAAAGGAATACATTCGAATTTCACCCTATTCAATGCATTTTCTCTTATCTGTTGAAGAAGCCTTGTAATTTACACATAATTATTTGAGATAAAGCGTCAACTGGTAAGAAGCATACACACACAAAAGGGTTTGCTCGTGGGAAAGAAAGAAGGAATGTAGAGTATATCAGAAATCAGATACCCTCATGGCGGCTACAGAATAGCAGAAAATGGAGATACAGACCCAGCATGGAGGTGGCCAAAAGAAAAATGGACAGTAGAAGAGCTCAGATTTGAAGAAGGAATGCAAAGTATACTAGCAGCATCCAAACCCTTGCCGTTTCCTTTCATCTTAGCAAGGAAAAATGAAAAAAAAAATGCCAAGTTCAACAATGAAGTGAGAAAAAAAAATGCCTTTGATGTTTTGTATTTTGTTTGGAGTCCGCGAGACAGCAGATGTCGGCTCACGATTTCACCCGAAGATGCCACGTTGCCAGATATTTTAACAATGCAGAGATTTCCATTTTTTACGGCCATGTCGACAAGAAGTGTTTGATTATGTCTTTATAATATGCATTGAAGGTTTGGTAGTGTTTAGGTTAACGTAAGTTTAGCTATGCATTTTTTGTTATGTATAATATATTAGATTAAATTTATATTTTGTTCTCATATTTCACTTTTAAAGTTATATAATATAATATTATATTATATTGAAATAGATTTTTAATCATCTATTTTAATTTTAATAATATTATATTATGGTATGTAGAGTTAAAAGTAAATATAATTTTATATTTTTTATAATTAGTTAAATAATATATTCATACTTTACCCAAACATACCAAATAGAATTATATTCTATTTTTTATGTTAAGTATCAATGTATTATTAAAATAATTATAAAAAATATAACTTAGAAGAAATATAAACTTAATCTTTTATAGAATATATTAATAAAAAATGAATGGCTAGAAGTTGACTTTATCATCACCTCTAATCAAGGAGAGTTTCTTTCAGTTCTGAGGACAGTTTAGAGGCTGTTTATGGCACCTTGGAGCATCTTTTAGTTTCATTTGAGTTCAACACCAGTAGACATTATCAGAGAAGTGTTATTGAGCAGTTCACTCCTCGTTTCTAGTAGTTAGGCTTCAGTTTTGATGGAGTTTCAGTCCATATCCGACCCCCACTTGATTTGCATGATTTTGGGAGATATGGAGCAGTTTTGACATGAGTTGGAGTGGCAGTTCAGTCAGGCATCAGTTAATGCAGTTATTGAGGCACTTTGACTTCACTTTGGAGCAGTTTGACTTGCCTTTTTGGAGGCTTTTCTCATGCATACGGATTAGGGTTTCTTGTATACTATTTATCATCTTTTGATCAGATTATTCTAGACTTCTTTTTGGCTCACTTGTTTTGCATTCTGCAAACTAGAGAGAAAATTGTAAGGCATTTTGTAACAGAGATTGGTTCCAGCATTGGTTAATAGAGATACCTGTTCCTTCCCATTGATTTTGAGGTGATTTTGTGAATTTTATTGCTTAAGTGTTGTTTTATCCTTCATTTCAAGCTGCATTCCTCTTCATTTCAGAATCTTGATACACGTGATTTTAGGTCTATTGTATGTGTTTTAATTTTTGCATTGATTTGGTGAAGCTCTGTTTCCCTACCTTTGCAAAAATATCAGATCCTTACATAGAAACATTTTTGTAGTTACGTGACTGTCTGGGTATATAGAATCATAACCATTTCTTGAAATCTATGCTGAATCAATTCATGTTGCAAGTCAGATTTGGTGTATCACCTTCATAGTTTTTAGGGTTCATTGAGGCATTTCTTTCCCCTTTTCTTTACGTACAACATTTTTCGTGCAAGTGATATTCCAAACCTAAGAGGAACCGGCCTAGAATCCGGAGATTCGTTCTCAACCCCATCAACGGGAACGTTTCCATGTTTCAACAGGATAGCTAGATTCCATATCAAGCTATTGGCACAATCCTGATTGACAACAAGCTTCTCCCAAAGTTCATCTTAAGGGGGGGTGTCAGAGTAATAAAGTGTTTTCCTATTAATTGAATCATATTGATTTAATTATTAAGTCACTTATTACCTCTTTCGACTTAAGCTAAACTTTAGGCATATAATAATTAATAGCTTTATTAATTATTATCGTGCAACCTAAGTTTTACCTTTTTAGGTTTTCTAATCTCCTTTTATAAGGATTGATCTCATAACACTTTGTAACCTTTTTTGACATTTCATTATTGATTGCAACTTTTTTTTGCACATCAAGGATTTCTCCTCTCTCGTGGATCCATACGTTTAGGTCTTCATAGTTGTTTGCTTCTTCTCTCTTTCTGTGATAGGTGTTTGCGTGCAGGTGTTCTTGGGAGCTGTGGGTTGTTTTTTCATCAACTCCAATAGAAATAATCAACATAGGGAAAAAAACTCACATGCACACATCTTTTTCTCAAAAATTTGAAAATCTTTTTATAAAGTCTCTTTGATTTTATCAAAAAAAAATATACAAATTTTCTAGTGGTCATACATGTAGATCTTATTTCTCTAATGCTAATGCTAGCATCACATAAATTGTACCAACCACAAAAATAATTTTCCATAAAATATTCTAGAGGTATATTTTGGTGAAGAAAGAGACTATTCTTGTAGGCGCAAGAATATTTTGGCAAATCTTACAAATCCAATGGGTGTCAATTTTTTTCTAAGAAAAGAAAATATTCTATGATTATTTTCTAACATCAGATCTACAAACACCCTCATCAAGCCTCCACAAGACCTATAGGTTTATTTTAACCTACCTTTGGTTTTTAAAGTCGTAACTTTTCCATACATGCTTTAAAATGCATAAAAGAGATATCGTTGGAAAGCTAGTTTCAAGAAATTTCTTATTTTTTGGTCTCATGATTAGATTCTACTCCAATTCTATGTATCAAGCCTCCCAAATTATCCTTTATTTTTGCACTTTTGGGGCCATATCTTGTAAATCCTAACTCTATTTTTATAAACCAAACATTGTCAGAAAGCTCTCAAAGTCCTATATCCAGATCTACTACTACTTTTTCTCAAGTTTTTCCCAAGTACATTTTATTCAAAAAAAATATTTTCACTATTTGATTGATCACTTGGGAATTTTGGCACTTGGAATGGATGCATTTTTTTGAAAGGACTTTGTTTGATGTAATTTATATCTATTGAGATTTTTGGGATTTGATTATTATTTGAGGAGGTATCATGGATTATTTGGTCCATCCTTATGCGATAATTTTGGTACAAGGCAATAATGAGTCTTGGAAACATGGTATCTTAACACATCTCAAGTGGCTTAATTATTTGCTTTATTTTTATGTACTCGTCCATATAAATTATCATATTCCCCTTGTAGGCACAGATTACAAACCCTATGATTGGGTTACTTTTGAGATGTCTGAGTTAATCAGAAGTCTTTCATCTCCTAATGAATATAAGGCGTATATCACAATTTTTTCTCCTCGCATTGAGACACCATCTCAATCTTCATCTTTTTTTGTTCTTTATGACCATGGCATTGGCTTGCATAGCCCCCATTGGATCAGTTCAAAAAGTTCATTGTTCTCTTCTATTTTTGGCCTTGTAGAATGACTTCTTGTCAAATATTGTAGGGGCATTTTTTGAGTCATATATTACATACATTGAGGACATACTTGAAGATCTTCACTTCCTCTTTGATGATAATTTGAGAATTCATGTCATCTCATCTTTGGTGTCTTAAGAGTTTTTTCACTAGGTATCTTCACACTTGTTTGAATTTGCTTCAGTTAGTTTATAATATCCTAATTCAAACATGTGGACATTTGAGTAGTCCCCAGAGGCATACACGGTTTGGATTTGGATTCATAATCCTTCTAGTTCATGAGAATAGCTTTTCGTATCTCTAGTGGATTTGTTTCTTCCTAAGGGGAGTAATGTTCTTTGCAGGCAATGGATCATGTTGTCTTAAGGCATTCATCATTGGCATAGGAGATAATTCTTTATTAGGAGGATTATCATCCTTATTTTCTCTTATGTGGGATATTCAATGCATTAGTGTGGTAGAAGTAGTCCTTGGTGGGTCACATTGAGTCCTCATTTCCTTCTTTCACTAGTGCATTTATTATATTTTCTCTCTTTTAGAGAGGAGTTTTCTCCTACTGGGTTTTTCTCCTTTTTTCCTTTGAGATAGATTTCATTAGCTTGTGCATGAGTAACTAATTAGGCCTAGTTACTAGGACCCATTCATTCTTAGATTTCATGCTTAGAACTTTTTTCTTCTCCCTAAGTTTCACTTAAGGGATGGTGTTAGAGCATGTGTATATGTTGCACATTTACAAATGTTACATGTCATAATTATGCACATGTTCAAAAAACATCTCATGCATAATTGAGCACATGTTTGTACATGCATGCTTATCTTAACTTCACTTATTTAAACTTTAGTAGAGATTTCCATCAGCTCCATAGGCATAAACCAATATTTTTCCACATTTTATTGTTTTGCATCCTCTAGAATGAAATGTAAATATTTTCCCTTCATCACATAATTGACTCACACTTAGTAGATTATGCTTTATTCCTTCAACATATAAAACATATTTTTCTTTGGTTCTTCCATTGTCTAGACTGAGTGTACCTTTCAGCTTGCATTTCTTATAGCATTGTCTCTAAATTTTAACATTCCTTCATCCTCCTTCTTTAAAGATAGGATTTTTCTCTTGTCTCCAGTCTTGTGAGTTGAGAATTTTTTTGTCAATGTACCATTGGTTTCTCTCATCTTTAGAAATTAAAGCATTCAGTATGTGCATAGAACTCTCCTTTACCTCTTTCTCATTTTTCCAAACTTTGTTTGGTTATTCTTCTTGCCACTAACATCCTCCTTATTATTATTTTTAAGAGGCATAATAAAACTATTTGTGGAGAAATTAGTTGTGCCCAAAGTTGTTACACTTATAACATGTGATGTTATAATTCATTAGAGGAACAAAATATTTGAAGTTCCTCTCTAAACATCTGAAAGAATTTGTAATATGCAATCCACATTCTAATACTCTATGAACATATTGATTCCATGAAAAATAATAGCCATGAAAAGGATAGCTAAACCTGGTAGTGCTTGGATTTCTTTTAAGATAAGTCCATTTGAGAACATCCTTAATGTTTCTTTGAGACTATGAGGCTTTATCCTCCTTGCTCGGTTCCTTTTAATTCTCCTCTTTTCCCACCTCCTTGTGTACTTATTTGCAATTATAGTTGCAACATAATTCTTACTATCCAATTGCTTTGTGGTTTGTTAAAAATTTTCATTAAAACCAAAACCACTTTTGATAAAGGGTGATCTTTATGAGTAAATTGTGTCTTCTAACATTTCTAAACTCTTGTCAAACTCCATGTTTCTTCTCATCTATTCTTTGGCACACTAGTAAATTTTAGCTTGTTTTTCGATGAGGTTTAGTCGATTATTAGACGCTAATTGGATGACCAATCAACCATAACAGTTGTCAAAGTTTTTTTTGTCAATAATAGGACACATCAAACCTCCGTCAATATTGCGACGTCAATAGTGGTTGAATTATTGACGGCAACGACGTTGAAATAATCACTTCAACCTAGAAGAATTATCAGTTATACCATTTATCTCTGCGACCAATGTTGGTCGGAAGAGTCATCGAAATTGTGACTAGAAATCATTAGAATAAACATCGACTATATAGCACTCTCGTTGATATGTCTATTCTTTGTTTGTCAAAAAAGTGACAGAAAATTTAATTTTTAGAAAAAATATCTATTATCAAATTAAGCATAGCAATATTATGTTGTTGTTGTTTACAAATAGTCATACATTTTCTATCTTATTTCACACAAACATGTTCTTTCTATTATCTCTATTTGAGCATTAAATATTTTCATTAGTATCAAAGACATTGGTCGGTTACCTATGCTACTCTAGTCAGTAAAAGCAAGCACTTCAAGCTAGTCGATTAAGTCTTTACACCGAAAACCCAAGAAGTTTTTCCAAGCATTAGTGTACACCAATACCGAGTGACAGTCAACACCGAGTAGATTGGACACCGAGCATAGTGTAATTACCAAACAGTATATACAGTGTTAACTGAGCATCACAAAAAATGGCATAGTAATCAGTAATGGTACACTTATCTATGCAAATGGTTACAACATAATCACAAAACATTTTACCAAGATCGAGGATCATTTATTATAGATATATTCATTAATTGCGATGAATATCTTTATGTAATTTCTAGATCTAGGTTATTTTTGTACACCGTAGATCTTAAGGTTTTCTCTAAGATATTGTAACCTAATTTTGTTAAGCGGAAAAAGTAGTATGATATATATTTTATATTTCATATCATTTTTGTATGTATGTGAGAGAGAAGCTTGACAAGGAAGTTAAGAACATGTGAAGAATTTCTTGAAGCATTAGCCAACTTCAAGATATCAGTTATCAGATAGAGCATAATAGAATACAAAGACATTCAGATTAAGCAGAATCAGACAAGGCTACCGAGCAGTTCAAAGCAGAGATCTTCACATGAAAAGGTGATATCTATTTAGTATTTCATTGATCTGTATCAGACAAGGTTGAGTTGTCATTAGTAGATATATGCTATTATTTTCTAATCATTGTAACAAAGTTTGGTAAAATCTCTTAACAGAGTAGACCTAACAGTCTTTTTGTAAATCTCTTAGCCAAGTGCACACTCAAGAAGTGTTATTAAAATCCTATCACTAGGTAGATCTAATTGATCTGACATGTTACTACTAATAGGGTAAGATCACCAGAAGTGATCACCACTTGTAGCCCTAACAGGCAAACCTTTTCTATCTACAGTAGTTAAGAATTTGTGGGTGTCATACCCACCGCAGTTTTTACCTTCTAACAAGGGTTTCTGCATTACCAAAATACTTGTGTTATGTGATGGTTATCTTGTTGATTTCATGCTATTTACCTTTGATAGTTAAATGAATGAATGATTCATGCAATGGATTCAAGTTATATTTGATAGTTACTACTGTTTCTTGTTTAAGGTTTGAGAGTTGAAAGTTTTTGTGGGCACTGATTCACCCCTCCCCTCTAAGTACCCTATCTCTCCATCCCAAAAATTGGTATCAGAGCTCAGATCTCTTATTGGATGATTTAACCACTAAAGAGTAAAGATCTAACTATGGAGAGATATAAGTTGGATAAGATAATAGAAAATCAAAAGATACAGATGCAGATGTTCATATAGCAGTATAAGCAAGCTAAGGATGACTTGAAAAAGTTACTGATTCAGAGGAAGAACTTGGCTATTATGGATAATGACATCAGTTACCATGAAGAAGAGATTGATGATGTATTTGATAACATTGGATCAAGTTCAGGAAGTATTTCTGATGGATCTGAAAGTGCACTCTCTGATTTTTCTAAAAAAGAATCTTCACTTAACTAAACAAGTGAAAGCTCTGCAAATTGGTCAAGAATCACAGATGGTGAGAATGATAGATGTAATGGACAATGCTAGACAAGTTGAGCAAGAAAGGAATCTAACTGTTGAAGATCGAAGACAGATAACTGAACAACTTCAAGCAAAAGAAAGTGAGATACAAAGACTCACCGAGCACCATTTTGAAATATCAAATCAGATGATGATTGTAAATCAGGAAGTTAACCGACTAAATGGTGAACTATCAAGAAAACTTGAAGATATTTGAATACTCAGGGAAGAGAATGAGAAACTGAGAAATGAAGTAAAGACACAACAACAACACAATGAAATAATGAAATTGGCAGAAGATAGTTCCAAAAAGATTGATGATTTTCTGACTAATCAAAGAAGATTTGGAAGTAAAGCTGGATTAGGCTATACCGGCAAAGGAGAATCATCCAGACAAGCTGAACAAGTCAACAATAATCAAAATCAAAGACCAAAGATGTTGTCATGCTATCATTGTGGAAAACTGGGACATACCTCAAATGTTTGCAGAAGCAAAGCACAAGGTAAACCTCAGATCACTCCTAAGTTTAATGGTTACTGTTATTACTATGGAAAATTTGGTCATCAAGCTTATGAGTGTAGAGAAAAACTAAATAAGAATTATAACAATCCTACCATGGAGAAACTTTGTTACACTTGCAACAAACATGGACACACTGCACAAGAGTGTAAAGCTAAGATGAAGCAAGTCTGGACACCAAAATAGACAAGCAAACTGAAACCATATCAATCGAAGAGACAAGGTAATTCTTATGTCTGGGATTACAATAAATGGGTTAACTGTAATGCATGTGGTAGATATGGACACATTGCGGAAAATTGTATGAGGAAAAGATGGGCTGGACAAGCACTAGAATGGCATGCTTACATTGTCACAAGATCGATCATCTAAGCAAGGACTGCAGAGATTGAGCACCAGAAGAAGGTCATGTATTTGAGAGTGGAAACACTATTGTAGATATCATGAGAATCAAGAGCACGATGTGGAGAAAGGAATCAAATGAAAATGTTGAGTCAAGCAATGTTGTCGGTGAAACCTCATCCATTAGATTGGGTGACATCAGTACATCCACTTAAAGGTGATATAGGTATGTATGGAACTGACATTTCAAAATGATCATATTTTACATACAGTTCCTTATATATGATGAGCACATACCAAATTTGCATGAATAAAGATGCATTATGGTTTATATGTTTTGAGCTAACAAAGTCATATAGTCAGTAAATGCAAGACCGAGCAATGAGTTACTTGTCGGTAAAATTTATTCAAGGTTAACCGAGTATCAGTATCAATTGAGTGAGAAATCTTGTGTTAACCAAGTTGTTGGAAGTTTGTAGTATTCATCGAGTTGACAGTTGTCATGAACCGGAAGTAGGTCGAGCATTAATGACATAATTTTTTAAGTGAGAAATCAAAAAATGCTATAAATACACGGAAGTCTGAGTTCATTTTCACAAAGTGATTTCGGAGAGAAATTATTTCACAGAGTGAGTTCGAGCAAAGAAATTTCAAGATTATCCAAAGCAATTGCAGATCGAACTGAGTGCACTCTTTGACATATTATGAGAAAGTTGAAACCCCTATCAAGCATAGTCATCATACTTACCAAAAACCTAGTTTGGTATAATGGCATCTACTACGAGCACTTCTAAAGTTGTAGAAAAGGAAGTAAATCTTATTGTGTCAACAAATTATGGTGAATCCAAACACAAGTTGCACCTGGAAGTCGCATCAAAAATAGATTCAGCAGGCACTTTTTTGAGCATCCCACCTAGGGTTTTATTAGTCGAAGACATTCGATCATACATTCACTGCAAGATAGGTGAAATGGGAGATTTCAATATGTATGTTGCATACTAGGAACTTTGCAGTGAGGATGGAAAGCTGAAACCAGAGCATAAACAGGTTAAAATGATTGGACTAACTAATGCCCTAAATTTTTTGAAAATTTTCAAAACTGAATGGATTAGGGTTGTACTAAGCCGCTATCATGAGGGCACATTTTGGCTAGATATTTTGATTAAGGTAAACAAGAGAATGATTCACAGGGTTACAGGGTATCCTACAACTGATAAGACAAAAGCATTCTGTAGTTCCTCTTGAGCCGATGTTGAGAAAAATAAAGGCATAGCATGGGATGGACGAGCACTGAAGATAGCTTCAATTGTGGATCTAGAAGTTAAATTTGTCACTCATGTAATAGGTTATAAGTTCTATCAGTTGAGTGGATTGAACAGTGTACCATGTAGTGTTGTGGATATGGCATTCAAAATGATAAAGAAAAGACACCAGTTGGACCTTGTCGAGCTACTTCTGCGATAGGTTGAAGAGAATATGAAAACAATCCGGTCGGCAAAGTCCAACACCTATAAGTTTGGTTCACTATTGGTGTGTTTATTTTTCTATCTCCAGAACGTCTTTCCTTCTGTCAGTCACATATATTGGCCTACTAACAAACCACTTTTTTCACAAATCATTGATTTAATGACAAGTTTGGGAGATAATTTGAACAACGTTGTAGATGATTATTTTGAGCAATTCAAGATTAAGATGAATCTTCGAAGTAGGATTCCAAGCTCACTGGTCAAGAAGTATGAGATGGATATTTTTTTCCTAGTAGACACCGACCACACTTTAATCAAAGTTGTTGAGCCGAGAATAAAATGGCTAGCCCTCGTGGGATATGAAATGGATCTTGATTTCGGTTTAAAATCAATCAAGGCATTACTGGCTTTACCAAAGGAAAAGAAGGCCGAAAGGTTTGGAACTTATGAAGAGGCAAAAACAAGAATCAAAACAGATCTTGTCATTGGTAAAATGAAGAGAAAATCCAGGAAAATGATGAAGACACTAACTCAAAAGTTTGGAGATGAATCTGACTCATCTGACGAGTCACCGGTTGAACCTGCAACTGAAAGTCAATTACTGTTGACTAACAAAGCACATGATAGTGAGGAAACCAAGTTCAACAAAGAAAAAGATTCCATACCAGTTTCTCCCACTCCAACTCCAAAGAAGAGGTAGTTTCCAGTGTAGTCAAGAGCACAAACAAGGTCAGCAACCACAGCCTCACCACCTTTGAAAAGGTAATTGTGAAGGGATCAAAAGCAAAGGTAGCTACACTGACCAAGACATATGAAAAAATAGGAACTAAGGTCGTAGCTAGAGCACCAAAGAAAAGGAGAAGATTGATTAGAGGAAGAGAAGACCTTGAAGACAAAGAAAATGACAACAATCAGTTCAAGGTTGTCAGCAATAAGAATAGAACAATAGATGAAGTTGTTGCAGATATAATTGAACATGGAGAACTCACAGATTCAGAACTCAGTCAGTTTGACAACATGTCTACCGACGATCAAAACAAAATTGAGGAGGCAATCATCCAGATGATGATAAGCTTCAAACGAGTTCCATTGGAGTTTTCAAAACCACTACCCAAGGCATTAGAAGAAAGAATAAATCAAAAGTGGTCCTATGCTTTGGACATCGAGAAGAAATTGAGGGAACAATCCCTAGTTCAGGAAACTCCAAATTTATCTCTTGATTAAATTAAGGATTAAATGGATACTTATTCTAGGAGATTCAAAGTAAAAAGTCAAGCTTTGCAAGTATTAGATGAAAATCTAGCTAATATTGATGATTCTAGTCAACTCATCTAGACATCAATCATTGCAGCAAAAGAACAAGCTAAGAAAAATGCATTTCTAAATCTGTCTAAGAAGAGACAAAGGTCAAAAGGAAAAGGTATCTACATAGATGATGTTGATTTGGAAAAGAAGACTGGAGAAATGGATGTATCATTTACCGAGGTGATTGATACAACACTTGTCAATGAAGTCATAGATATTTCACAAGATGCACTGGATCAAGTTGAGATCTAGATTATAGATAATAACACATTAGATGTACTCAATGAGGACATTACTAATGGTGATCCTGATGATAGAGATGAAGATGAAGATGAAGATGTGAACATTGCAACAGATAATACATAAGATGAAGGTCAAGTTACCGAGTCTGCATTTACATCGTTACCAGGAGAGTTTCCTATTCTTGTGGAATCATTTGAAATTTTATCACAGGAAAAACCTGAAGGCTCAGACCTTGAGCAACTAAAGGATACAACAGGGGAACAAGGAGTAGAGACACTAGCTAATACAAACAAGCCTGAAGAGAAAGAGGCAACAGAGATAGAAACAAAGGATCTAGATAATCCTAATGTAACCAAGGCCACTCCACCAGACACTACATCAGAGGCTCCAACATAGTGAACTGACACTAAGGTCGATGAGGAGTAGTAGAAGGTTGATACAATGTCAACCGGGCAGGTTACACCAAGTTCTAAGGTAAATGATATTGTACCACTTATAAAGAGTTCACCTCATGAATTCGAGAAGAAGAAGAAGAAAAAGAAGCAAGGAAAATGATCGGTCACCTTAGAAGAAATCATTGTTATACCTGAGTGTGACCCCAGGACCCTAAGCCCCGAGGAATTGAGAAAATGTGGGGAGCTGTGTACAAGGAAGATAGCACAAGAAAAATTGAGACAAGAATGCAAGAGCAAGGAAATACTTAAAAGTGTAAGATATATCTTACAACAGGTCATACCTGAGGTACACATAAATGAAGATACTCCAATCATGGACCAACTTGCTACACTTGCCAAAGAAATAAATGCCTTGGATATAGACACTGACAAAAGAATAGAAGAAAGGGTAGAATCAAAGATACAAGATAAACTTGTAGAAAGGAACAGCCGAGAAGTGGCAATTAATAAGGTAAAGTTATCTGAGTTAATAACTGACATTCAGTCTATTACTCAGTTAATTAGTCAAATTTTGATAAAGCTATGCACTGTGGACACTTTCACTACCGAGGTCAGTGAAAAGATAAAACAACTTGATCAAGAAATCCAAGCCAGTGCATAGGCAGCCTTAACCAAGCCTCAAGCATTTGCAAAACACATATTGAAAGTTCAATAACTCCGGTGGTTAAGAGCAGACCTTAGAAAACAAGAAGAGCTAATCAGTGATCAAGTCACAGAATTGCAAATTGAGTTGCTTCCATACTTGAAAATCTTTGAGAAGCATATTTTCAAGGCACAAACGCTTGTTGCAACACCAGAAATCTCTATGTTGGACAACATATTTAACATGCATGCACAAGTAAGTCTTGAGCACATTGCTCTCACCAACTTGAAAGAGGAATGAGAAAACCTCTTAGAGTCATTGAAGAAAACCCATAAGCACATTTTTGATAAGCTATAAGTATACATTTTTGTATTTGGCATTAATATCAAAAAGGGGGATAACAATGTATATGCCAAATATGTAAATAGATGCTAAGTATACTACACATTACCAAGAGCATGCACCGAGGGGGACTATAGAAAAAAAAATTTATGTATATATGGCGGAGATAGAATATATTATGAGACCTTATGTCTATATACATTTAAGGTTTTGATACTAATGCCAAAGGGGGAGATTTTTATCTCTATTTGAGCATTAAAGATTGTCATTAGTGTCAAAGACATCGGTCGGTTACCTATGCTACTATAGTCAATAAAAGCAAGCACTTCAAGCTAGTTGGTTAAGTCTTTACACCGAACACCCGAGCAATTTTTCCAAGCATCAGTGTACACCAATACCGAGTGACAGTAAACACCAAGTAGACTGGACATTGAGCACCAGTATGATTACCGAATAGTATATACACTATTTACCAAGCATCATATAAAATGGCATATTAATCAGTAATTGCACACTTATCTATGAAAATAGTTACAATAGAATCACAAAACATTTTACCAAGATCGAGGATCATTTATTATAGATATATTTATTAATTGTGATGAAGATCTTTATGTAATTTCTAGATCTAGGTTATTTTTGTACACCGTAGATCTTAGGGTTTTCTCTAAGATATTGTAACCTAATTTTGTTAAGTAGAAAAAGTAGTATGATATATATTTTGTATTTCATATCATTTTTGTATGTATGTGAGAGAGAAGCTTGACAAGGAAGTTAAGAACATGTGGAGAAGTTCTTGAAGCATTAGCCAACTTCAAGATATCAGTTATCATATAGAGCAGAACAGAATACAGAGACATTCAGATTAAGCAGAATCAAACAAGGCTACCAAGCAGTTCAGAGCAGAAATCTTCACATGAAAAGGTGATATCTATTCAGTATTTCATTGATTTGTATCAGACAAGGTTGTGTTTTCATTAGCAGATATATCCTATTATTTTCTAATCATTGTAACAGAGTTTGGTAAAATCTCTTAACAAAGTAGACCTAACAGTCTTTTTGTAAATCTCTTAACCGAGTGCACACTCAAGTAGTGTTATTAAAATCCTATCACTAGGTAGATCTAATCGATCTGACATGTTACTCCTAACAGGGTAAGATCACCGAAAGTGATCACCATGTGTAGCCCTAACAGGCAAACCTTTTCTATCTGCAGTAGTTAAGAATTTGTGGGTGTCATCCCCACCATAGTTTTTACCTTCTAACAAGGGTTTCTACATTACCAAAATACTTGTGTTATGTGATGGTTATCTTGTTGATTTCATGCTATTTACCTTTGATATTTAAATGAATGATGCATGCATGCAATGGATTCAAGTTATATTTGAAAGTTACTATTGTTTGTTGTTTAAGGTTTGAGAGTTGAAAGTTTTTGTGGGCACCGATTCACCCCTCCCCTCTCAGTACCCTATCTCTCCATCCCAACACTTTCTTGAGGTCATTAACCTTTCAATAAAACTTTCCACTTCTAAAGATTTTCCTTAGTCTGAACAAAAGAAAGACTAAGCCTCACAATATTTCAATGACATTCATAGGAGATGACTAAGAAATCTACATCTATGCCAAAAATAATACTTAAAGGTTATATCTAAAACCAATCTCCCAATTTATTAGCCAGGCTATTTGCATTCTTCTTGTTTGTGGGGTTGATGTGTCAGGCGATGAGAAAGAGGGGGATGTTGTGAGGAGTGAATGGGTTGTGGGAGAGTTTGGGAAAGGATTTCTCGGACTTCCACTCTCCACCACCCACCATTTCCACCTTAATTAGCATTCCCATTTCTTGGGGATACTTCTCATCGCGTATGACAAGTTAGAGCTCTGTGTCCATTTCCAACTGTACATCTTCTTTCCTCAATCCTACACAATACATATTTAGTTCCACCAAACTTACTTTGAAATTACAACCTTTTAAGGATAGGAACACATAAATAATAGCAAACATAAACACAAGAAATACTAGATTTATGTGGAACAACTTGTAAAGGGAAAAACCATGGAAAAGATTGCTCTCAAATATATGCACACTGATGAAGGCGAGTTACAAGAAAGAATAACTACCAAAGGGATTATGAAGAATGATAAGAGAGAATAGATCCACCACTAATGTCCAACCCACTCATTTTTTTCAATACTATAGAAACTAAGATAAAGATAAATCACTTTCTTGACATAGGACTTTTCATATATCCAAAGATCACAACGACACCAAAGGCTTAATAGCATAGTTTGATCTGATATGATTTGAACTAGACTGGGAAATTAAGTTACAGCAATATTGAGTCTAAACACAAATACTAATATACCATATTCTTTTTCATTAAGATTGGATACATAAAATAAAGAGTTCTCTCTCTTAAATAAACTGATTCCCATTAAATAAGTTTTTCCATTGTAACAAAAAAATTCTCACCCTTGATACCATGTGCATATACGTCTTCTTAGAATCTAAAAACTCCGACCCATCATTGATTCTCATCAATGTACCAATTTGGATAGTAAGTCTAATTTAATTTGTCTGTGGACTGAGACCTTAAATTATTGAGCTCCTCTTTGTTTCCAAAAGAGTATAGCATTCTCTACTTAACAAGGCCAACCACCTGAAGGTGGAAGCTCATCTGGCCCCTCCTAGGAGCCTCTTATGACCCTTTACGACATTTTAAGACCTGTAATATGTATTCTTAGGGATCATAAATGGTCGTAAAGGGTCATAAGGGGTCCTGGGACACAACAGCTGAGAAACATAATTGTAGGCATCATGGTCACAATTTTTTGAAGACAACGTATTTGAGTGGTATATCTAGACAATGAAGAGAAACTTCTACTCCTCTGGTTCCAAGTTGACACTATGGGATCCAAATACCATAGATAAGGAATAAATTTAGAGAGCAGAGGAGGGTCATAACAACAAAAATAATACAGGACAAACCTCACATTAAATGGGGGCAATTGCAAACATTTTAATAGATTTTTATTATTAAATAATGAAATTTGCATATACTAGTGTTCTAAGAACCCTCATTACATTATTTATTATTGTAAGCCCCCTCTGACTTACGCATCTAGAAAATGAAACTACAACCTAATGGGATTGAAACAAACCTTATAAAATAAGTACAACAACTAAGAAGGATCGCTTGCCAACATCTGTTGAATACATCTGTTGGAGGACCTTGTATTCATGAGCAACAGATGTATTCAATAGATGTTGGCAAGTGATCCTTCTTAGTTGTTGTTGTTTTATAAGGTTTGTCTCAATCCTAATAGGTTGTAGTTTCATTTTCTAGATGCGTAAGTTAGAGGGGGCTTACAATAATAAATCATGTAATGAGGGGGCTTAGAACACTAGTATATGCAAATTTCATTATTTAATAATAAAAATCTATTAAAATGTTTGCAATTTCCTCATTTAACTTGAGGTTCATCCTATATTATTTTGGTCGTTATGGCCCTCCTTCGCTCTCTAAATTTATTCCTTATCTATGGTCTTTGGATCCCGCAGTGTCAACTTGGAATCGGAGGAGCAGAAGTTGCTCTCCATCGTTTGGGTATAAAAATCAATTACGTTGTCTCCAAAAAATTGTGACCATGATGCCTACAATTATGTTTCTCAACTATTGTGAAATCTACATTTATGTTTCTCAACTATCGTGTTTATGTGCATATTTTTTATGTATTTGGGAAGACAGCTTTCTAGCCTGGGCCTAGATCCTTTGGCAATTAGCTTCATAATAATGAAGTAGATGATAGATGAGCTAATTGCTTAGCTCTCATCTGCTTCATTTATTATCAAGCTAATTGTCGAAGGATCCAAGCCCAGGCTAGAAAGATGTCTTCCCATTCTGTTTAAGCCATATTCCTTGTTCTTGTCAAACTTCCTTGGTACGGTAGGCCTGCTCTTTGCAGTACTCTTCTTCAATCTATGATCGATGATAAGCATCTTCTTCTTCTTCCTAATTGCAACTAGAGCTCCCTTTTCATTAGTATTCAACTCCACTTACCCCATCTCATCATCCTCATCCACTCATCCCGGTTGATTGATCTCTCAAGGACCTTGTATTCAGTAGATGTTGGCAAGTGATTGTTCTTAGCTACTATTGTTTTATAAGGTTAGTTAGTAGTTACAGTTAGTTTATTAGAGTTAGGAGTCTATTTCAAAGACATCCACGTAAAGTGGAGTGGGTGTGGTCAAATTGATGTATCAAGGAACAAATGGAATAACCAAGAAAACACTATATGTTAAATCATGTGATTGATAGCAGATTGGGGCTCACCGAGCCATAAACATGAAGAATTATTGTAAAAAAAGATGTAAACCATATATATGCGCACTTGAGGCAAAGAGAAGTTAAGCCCGTATTAAAATATTAGTTACAATATGAAAATACTAAACTGACTAATTACTGAGCTCATCTCCGCATATGGTTGCAACAAAGATATGCGATTACAATACAGAGAAGGCATCGTAAAAATATAATTTCAGCATTTTCCCTAGCCTGACATGTTTTTCACTCAAATCCTTCATCGCGGATAAGTGGAGATGGGAGGATAGATATAGATGAGTTTTCATCAACTCAACTAAAGTATCTGCAGCCATTATTTCCCTGTGATACCCAGTCTACATTAGTTCTTATAATATAATGAATAGTATTTACATTAGAAACATTAAATATATACACATTAGCAACCTTTTTTCTATTTGGGTAGCACCAAAATTATCTTCCAGGGTTGTTATGTGTTCGTGAAGTCTTCAACACACACTGCCCACCACCACATTGACAGTTTAGCACATTGACAAGAGTCATCGAGCCTATATCAATAATGCACCGCACCATCGTTACTACATTTATTATTTTTATATGAAGTACACCAAGGAGTACCATCATAAATATTAACCATTTACAATAATGAAAAGTAAACCTAAATCAAATACATCATTTTTTTATCAGCATGTGTAGTCTCTGTCTATATGAAAAATGAAAGAAATATCAAGCTGAAATAAAATAGTGAACAAAATAGTATTCCACATAGAGTGAATGAAATATACCATCAAAAGAAGGTGACAAAATCCTGTCACGAAGCACAGACATAGGAAATCAAAAAGGGACAAAAGACAAGAAATAAGAAAAATCATTTATACTATAATCAAAAAAAGAAACACTCTTTGTCAAAAAATTTCAAAATCATTAGGAATATAGAAAAATAATTAAGACTATACAAAATCAAATTTTAGAAATGGACGGTTCTGATGCTTAGCCATTACAACAATTGAGCATTCATCATTTGGTATTGTGTATTCCATTTAAGTATGTCAACAATGTTCAAAATCTTGTCACCAAGCACAGACAAGAAATAAGAAAAATCATTAGGACTATAGAAAAATCAAGTTCTAGAAATGGACAGTCCTGATATTGCTTTGCCATTACAACAATTGAGCATTCATCATTTGGTACTTCTTGGTGTATTCCATTTAAGTTTTTCAGTTGTCGTGTTTATGTGCATGTTCTTTATGTGTTTGGCTTCTCTCCCTCGCAAGGGATATGTCGATAGGTAATTGATTTGAAAGCATAATGATTTGACAATTAGAAGGTTGGTTAATAGATTACAGTCGGTTCTTTGTACAGGGTAGTCTATTTGGAGTACACTTAATTTCTCTACAATTTTGGAGTACACTGTCCTGTAGGTATAGTCGAAACACCAGCATATTGATTTGAAAGTTTAGAATGTGATATTTTCTTGGTGGTAACGTAGGAACATTTTCAGGCATTAGTTTTACTTGTTTATGCAAGAACTTTGTTGTTTTTGTTGTTTGTGATACCAAAAGAGTAACTGGTATTGTGTAGACAGTGACTGGCTAGATTGTTCCTGAAAAAAATTACAAAACTGAACCAATGGCATGTTTACAACAAAGAAATAGAATGATAATAATATGCTGAAAATTCTATTATGTTTAATACACGCCAAAAGACTAGTCCCAACAATTCTTAAACATACTTTATCTTCTATGATGAATTCTTAATAAAGGTTTAGTCAATTTTGACATGATCCATTGCATCTTTTACTATAAGAGGCCTCCCTCAACCTGTGCAAAAGGTTGGGGGGGAAAACATTTGGAATTATGAAGATTTACAAAGTAACACGGTTTCAATGAATTCTTGACTTTTTTTGTTTCTTTGTTTTCAGTTGATTAATGGATTAGATAGCTCGCAATGTCTATTGGAGAAGTTAGTACAAGTTGTTTTTTGATTCTGTGTTGTGTTTGTTTTGAGTTTTGAAACATTCCAACTAGTTTTGTTAATTCTTTTGTTAAGTACCTTGTCGCTGGTCTGAACCAGGGAGGTTGAACAAATGGAGTCTTAGCTCATCATTCCACTGTCAATTTTGTACGGGCTCTTGTAATGGGTGAGGAGACTCCATGTGCTATATGTTTGGAGAAGGAGGGGCCTTGGGAAGCTCATTTTCTATGTTTGCAATGATGCCCGAAGCAAGCCGGTTGAGCATGGTTAGGGACAACAGAGAATTGCAAGGAGATTACAACGAGTTGAATGCATTGGTTGCTTCAACTAAAATCTCATGGAGAGGTAGACACACGTCTATAAAATCCCCAAGTTGAAGTAGAAGATTGGGTGAGTTTATTTGGTTGCCAAGAAAGCAAACTCTTAGTCACATTGTCCAAGTTGCGTGAAAACATTGGTTTTTAGGCATGGCTGTAGGAGTTGGTGTACAAACAATCTGGGAGGAGAAGACCTTAGAAATCTTGGATTTCTCAATTAAGGGCATCTGAATCCTAAGCCCATAGAGTTATAAGACTCAATTAAGAGCTCATAGAGTTATAAGACTTCATCTTAACCATTTCAACTAACTAATAATCCCTCCACTAATTGGAAATCAAATTGTCATCTCCAAAGCAATGGGGACTTTCAAGGGACTAACACTATTTCATTAGTTCCAAATAAACATGTCCCCCTTAAATCAATGGTGGCTAAGCTCCCTACAAAACACACCAAACACCAAAAAATGTCAAACTTTTTTTTTCGATTTGCGAAAACACAACAATTTTTTTACAATTTTCTTGTGGTTTTCGACTACGAAATATGAAAATCATGAAGAATAGATGATGAAAAGTTCATGAAAATCTGTTGTGTTTTCCATTTTTTAAAATTTGATCAACAGTACATTTCGTAGGAAGCTTAACTTTGTCCCTTAAAATCATTAACAAAATACTATCATCCAAAACCCAACATCCCTTAAAATCATCAGCAAAATACTATCATCCAAAACCCAACATCAGAATATGCAAGCTTCTAGATTGAGTCTCTCCCCATGGAAGTTCCACTTCTTAAACAAGAAAACTCAATGAACACGTGTATTGGGGGAAAACTCAATGAACGTGTGTATTGGGGGATTTCTTCCATTGTTGGTAGTGGGACAGGAGGGTTTGGTGTCGTCAAATTTAGAAGAAACCCTATTCAAAATGGTTTACAATCGAAATGGAAGTTGAATATGTTTTGAAGGGTCCACTGTTGTAGTAGCATTTTGAACAAAAACCTCAATAGTAAAATTCAGCCATTTCTTTGAAAGAGATAATTTATACAACGAGGAACCAAGTCAATGAGTGAGAGTGGAAATGCTTCCCAGCTTACTTGTAATATCATTATGGTCAATTGAATAATGGTCGTACAATGCTATTGATATCCACAACTCACATCAATCTCAAACCATTATGTAAAGAGGGACAGTTGAAGGAATCCCTGCACATTCTACTCACTACACAAAAACCCGATGGAGCCTTATTTTCATATCTTCAATTGTCACAAACCTACAATCTCAAAAATGCCCTTTCACAAAGAAAAAATGTTCACTCTTTCATCATTCCCAGGCAATTTACATTTTCTACAAGGTTTTAGAATAAGCTTATAAACATGTATGACAGGTGTGGAAGCTTGGTGGATGCACTTAAAGTGTTTGACCAAATCGAAGAACGAGATAGCATCTCATGGAATATGACTATTTCTGCATACTGAAGACATGGGTATCCTCACGAGACAGTTGCACTATTTCACCAAATGCAACAAACAGGTTTCGAACCCAATCAATTCACATATGCCAACATGATTACAGCCTATGCTGAAATGGGATCTCTACAACAAGGCATAGATATCCATTAAAGCATGAAGGATAGAGGATTTTCTCCAAATGTTATACGCCAAAAGTGGAAGCATAGACAAGGCATGTGAACTGTTTCACAAAATGCCTCAAAGAAATGAGGTCTCATGGAATACCATGATTGTAGGATATATTCAAACTGGATTTGTTGAAAAGGCTTTTAAAACTTTTAAGCAAATGCAATTGGTAGATGTAAAGCCAAATTCCATAACCTTTGTCAGCATACTTCCAGTGTGTACCAAAATGGGAGCTTTGGAACAGGGTATGGACATCCATCAAAGGATAATGGAAGGGGGGGTTTTGTCGGATGTTGTAGTTGCAAGTGTCCTCGGAGACATGTATGCAAAATGTGAAAGCGTGGCCAAGGCATGTAAACTATTCGACAAAATAACTCAAAGAAATGTGGTTTTGTTGACTACAATGATTGGAGGATATGCACAAAATGGATATGTTGAAAATTCTTTAGAATCTTTCAAACAAATGTAGTTGGTAGGTGTAAAGCCAAATGCCACAACCCTTGCCAGCATCCTTCCAATCTGTGTCAAAATGGGAGCTTTGGAACAGGGTATGGACATTCATCAAAAGATAATGGAAGAGGGATATTTGTCAGATGTTATAGTTGCAAGCTCCCTGGTAGACATGTATGCAAAATGTGAAAGGATAGACAAGGCACGTCAATTGTTTGACAAAATGCCTCAAAGAAATGTGGTCTCATGGACTACAATGATTGCAGGCTATGAACTAAATGGATTTGTGGAAAAGGCTTTGGAAAATTTTAAACAAATGCAACTGGCAGGTGTAAAGCCAAATTCCACAACCTTTGCAAGCATCCTTCCAGCCTGTGACAAAATGGGAGCTTTGGAACAAGGCATTGATATCCATCAAAGCATAACAAAGGGGGGATTTTTATCAAATGTTTTAGTTGTCAGTTCCTTAGTAGACATGTATGTTAAATGTGGAAACATAGACAAGGCACGTAAATTGTTTGACAGATTGCCTCAAAGAGCTGTCGTCTCATGGATTGCCATGATTGGAGGATATGTTCAAAATGGGTTTGTTGAAAAGGCATTAGAAATTTTTAAGAAAATGCAACTGATGGATGTAAAGCCAGACTCCTCAACCTTTGCTAGCATCCTCCCTTCCTTTGGTCAAGTTGGAGCTTTGGAACTGGGGACAGCCGTCCATGAAATCTTATGAAAATCAAACACAAATGGCTTGGCTAGAGCCGTGCAATTCTGGGAATTCAACTATAGTAGGATATGCAAATGTATGCAATCAAGAGGTGTAAAACCCAAAGCATGAAGTGTAGTATTAATCAAATGATACTAATATAAAGACATTGAACAATTAGCATTGAAGTCATAACATTCAAATCACAGAGATAAAGATTCTTCAAGGTGTTCCTATAACAAAAGGAGTCATACCCATGTTTTGAGGGGATACTAATACAATGATTTGAAATGGAAAATGGTGATTTGTAGTCTTTACTGAAGATTCAAATCAAGATACAATGGTAACAAGTGTTATTTATAAATAGAATAGCATTTACATTGCACCAACTTTGATAAGACAGAGATATTTTACATAAGATACAGAAGGCTATGTAATTATACTATATTTTTAAATGGTGAAGACCACATAATGTAGATCATGTTGATGAATAATAGAAAGTAACACCTACCTATGATAATAGTATGATATGTTATGGGGAATGACAGCACAAGGACATATAGGTGAATGGTATTTCATATAAACAATCACAAGGTGATATCAGTAATGCTACAACTAAGTGACAAATAAGCTAGCTAACAAGAAATAATTAAGAGACAAGCACAAACACTTATACGTTAAGGATTTAGAAATAACATTCTTCCTAAGGTATGATATCATAACATCTAAAATGCCAAATCCAATACATGGATCAAAAATAGTATCATACTAATATGTAGTACATAGTACTAGTCAAAGCTCAAATTAAAGAAAGTATTCAAGAGCATAATTCATTTTTAGAGTTGGATGTCAAAGAATGTGCCAATATAAAAGAAAACAAAACAATAACTAATTTGAAACAACAAAGGGAAAAGTAAAGCCTCAGAAATAAGGTATCTCAGTTTTATTTTCAATGTACAATCATCTACTGATAGTGTTTAAAAGGCTTGATCATGCAAAAAACCTAGAAAGAACCACAGATACCAATAGAATCCCCAAAATGGGAACCCTCATTCAAGCCGAAAAAAATGCAAAGTTTTCAAGTAAAATTTGCACATTGTTTTAAAATATTCATTTTCAGAAATGCCAAGTATTTTATGTGCCTCACAAATAATCCAAATGTTGATATGGGCTTCAATATAGTCTTGAGAGAAATTTAACAGAGCTAGGGTTTTGAGAAATATAGATTAAAGAGGGGCCTAGATAGCATAAGGAAAGAAGGCTTCAAGTTCAAGTACATCTATGAAATATCAAGAAATCGGGTAAGAAAAACCTCAAATACGTGGTCTATGTACATATAAATTCATAAAACTCATATGTTATCTCATTTGCACTGAGGGTTTTCAACAATGTAACGAATCTTATGCATAAACTCGGAGGTAGACACAAGATCTCAAACCCTTCATTATATTAAACACCCAAAAATAAGAACATTTAAGGAAGCCCTTGTTCAATACATAGCAAAGCAAAGAAGAATGTACTACAAAGACAATGTCAAGGCATTTATGATTATTTTCTAAAAACATAAAGGAGTAGGGAGATTTATTTTGTTTAAAAAGGAAAATAGTATAATAGTTGAGGTACCTATGCATCTATAGCATAGGAGATTTTGCAAAAGTCTCAGAAGAGAAACCTTCAGGTGATTGGGTATCCAGTAAATTAAACAGTTGGGTATCTCCTTGGCGCGCACGCTGCCCTTCTAATTCACCAGCCAGAAATAATGAAATGAGAAATGAAATTCCCTTTTTTTTAAAGTTATGCCCATGTTTGCAAAATTTCGACCACCACAAAATTTGTCAATATTTTGAAAAACACAGACAAAAAAATTTTTAAAAACAAATTTTTCCTTATATAATCCGACCAAGCAAAACCTTTTTATTTTTACGTCGAAAATTTTGGTAGAAAAACTAGGTCAAATGTACTAGTGGCACTTTCTAGCTCCTTCCTTAGAGAAACAATCTCTTATTCAAGTCTCAACCATTCTAAATGTTTGCCTTTAGCTTCTATTTTAAGATATTCTCAATGCCTTTGGTTTCTTTAGCTTAAGTTTGTAAGTCCATAATTTTCTTCTTGAAATTTCTACCATCCTCTAAAATTTGATCTTTTAGCTTTGAATTCCTTTTCTTGAGTTTCTTGATTTCATCAATCACAATGGTAAGTTCTTCCTCAATAGCCACTATAGCATCCTCCTTACTTTTAGGTTTTTCATTTTCTTTGTATTCACATCCTAGAGCTTCTTCTTTTATTTCCATGACCATGAAAATATTTTTTTCTCTTCCACTTTCCAAAAATATTGCATCACCTTAAGGTTATCAATTAATTTATTGGGTGTATAGGCTCTATGTGTCTTCTAAAACTTTTATTGGATTTTCTTTGATTTTTCTTCTTGATATGATGAATTTTCTTCTCTTTTACCTTGTCATAATATATCATTTCTTCACTTCTTTCACTTCTAACCAATGGACATTTGGTAGCATAATGACTTATATTGCCATTGTTAAAACATCTAATAATATACTTAAATTTGCACCTCATGGATCCTTTATTGAATTTCTTCACAAAGTAGGCTTCTTCCTCATTTCTTGAGATTTCTCTTGCTATTGAAAATTTGTTCTTTATGTTTCTTGATATGTTAAAGGTGACTTCGCACTTTGATGTTGTGTCATCCTTGGTCCTCATTTCATATGTCCTAAGAATGACATGCAACTCCTTCATCATCAACGTATATCACGAGAAGAGATCTTAATATCTATTGTACAATAACATAATTCTCAATCATTTCTCCAAGTCCATGAATAGTATTCACAACTTCATCCAAACAACAAAAGTAGGTGGCAATATTTTCTCCTTTCATATTTAGGCTTTCACATTGCCTCGTGTGAGTTTGGAGCTTAGCCTTTTTCACATTATCATCTCCATCATAATTATTTTGAAGCTTTATCCCATATTTCTTGTGCTAATGTAGATGGTGCCACATAGCTATCCACAATTGCTTTCCATATATCGTCCATGGGTCATCAAATAGGTGTGCATCCTAAAATTGCAAAAAAACATAGTTCTCATCGAACAATCAAGCTTGACTTGAGGAAAACCCTTGTGGCTTTCCATGTGTGTTCTTAAAATCATTTCTTCAAGCTTAGGCTTTTTTTAAGGAATCTAGCTCTGATAACAATTGAAGAAAACACATTCATGCTTATACTTAGAGTGCAGGGTGAATCAATATAATAATAATATATTTATTTTAAAACTTTAGCAATTATAAATAATCTTAAAGCAATGAACAATGCATCCACATAATTAAGATCTAACAAGAAGAAGAAATGATGCACACACAATTTTGTGTGAACACCCTTGCAGGAAAACCTTTGAAAAAATAATTTGTAGGAAATTTCTAACAAGTTCATAGGAAACAACACACATGACACACCAATTCCCTCCACTAAGAACTAATTCAACAAGAGACTATGATCCCTTTGAGTGAGAATTTCCAACCTCTTGTACTTGCTAAGTAGAAGGCACCAATCTTCAAAAATCAATGTGATTATAAAATTTTGAATCTACCCTAGATCCCTTCAAGCCCCTCAACTAAATCACTTCACAAAAGTACCTTCAACTACTACTCTCAAACCTTAACTCAAATTTGCAATATAGTCTTCAAAAAGTGCTTACAAATGTGACTTATATCTTCACATAATCTACACTAAGCCTACTTCAACCTTCACAACATAAACTAATGTAACTTCCATAAATCTACCCTAAAGATCAGATTGATCCACTCACATACATGTCTTATTTTCCTCCATAAGTCTACCCTTTTCCTTTTGCAAGTTTTCTCTTTGAAATGGGAATGATATTCAATGATTGATGATTAAAATTACCTCCAATACACCTCTATATATACACCTCCAATTGTACCCCTTCACCAAATAAACCACCTCTTCAAAGAGGTTGGTCAACAGTGTGAAGATTTTATAAAATAATTTGCTAATAGGTTGGCTAGTGTGGATCTAGTATTTTATTTGCATTTTAAAAACTTTACCAAATGGAGCTCTAAACACAAAGGAGGGTTGGCCCAAAATAAGAGTATTTCCATTTAATAAAAAAAATACTTCTCTCTAGATATGTCGAGCAACATTAATAAACATAAAATATATTATTTTATTTTGATTACTCATCAAGGAGGTCAACCATTTTTTTTCTTTATTTTATTGCATTGAAAAAGTATGAACCTAGTTGGCCCTAATGTTACCTCTAAATGTTGTGTTGACTCTCCTTTTCTAATTTATTGTTATTTATATCCACTCCTTATTTGTAGCATCTTTTCTCCTAATAAACATCTTAATTGCAATCCCTTGATATCAATGACAAAATTAAAACATGAGCTGACTAGAATATGCAAGCAACTAAGTTGCCCTTCTCAACATTCTTCAATGTACTACATGCAATTCAAACCACTAGCAAAATGTCTAAGCTTGACGCGCACCAATATAGTTGATAATGTCAACTTGTTCACTGTCAAATTGAGTTGTATCATAATGCTTTAATAATTGGCGATAAATCAACCAATGTTAGATATGAAATGCATGTAAATGACATCCCTTTAGTGCTATTATTGTCTAAAGTTTAGAGAGTACTTGGAAAATACATTACAAGAAAACAAGAAAAAGAGTTTAATGTAATGATATGTTTAATAATAAATAAACATTGCTTCAACATAATGAATTAGTCAATGGTAGAAAGAGATACGCCCATACTACTAAGTTTGTTACTACAAGCCCTCCAAGAGAGAAAGCTCATCCCATTTCAGGTGCCAAGACCTCACCCGTGGTGGTTTGTGGCCAAGAAGTAGTGGAGAATGTTTATTTCTACCAGTAACGTGAGATGGTGGGTAGATTTGTGGGTCTTTGGCCCTCTCTCCCAAATCTACACGATTGGGTAACCAACTATTGGAAACCCTTTGTCTCTAGTGATATTGAGCTTTACCCCTATGTTAAGGGGTTTTTCATTGCTTCTTTCTCTTCTTCTGAACATCAACATTTGATATTGAATAAGGTGTGGGTTTGGGCAAATCATTCCCTTTCTGCCAAACCTTGGACAACCTCTTTCAACCCTCTCATTGAACCACTCAATGTGTGTTCAGTGTGGGTTCGCCTTCCTAATATCCCACTTCATTTTTGGGATGTCTTGCTTTGAGGCTATGGGTAACTCTCTTGGCTAGTTCTTGAAGGCAGATGAAGCTACAACAACCTTGGTCCATACTAATTTAGCATGTATCTTGGTTGATTTGGATGTGTCTCATGAGTCACTCCCTGGGGACGTGGTGCTCATGGTTGGGGATACACCATGGAGACAAGCGTTGGATTATGAGGGTCTTCCCTTTTGCTATCGGTGGTGCTTCTCCACTGGTCACATGGCTTCTAAGTGTGCTATTTTGTGTTGCAAAGGTGTTTCTTCTTGGTGCAAGGATGATAGTAACGATCATTTGATTGTTCGTGTTGATGATTCCCTTTCTGAATCCTCTTCTAAGGACTTGCAGGTTGTTGTCGAAGAGGTTACCCCTATGTAAAATCTAGACAAGGCCTCAGCTGTTGATCGGACCCAAACCTCTTTTTTCGATTGTGGACTGGCTTTTTTTGTTGATCCAAGTCTTCCTCCTACTGCATCCCTCGTTGATGCCCCCAACTCTAACTATTTTTTTTCCTCAGGCTAGGAGGGTGCTTCTTCTCCCTCTACTATTGTTGCCTTGCACCTTGGTTCTACTAATGGTGTTCAACTTCTAAAACACTCTGTTTGATGTGTTGAAAGTTGCCCTAGTGGTGTCTCCTTTGTTGGGGAGCCTAAGGATAGTATTGCCTAGACAGTTTCCCGAAGGTGTAGAAATAACTCTTTCCCTTCTTCTCTAGCGGTGTGAGTATGGCCCTTCTTATTGGCCATTTTCCTCTTTGTTTAGTATAGGTTGTTTTCTAGTTAGCACCTTTTGTACTGACTAAGTGTTGATGTTGGCCCGACAATTTGTTGGATCCTGCTTTTGTAATGGGTCAACCCCTTATTTTTTGCTTCTTTTTAATCAAAAACATAATGAAATAGTTCATAAAATGTCGTGGAAAGGGAAAAATAAGGTTACAATGGTCAATCGAGCGTCAAATAAACATGAATATATGTTGATCAAAACATTGTTTTCACAAGAATCAAAACTAATTCACTTCTGATAACACATTAGAAACACCACC
The DNA here is from genome assembly GCA_027943335.1 of Chamaecyparis obtusa. NCBI lineage: Eukaryota > Viridiplantae > Streptophyta > Pinopsida > Cupressales > Cupressaceae > Chamaecyparis > Chamaecyparis obtusa. The sequence goes on along the minus strand of BSBK01003335.1, from coordinate 212,646 downwards.
CACATAATCATAGCCATTAGGTCGAAGCAAACTAATACAACCAAATACTAAAAACATTTCTATTTCTCTTTGAAATCAATGCAGATCATACTAATAAGGTATAATATTCTACTATAGGGTTGAAATAGTGCTTAATGTTGCTATTACAATAGGTACAACCCACAAAAACCTAAAATATCCTCCTAGAACATAGTATATTCTTCATCAAAATTGCACTAGTAACATTTAGCAATCAAAACTTCCTCAAAATACATCAGATATTTTTGTTTTACCCAACATACATAGAGAAATCAACTTGCAATAATAATATGACCTCAAGGTGAAATCACCAAATGTAGTGAGGAGGGTTTTCATCCCTCAAATTAACATTCCAAAAGGGTTTTCATCCTCATGAAATATGAATTTAATTTTTTTATCATAACTATTTCTTTCTATATTTTTTCTTTTTTCAATCATTTTACTTTTTTTTAACTTTTTCTAAAAAGGGATTTTTTGTTTTTTTTCTAAAATATGTTTTTCTTTTTTTCTTTTTTTTTCAAAAATGTGTTTTCCTTTTTTTTTTAAATGAAGTGTCTTTATGACCACTTTTTATCAACTTGAACCTAGTGACACTTTATCTACATACTTAAAACATCCTTTCTTTAACTAATTAAATGAATTCGTCAAATAAAATGTAGGAAAGCAATGTCTTGACAACTTTAATATTGAAATTATTTTATTTGTTTAATGCCAATTGGTATATAGGAAAACTTTGGAAAATAAAAAATGACTAAACAATTGATCACATGCGAGGAGACATTACAATCCTCCATCACCAACACTTGTTTGTCCCTAAGAATTTAGAAATTAGAAATCTTGATAATGTATTCTCCTTCTCATGTAGTATCATCCATTGGAAGATTTCATCATTTCACCAAATACTCTTTGATGCTTCTATTCTTTAATGTGTGTTATCTAAATTTAACAATTCCCTCTAGAATCAAGATGAGATTCCCTTCTTCACCCAAGGAAGACAACACAATAGAAGCAACCACAACATGGCCAAGTGCCTTGTTAAGGTGAGAAACATGAAATGCATTATGCACCCTACTTCCTTCTCCTAGCTCCAACTCATAATCTGCTTCTCCAAATATCCTCGTGATCTTGAGTGCACCATAAAATTATATCTTAAGTTTATTGGCTCCACTCTTTTTAACACTAAACTATATGCAGAGCTACAATCTCAAATAAATCATGTCGTTAACCTCATAAGTGTGCACAACTCTATTTTGATTAGCATACAAATTTCATTGCTTTTGTACATGTTTAAGGTTATCTCGTAGAGTTTTTTTACACATCTTGGCTTTGCCACAATAGATATTTGCCTCTTTGTACTCTATTGTCACTAAATAAGAGACTATTGAAGCTAGAATCTTCATATCCATACAATGTCATGAAAGGTAAGATATGTTGAGTATTATAACAATATTCTCTAATATAAAGCGATTTTATTCGAGCCTTCAACTTCCCTCAAACATAATTAAGTAACCTTCCACCAACTTATTTTCAATTTAAGGTTGCCCATCAATTTCTAACTGATAACTATTGCAAGGAGTGAGCTCAGTTCCAATCAACCTAACAAATCTTACCAAAACAAGTTAGAAACTTGCACCTATCGCTTACAATGTTCTTTGGCAAGTCATACAACTTAAATACTTGGAAGTATAATCACCAACCTAGGAAGCTCTATAATCTGGAGAAACAACAAAGTATGCAAATTTGGTAAATATGTTAACAACATATATGAAATGTTTATATTGTACCTTAGATAATTTGATGGTGAAGTCCAAGGAAATAATTTCCCATTTTTATTAGGAATAAGCAAAGGTTGCAACAAACCAATACAAAAAGTATGCTCATTTTTATTTTCTTGACATATTTCACATTCTCTAACATGGTTAAGGACATCATCCTAGAGCCTTTTCCATGAAAACCTCTATAGAATCTAACTATATGTCTTGATACTTCTTTAGTGGCCAGCAAGGGGAGCATCATTAAAAGCTCTCAAAACCTTCTTACAAGATCTCATTCACCACTACATACTTATCATCCTACACTGTATGCTCCAAAATACTAGTAGTAAATTGATTCTTAGCATATTCCACAAGAATTTTCTCCTTATAATCTAATACATTTTTTCTCATAGAGGGTCAAATGTGACATTGACAATGCTTAAGCCACAACATTCTTCATACCTTTAACACACTTAATGTCAAAATCATAAGATTGCAACATACTTAACAGCTTTTGTAGTTAAGCGTTCTCAAGTTGGAGTAGTACTAGGATGGGTGACCTCCCGGTAAGTCCCAGTGCTTCACCTCTGTGAGCATCACCTAGATCCAATAAGTGCTAAGTGTTCCATTCATTCTTGCGAGAGATGGTTTCATGAGAACCACTACTCATGAAACATGGGTCAATGAGTTTGACTCAAAAAACTACACACTTGAATCTTGATAGCAATATCACAATTTGACTTGTTGTGGAAAATATCTCCTACTTATCAATTGATGAGCTTAAAGGGGCATTCTAATGAATGGCTCATAAGGCACAACACTTGGTGAAGGTTTCATAAATGGGGTTACAAGAAGAGTGGGTTTAACCATGGAGGAAACTCTGTAGTTAAGCACGCCTGAGTTGGAGTAGCACTAGAATGGGTGACCTCCCAGGAAGTCTTGGTGCTTCACCTATGTGAGCATCACCTAGATCCAATGAGTGATAAGTGATCCATTCATTCATCGTGTGTGAGGCCTCACCCGGTACCATCATTGCATAGCTGACTTTTCCACTTTATGATTCTCATGTTGATACATTATTTTGATATATTAGACTCTTTTGGACAGAGATTTCATGTTTTAGATATTATGTGATGATCTTTGATTATGTGGATTATGATTTAGGACATATTTTATATGTTTTTGATTCACAGGCCTTGATGCTACGATATTGATGAGTTATATAATTTTAAGTATTATGATTTAATTTTATATTGATGCAAGAAATGTGAATCTAGTAGATATGATAATCAATTGAAATGTTTTGTGTCTTGAAACATGTAAATGATTAGGATATTTGTGATAGATGTGTTTTCTAGAAATATCATGATGTTGAAATTTAATAGATATTGAGTAAATGCATTCTTGAGTAAAGTGAATTTTATATGATGTTGTGAAATACAATTGGAATATATGATGTATTTTATGTAAACATTAATGTTCCATTTTCATATATATGTTATTGTTCTTTCATGAGCTACTGATATTTTGATCTAGTGTGCAGGAAATTGACCATCGAAATAAAATGAGGGGAAATCAAAGATGGATGTATGTGAAAATCATGTTAAGCCAATGTTAACTCCAAAGGGAGAAATAACCTTGTTGTTATATGTTATTGTTGTAAATGTATTGATATTGTTGTGTTTATTTTATTTATGCATGTCTACTTGGCATGTCATGTGTGTAGTAATGTGGGCTGACTTTATGTGGTGTCAATTGACACTTGTGCATGGGATTTGGCATGGCCAAGTAATTTGTCTTTGGTTAGTTGTTCACCTATGTGTCACCTTGTAGTGTCCCAAGGTTAGGTATCTTGGTTGAAGAGCCATGTGAGGGAATCTTATTTTAAATTTTTCTAAGTCAACTGTTAGTGGACTTTTGAGGGGTTAAATGTAGCCCTAGAGGTGCACTTTGGGTTGGGGGTCAAATTTTGACCAATAGGGTCATCATATCTCATTTTTGCCTCTTCTAAAAATGTCTTTTTAGAAAGTGACGAATTTGGGAAGTGTGTCATGTCTTTGTCTCTTTCAAATTTGGAACTCCCTCTTGTTGGAGAGAGAGAACACTTGGAAAAGTGTGTCCAATCATTTTTGAGGTTAGGTAGAATGTTAGGTAGGATTTTCTTTTTAGTGGGATGGAAAGGAATTTGGTAGGTTGATTGCCCACTCTCCAAAATTGGAGACTTCTTGTGGACTTAGTAGGATTTTGATGGACTTAGCAAAAGGAAGGAAAAGTTAGTAGGAAGGGAGCTCTACTCAAGTTTTATAACTAGGAACTCACGTTGCCCAAAGTGACATTGAAATGCAATTTTTTGGATGTCTTCTTCGATAACTTTGATTTGGCAATCTTAAATCTTAAGTCCATTTTCTGAAAAATAGACCACACCGTGCAATTCATGAATGAGTTTATCAATCCTCAAAATTAGACATCTATTTTTTATGGCCTTCGTGTTTAGAGCACGATAATGTATTCATATGCAGATAGTTCTATCATTCTTAACTAGAACCACAAAAAATGCAAAATGACTTATGCTAAGACGAATATGTCCCATGTAAAGGAGTTTTTAAATATTTTTTCTCTTACTTATTCATTTTGTGATGGGGATAAGTAGTGGTAAAGGTCGGCTTTGCTTCTTCCAACACAATCACATGCTTTATACCTCTATCTATTGGACTTCTTGATGTTAGTCCATGGAAAAATTTCATGGTATAGAGGATGTTCTTACATCATCTACCATCTTACAAACCATATAGTGATAAGAAAAAGCACTAAAGAATTGCAAGTGTGATACCCATAAATCAAATCATTGTTCAAATGAAAACTTTCATCCTAGAAAAGTCATGTCAACGTAGATGTAAACACTAACACCAAGAAATTGGGCACAAGATGAAGGTGAGATACTGAATTCAAAACTTTGTACCACAATGTAAGTAATCAAGGACGAAGTTATCAAGGAGCATCTTCAAAACTTTGTCCTTGATTTCTTTTCCAATCTCATTTATGTATACACAACCTTTGCAATTGATCATGGTGAATTGTACTAAGCAGATCGTGATATTTGAAAAATGTCAAGAGGCTCTGATTGCCACTTGTGTCTTACACTGAATTACAAACTGTTGGTTTTTATAGAAATGGTAAATTGGCAAGTGTCGATCAATGGACCTATCTCACATCTGCAACTAGGATGTTCAAAGTGAACGTCGTTTATAATGCAAACTGATTGAATATTTTTGATGTTCTATTGGGGTGTTCCTTAAGAAACATAGATTTTACACTCAAGACCTAGAGCATTGTCAACAATGTCTGAGATGAGCTCTGCAGAAATCTACCAAGTGGTTCTTGAATGACATCGAGCATTTTAACCCCTTCATTGGCCATAATGTACAATTCATTCTAGTAATGAACAAACTAGAAGGACAAAACAGCACTACCTTGACAATCTAAACAAAAAGTGTACAAGCCAAAAATTAGCAAAATAAAATGATATATTCAAGCCACTACCTAGAGTTCCACACTGTTGTGATGTAAAACATTTGATAAACATCACTCAAGGATTACCTTTGTCAAAATGTCCTCTCTACTGTTTCGTTCTGTTGGAAATTAGTGAAGTCAAGTGCCAAATCTAATACAAATAGAACAGGTCTAGCATTTCACCTCCTAAAAGCTCAATCATGCCAACAGCAAAGTAGGATGATACATAGGGACTTTATATCGACTATGGTGCATTGAAGAAGAATACTATGAAGAATTTGCATCCAACTTCTTTAATATAAAACCTGCGATCCATCTACTATAGAGCACCAAGGGTTTCTCCAAGCAAAATTTCAAATCATGGTATCATCACGTACTTATCAACCCATGTAATGTTTGAAAATTACTTTCATGGCAAAAGAAGGTTTATTTAATGGTTAGCCATGTCCAATTATTTGCTCAATGAACCTCCAGCCATGATGAGAGAGATGAATGATATCCTGCATGCCTTTGCACAATCTTTCATTAATGTATACTTGGATTACATACTAATTTTCAGCAGGACATAACAAGAACACCTAAAACATGTCCAACCAGATCTTCAACCATTACACTAGCATACACTTGTTATGCCAACTCACAGAAGCATTCCTTAGTCATTATTTCGATTAATACCGTATTCATGTCAATCTACCAAAGATTTGAGTGGTTCAATGCTTAAGACCCTCACAGAGCTTTGTTACACACTCTCATTAAATTGTCAGTTCTTTCTCAAAGCTAACAAAGGGAACAAGTAGAGAAGTGTTCCAAACAATGGGTCAAATCTTCCCTAAAAGACTGCTCTCCTTTAACCTTCTGCTAGTCACTACAGCTTCCTAAATTTTGAACTTATTGGGGAAAAAATCCTATGAACATGCTTATGAGAAACAAGAATGACACCCAACATTGTTCCTCTTCTACCGTTGTTTATTTATCTCCTAAAGTAACATGTTAAATGAAATGAAATTACTTTCATGGACAAACCGGTTCTTTGGGAAATTAAAATTGTTTAATTAGTATGAAACACCTGATTGCATTCCATTTCTAACATCAAGGAATAAGCTTGAAAGACTGAACCTGCTCTGCTTATAGGGTCAATCTTGCATTTATCATTATAACCATTACAAGTGTTTACAAATATTTTATAAATTTGCATTCCAGATTTATGGAAATGAGGAACCCAATAAGAGTGGGAGCCTAAGTTTATATTATGTTACAATGATTTATTTGACTGAATTTCATCTTCTGCAGTAAGTATTTAAGGATGCAGGATCCACATAAGTTATAATCACCCCCAAATGCAGAGAAGCTGCTATGTGACTGGTCTCATGCATACTTAAGCCGAATGGAATGAAAACGTTCAGGAATCATCATCAAGGAGAGTTGCCACCATTTTATCAGCAGCCTGAGGACTATTATTATTTACACTGGGTATAATGTTATCTGGTGCAACAAACTTGACAAACTCTCTTAACTCTGTGAAGCTGCAGTGTTCGCTGTAGGGGACCTCATAACTATGCAATGAAAAAACAAATGATAAGCAATCTCTTACTAGCACTCTTATGCCAAAAATATGTTTTTTAAGAGTATTTTATTGTACCGAATGATAGTTCCTTGCTGCCATCTTTTCCCAGGAGACTTCTTCTTTCCTTTCCCAAAACTCCATCCTGTTGGAGAGAATGCGACTACAGAATTATATCGCCCCTGCAATAATATGGGTTCGAATTAAGCATATTTTCAACTCTATGATGGGGTTGCAAAAGTACAGCAGTACGAATTACTTTGTTTCTGGGATTTTAAACTATAATCCTTGGCTGCTTAACTGATTCTCACCGAACAGTCCAGAAATCTACTTGGTCCATTGTAGGGCACAAAATGGAGAAGAAAAACTTTGAATGATACGAAAGAAAAAAGTAGTATATTATAGTTGTAAATCATAATAGTGGTACAATAATATTACTTGATAATGCTTTGAGATGAAATTCATCCTCTTGAAGTTGGCTATGGACCACAGGGGCACGACATGAATATGGCTTTCTTGTTCATTGGATGTTAACCACTGCATATCCTCTGCAGGTAGTCCCAAGCAGCCAAGCAACCGAAGCTTGGCTGCCCCAACATAAACTTTCTTCCGAAGTACCCTTGCAACTTCCAAGAATATTCTCTCCTTTCCTACCATTCAAACAATTAATTATAAGTGAGCTAGAAATAAAAACATCGAAGAGATGTTCAAAAGTAAAAGAATTAAATAATACCAATGGTATAAGTGCCAATCAAAAAGAGAGTTTTTGTGTTGAAGGCTTCTGCCTGAATAGCATCTAGCACAAACTGAATAACTGTCTCTTGCTTTGGAAAGTCGTACTGCACAAAAGTTCAAAAACTGTTAAGAGACCTCATCTTTGAAGATTTCAGTCAATTAGCAAGAGATATTTCTGCTATAAAAGGAGTCTTCTCCAATCAATTATATACCTGAGGATCACAATATGTTGTATCAAGAATAAGTGTATGAACATTACAGGATTGAAGAATTGGATTCATAACCATTTCTTGACAGAACCGAAAGTCCCCTGTGTGAAGAACAGGCTGCAAGATTTTGATACTGTCAAAAACAGAAAATCTGACATGACTTTGTTTGACTTGTAAGAAAAATGATCACCCTGCCAAAGATAATACAAAAATCTTTTCAATCACATTACTGAATATGATAAGAAAAATAGACAGTCCTTACCTTACCATTGGGTGGTTCAAAGAGAATGATAACTGAGCCAGGGCAGTGATTGGCATCAACAAAAGTCACATACACTCCATCAATGTTGATTCTCTCATTTAAAGGTATAACATGCAATTTATCCCATGAAACTCCAACTCTCAAGTTGACAAGACGAGCTGTTACTAATGAACAGTACACTTTTCCATAACGAAAGGACCTGGTAAGCCCTTGATAATCTGCAATAGCATGCCTAGCATTTAGAACATATGAGACATTGAAGAGAACAGAGTTTTATTGTCTCAATGCAAGCGGAGAACATAACTTGATAGTTTGGATCAAACTAACTAGATCAAACGAAAATTAAAGATACAACATACTCAATGCTAGAGAAAGAAAATAGAACTTTTCAGCAGCAAATAACGGCAAAACACTCTCTGTTCCCTTACGACTGTAATCCTCCTATCTAAGTCCTTAAAAATATAAAAACTGAATACAGCAAAAAACATAAATGTATTGCATGTTTCACATCTATGCTCTGCAGGAAAGACCAATAAAGATTAAATAAAATTAAAAGAAAGAAAGTTGTCCTTAATGAATGATGTAGTCATTGAATTCAGGCCGTGAAAAGAGCAGGTTCTGACTGTTGGCTGATAACTGTTAGCATTTTAAATTCCAACTTTCAATCTGTCACATCATAAACTAACTCTACATAGTGGAATTTTACCTTTTCCCAAACACATATAACCCAGAACCCAAGGCTCTTTACAAGTCAAACTTAGATTTTCCTCAATAGCTCATTTCTAGATTCATCCACCCTAGTAGGCTTTGGTGGCAAGATATTAGGCTGGGCAACATTCTTATGAAATGGCTTCCTCCACTACCCTAGTAGTGCACTATTGGAAAATGACATTCTTCACCGTGGAGTCATCTAAACACAAGGACCTTTGAATGGTGGCATCCAACATCATTGGCTCAAAAGCTCTAACCAACCCACAAAATACCTGTTACAAGCTGTAGTCGGTATAAAATGCCTTTTGTTATGTTGATAATATTGGCTATCCACCAATGTATTAATTGTTCGTATTAAGTTTCTTATAACTCTCCGATAGTTGATGTGTCGGTTGGTTGACTGTTGTGTTCCTCTTGGCAACCATCAGGTCCTTTTAATATGTCATGAACCGCCAAGGGAGGGGGTATGGTATCGTCAGATAAAATGTAATACTTGACCGACCATCACTGGTCTTCTTCTCTATAATGTATTCATCAGTGAATAAAGATATATTTTACTCCTATATCTAGTATGCATTGCCATCTATGTTATTATTTCACATATGTAATTTACTAGGTATAGCAGTAAACATTTGGTGTTGTTGCCTTAAAGAAATCAAGTTAGCATTGCGTGATTCATGCCCTTGGATCCCACTAAACACAAGAAGAGGCAACAAGGTGGTCAAAACTAAGTGATTAGGTGATCTTTAAGAATTGCGTAACAAAGAGAACAAAGGAGAAGATTACAAGAAACATTTGAGGAAAATCCAGTCTGACAATTCCTAAGTCGGGCCCCTTTCGTACAGTTAGCATCAAATGACAAGTGCGAAGAAGAAAATCTAGAACTGATAAACGTATTGCACAGCATTCAGAATCCATCCATCTCAGGAAATTCCATAATTAGAGGATCCAAAAGGGAGTACAAGTACAAGTTGAAGCCTGAAAGTACCCGAGATGTTGGGGACGTTGGAGGTGGTTGTGTGACACGCACATGACTAAGAGTGCAAAGAAAGCAACGGAGCGTAGCGATCAGAATAGTCCACCCAGCGCAGTGGAGAGTAGTACTAGGATGGGTGACCTCCCGCAAAGTCCCGGTGCTTCACCTCTATGAGCATCACCTAGATACAATGAGTGCTAAGTGTTCCATTCATTCTCATGAGAGATGGGTTTGTGTGAACCACTACTCATGAAACATGTGTCAATGAGTTTGACTCAAAAACAACTACACAGTTGAATCCTAATAGCAATATCATAATTTGACTTGCTGTGGAAAATATCTCCTACTTACCAATTGATGAGCATAATGGGCTTTCTAATGAATGGTTCATAAGGCACAACACTTGCTGAAGGTTTTACAAAAGGGATTGCAAGCAAGTAGGTTTAACCATGAAGGAAACTCTGTAGCTAAGCGTGCTTGAGCTGGACTAGTACTGGGATGGGTGAACTCCCGAGAAGCCCTAGTGCTTCACCTTTGAGACCATCAACTAGATGCAATGAGTCCTAAGTGTTCCATTCATTCTCATGAGAGATTGGTTTTCGTGAACCAATACTCATGAGACATGGGTCAATGAGTTCAACTCAAAAAAAAAACATAGTTGAATCTTGATAGCAATATCACAATTTGACTTGCTAAGGAAAATATCTCGTACTTATCAATTGATGAGCATAAGGGGCTTTCTAATGAATAGTTCATAAGGCACAACACTTGCTGAAGGTTTTGCAAATGGGGTTCCAAGCAAAGTGGGTTTAACCATGGAGGAAACTCTTCAGTTAAGCACGCTCAAGCTGGAGTACTACTGGGATGGGTTACCTCCAAGGAAGTCCTGGTGCTTCACCACTGTGAGCATCACCTAGATGCAATGAGTGTTAAGTGTTCCATTAATTCTCATGAGAGATCGGTTCGTGTGAACCACTACTCATGAAACATGGGTCAATTAGTTTGACTAATAAAAAACTACATAGTTGAATCCTAATAGCAATATCACAATTTGAAATGCTATGGAAAATATCTCCTACTTATCAATTGATGAGCTTAAGGGGCTTTCTAATGATTGGCTCATAAGGCACAACACTTGCTGAAGATTTTGCAAATGGGTCTGCAAGCAGATTGGGTTTAACCATGGAGGAAACTCTATAGTTAAGCGCATTCGAGCTAGACTAGTATTGGGATAGGTGACCTCCCAAGAAGTCCTGGCACCTCTGTGAGCATCACCTAGATACAATGAGTGCTAAGTGTTTCGTTCATTCTCATGAGAGATGGGTTAGTGTCAATCACTACTCATGAAACATGGGTCAATGAGTATGACTCAAAAAAACTACACAGTTGAATCCTGATAGTAATATCACAATTTGACTTGTTGTGGAAAATGTCTCCTACTTATCAATTGATGAGCTTAAGGGGCTTTCTAATGAATGGTTCATAAGGCACAACACTTGCTGAAGGTTTTGCAAATGGGGTTGCAAACAGAGTGGGTTTAACTATGGAGGAAACTTTGCAGTTAAGCGTGCTTGAGCTGGGGTAATACTAGGATGGATGACCTCCTTGGAAGTCCCGGTGCTTCGCCTCTATGAGCATCACCTAGATACAATGAGTGCTAAGTGTTCCATTCATTCATCGTGAGAGATGGGTTCGTGTGAACCACTACTTATTAAACATTGGTTAATGAGTTTGACTTAAAAAACTACATAGTTGAATCCTGATAGCAATATCACAATTTGACTTCTTGTGGAAAATATCTCCTACTTAACATGAGTTTGTTGTGCAAGTGGTGTGTTCTGAGGAACCATGAGGACATTGACTGCCCAAATCAAAAGGGAGTAAATATGTTGGACGTAAAAGACCCAGAGGAGGAAGTACTGACAATCACCAAACTCCAAACCATGAAGGCAATCTATCGTGACCCTCGTACGAAGAAGGAAAGACTTAGGGAAGCAAGAGGTGACATTAAACAAGCAATAGCAAACGAGAGAAGGGCCACAAATGGTGCTACCCGTACCCAAGTGCAATCGGGATCTGAGAAAGTCACAATGAGACAGATGTTGTAGACCATTGTACCCGTACGAGTATCTGACCTCCTACAAGCCATGCCACAACTGAAGATGGCCATTACCAACGTAATGGGTGACGGCGCAGTCGGCCAGAAACATGGCAAGCTCAAGGAGAAGTCAATAGACAACCTAGCCATTGATCTGATCTTGCTAACTATGGGCATTGGAAGGAAGTCGATCATTGTCGAGATGGAAATAATGGGACGAAAGTTAACAAACACCATCGTCGATGGAGGGTCGGGTACAAATGTACTATCGGAGGAGACATAGAAAGCCTTTGGCAAGCCAACACTCTGGCCACCAACCTTCCATCTGGTAAGTGTCGACCAACACAACATCAAACCACTTAGGATGCTCATGGCACAAAATCTCACCATTGGCACTCAACATTTCTTTCTAGACTTTGTCATCATTCCGCTGGAAAAGATGTATGACGCCCTCTTTGGAAAGGGTTGGCTGATCACAGCGAAGGCAAACCATAATTGGAAGAAGACACTCTCCATCAAGAGTGACAAGAGTAAGTGTGTCATCGACTTGCGAAGCCAAGAAGTGAGTCAGGAGTTGGCATGAAACTCAGAGTTGGAAAATGGAGAGTTGGGAATGGACGAAGGAAGGAAATGCATGGAACCAAATGTCGAAGGGGTGTTCGAGCTAGCCGATTATTCCGAAGATGAGACCAGTTCCCTAAATGGACTATTGCATTGGCAAATGGAGGACTACAAGGCATTCACGTCAACATGTAATTTTCTTGGAACCACAACTCCTGAAGATCAACTGATGAAAGAGTGTAAAGTTATGGATGATACATCTAACAATACCAAGACAGAAGATGAATGAAAAAAGCAAAAAGGGGAAAAGGTGGAAAGAGGAGCTAATGAGAGGAAAGCATTGCATGCTACTGTCATGTCCCCTCTCTAGCGCTGCTCTAGCTCAGTAAACAACTTGCTAAGCATAAGTTTTCCTCTAACACTTAGTCAAATTTTAGTAAATAAAGAGGAGGTTGTATTCAATAAGGTGGTGGGGTCCATGTTCACTTAAGTGACTCTTGATTTTCAGTCATGAGGATCGTTCCATTGCAATTCGATTTCCAAACATTTTCTATAAATTCCTTATGTTTTATGAAAGGGGCGCTAAATACATGATTGATGAATATTTTTAAGGTAAAGTATTATCGCTGGCTTAATTAAGAGAGTCGCCTGATTTATAGGAATTAGGTTGGGCATGGATTTTAGGTTTGGTAGCCTTCTTAAGGTTGGAGGAAGACTTAAGGCGGCTCATGTTTTTATGTTCTGATTTGTATTATCTTTCTCTGCCTGTCCTGGGACGAAAACCCCATGATAACAGCTTGGATGGCCATTCAAGGTCTGATCGTCAACGGATCTGCACAGTAACAGCACGTAGTCTCAGACAAGTGAACCAGACAGCATCATTTATCACAGTGTTCCAGATTTATACCCAGAACTGCATGGATTATAACTCAGTCTGTGACGTATGGGAAGCCGGCAGGTTCTACTATTTCAAGAAAGCATTTTAATTTCAGTTAGCCTATCATGGGTATTCTACTTGCTTAACTAGTGTTTGGAAACCCTTGATGTCTGAAATAAGGGAAATAGCATTTTCAAACAATAAGTTTCTTTAATGGATCTGATTATTCTTGTTTGATTCAATATCAAGGTTTGCAAATAAACTAAGGAATATTGATGCATGTTTTAGAGTAGGATCTTGATTGTTTATGACTGGCAAAGAATATTTCAGTGGTATCGGAGCAAAAAAAACCCTGCCAACCTATGGGGTTTAGTTTGTTTTTTCGTAATTTTTTGTTGCATGTCCTTGTAATAGGTTTCTATGCCCTCCAAAGTGTTTGAATCACACAGATACAATACAAGGAGTAGGTTTGGGCAACAAGAAGAAGAGGAAATAAATCCAACTGAAGTAGTAAAGGGGGAGAGAAGGAATGAAGACCCTAGTGAATTGAATAATCAGTTGAACGACTTTTTGACGGTGTTTGCACAATAGCAACAACAAATGATGCAGCAATTTCAAGAACGAATGATCACAGCAATGGGACAATTGAGAGTTGGACGTTCGAGGTCAAGAAGGTCCAATAGTCGCCACAGCAGAAGTGAAGTAGGGCATGAGAACCAAGACAGAGCAGCATCTAACATTGTGAGAACAACAGATACAAGATCTGATAGACCATTGCATCCCACCTTACTTCATCCCGTTGAGAGAGAACCAATTCTGGAGGTTGAGGTAGAAGAGACGCACATCACAGATGATATCATGGTGGCTCAAGATGAATATCTGCAACTTCCAGCTAATGTAAGGCAGCTGATAAATTTAAATCAGTTCGTGAACCAACGTAAAGGCAAAGTTAGGAGTCATCTGGAAGGGCAAGACAGGAGACCTAGAGGGCAAGCTAGACAGGGCTTCCAATCGGTGGACTACAAGGATGCCTTGAAGAAAATTACAATTCCAACTTTCAATGGAACCGGAGATTTATCAACTAGATCATGGGTTCATAAATTGGACACCTTTTTGGCACTCAAACCTACGGAAGAAGCAAAGGCGATTCAGTTTGCTACCATGCACCCGGAAGGAGTAGCATATGATTGGTGGCATCATGGACTTGTTTCCCAAGATCATGTCGTGATTCAATCATATGAAGAAATTGTTAATAGGTTGATCACCCATTTTGACAGGAAGGATATAGAGGTATATTACAAGGAGTTGGTCCAATTGAATCAAACCGAACAGCTTGAAACATATATCAATGAATTCCAAAAGATTACAATAATGGTTCTTGGTATAAATCAAAAGAGGGTCACAGTGCTCTTTGTTGAAGGTCTCAGTGACAAACTAAAAGGCCTAGTGAAAGCTCATAGACCTAGTTCGCTTGATGATGCTATTGGATTAGCAATGGATTTGAAGGTTACAACACCATATCGGCCTCCAAAGAAAGAGTTCAGATCTTGGAAAAATGATAAAAGGGCCCCAAGTCAGTTAAAAAACACAAGTTTTAATCAACCCAGAAGCACACCTTCAAAGGCTAACCAAGAGTCACAAAATGAACTACGGAGGAAGAAATTGTGCTTCTCTTGTAAAGAACCATGGCAACCATGACGTCGCTGCCTTGGAAAAGGCAAGCTACGCTTGATTGAACTACATTCAGAAGAGGAGGATCAAGCTAAGCTAGAAGATAGTTGTGAGTTAGGAGGACCTCAAGAAAATCAGCCTCAAAAGATAGAAATGGAAGACACTACTATTAAAGAGAACCTCGTGCATTGTCCCTTTGTTTGGAATTCTGAGAGGTAGACCTTTCCAGCTGAAAGGAGTTCTTAAGGGGCAATGAATGGTATGTTTAGTGGATAGCGGTGCCACACATAACTTTATTGATGAGGGCTTAGTTAGTAGGCAAGGACTACAAGCAGAAGAATTTTCAGGATTTAATGTGATTGAGGCAAATGGTTTTCCCCTAAGTTGTACCTATGTCATACCACAGCTGAAAATTCAGATGGGAGACTATACCTTAACAGAAGACTTTTATGTTCTTGGTCTCAATAATGTGGATGCTATTTTAGGCCTACAGTGGCTTGAATCATTAGAGAGGTATGTTCAAGACTTCAAACAGATGCAGTTAGAGTTTAAGTTTGAAGGTAAGAAAACCATACTAAAAGCTATGGCAGACGAAGGACCAAGGGTGGTCTCAGCAAAACGGATGGAAGCCCTCTTTTGCCATGATAATATTGAGTGGGCAGCCCACTGCTTTGTTTCTAACAATGCTGCCACAAATAAGGAACCCTCTTACCATGTTGATATATAATCTATGTTAGAAAAATATGGTGTTGTCTTTGGAGATATTCCTCCAAGACGTCCTCCTAATAGGGGATTTGGGCATGTGATTGAGTTGGAAGAAGGCTCAAAACTAGTTATAACTACTCCTTACAGGCATCCTCATCACTTCAAAGATGAGATGGAAAAGACAATTAAGGAGTTGCTGAAAATGTGACACATACGACCAAGTTCTAGTCTGTTTGCACCTTCAGTATTGCTGGTCAAGAAAAAAGATGGCACATTACGTATGTGTATTGATTACAGGGCATTGAACAAAAGAACTATTAAGAATAAATATCCTATACCCAGGATAGATGAACTTTTGGATGAGCTGCATGGTTCAATTTTCTTTTCCAAAATTGATCTATGGTCTAGTTATCATCAGATAAGTGTAACGGAAGAAGACACTCAGAAAACAGCATTCCACTGTCATTATGGGCACTTTGAATTCCTTGTTATGCCCTTTCGACTCACAAATGCACCAGCAACTTTTCAATCTTGTATGAATCACATTTTCCGTGAGCAATTGAGGAAGTTTGTATTAGTATTTTTTGATGATATACTAATATTTACTAAAACTTGGGAGGAACATTTGCATCATTTAGATAAGGTTCTAAGTATCATGGAACAGCAGTCATTCTTCGCTAAAGCTTCCAAGTGTGAGTTCGGAAAGTCAGAGATTATTTATCTAGGACACGTGATTGATGTTTAAGGGGTAAAGGTTCATCAAGAGAAGATACAAGCAATCTTGGATTGGCCATCTCCTAAGAACATTTCTGATTTGAGAGGTTTCCTAGGTTTATGCTGTTATTACAAAAGATTTGTACGAGGCTTCTCCCAATTAGCTTCTCCCTTGACTGACCTTACAAAAAAGGGGGCTTTTCAGTAGTCTACAGAGGCTCAAGTTATTTTTGAAAAGCTCAAGGACATTGTGAGCACGTCCTATATTAGCACTCCCTAACATCACAATGCCTTTCATTATGAAATGTGAAGCTTCAAGGTAGGGAATTGGAGCAGTACTAATGCAAGAAAGACATCCTATTATGTTTGAAAGCAGGAAACTCAGAGATCCAGAGAAATTGTAATCCACGTATGATAAAGAAATGTCAGCTATCATGCATGCCTTAGCCAAATTTAGACAATATTTGGTGGGTGCAAAATTTATTGTTAGAACTGATCATAATAGTCTGAAACATTTTTTGGAACAGAAGGATCTCAATGAACGACAACAAAAGTGGGTAAGTAAGATACAAGCATATGACTTTGATGTGGAATATATCAAAGGTAAGAAGAATGTGGTTGCCAATGCACTTTCTAGAAGACCCACTCTTAAAGAAATTTCCGCTGATTGGAAATCGCAACTGCTGTCTAAATACATAAAGATTCATTTGTTTGTGATCTAGTGGATGGAAAGGTACAAGATGATAGATATACCGTAATAGGAGAGGCGGTATATTACAAAAACATAATCTACCTTGTACCTAGGTCTAAACTAAAGAAGAGTATTATGAAAGCGTTACATGACACACCTCTAGTTGGACATCAGGGGTTTTTCAAAACTTATAGGCAGATAAGAGAGAGATTCTCTTGGAAGGGACTTAAAGACGATGTGTTATAGTGTGTCTGTGAATGTTTGACATGCCAACAGAATAAGGCATAGCACACTTTTCTAGCAGATCTTTTACAACCATTACTCATTCTTGAACAGAAGTGGGAAGGTATATCTAAGGATTTCATCACAGGACTTCCATGAGTACAGGGAAAGGATTGCATAGTTGTTGTGGTGAACAAGCTAACTAAATACTCTTATTTCTTTGTCATTGCCACAAATTACTTGGCTTCACAGGTAGCAAATTATTTTTTCCAAGAAGTGTTCAGGTTGCACGGTCTCCCTAAGACCATTGTCAGTGGTAGGGACAGCAGGTTTATCAGTATATTTTGGCACGAATTATTTTGTTTGGTAGGGAAAGAACTGACACCCAATACTAATTATCATCCTCAAACAGATGGGAAGACTGAAATTGCGAACAAGTGGGTTGAGGGTTATCTCAAAAAATTCGTTTCAGGACAGCAACGTGCCTCGGTCAAATGGTTGCATTTGGGTGAGTATTGTTACAATACTACCTATCACATGACTATTGGGATGTCTCTGTTTAAGGCATTGTATGGATATGAAGCTTTGTCATTTATAGATTTAGCCTTTGATAATAGCAAGGTGCCCAGAGCAAAGGAAACCATACAGAGTTACCAAAACATACTCAATGCTTTGAAAAAAAATATTTCACAGGCCCAGAACCAAAAGAAAATGTATGCGGACAGACATAGAGTCGAGAGGACATTTCAAGTAGGGGACTTGGTTTTCCTGCGTTTACAACCTTACAAGCAATCATCATTAAAAGGCAGCGGAGCAAAGAAGTTGAAAACAAGGTTTTCTAGGCCTTACAAGGTACTCAGGAATATTGGAGAAGTTGCATATAAAATTGAACTACCAGCAGGTAGTAGGATCCATGATATTTTGCATGTATCTTACCTAAAAATAGCATTAGGACAACAGACGGTTGTCTCTCCTGAATTGCCACCATTGGACGAAGAGAGGAAATTGGTTTTGGAACCTGAAGGTGTTGCAGATAGGAGGGAAAAGAAGTTAAGTTATAAGACTATTCGTGAATATTTAATTAAGTGGAAAGGGTTACCTTTGGATGATGCCTCTTGGGAAGATGAGGAGATACTACAACATCCAAACTTACGATTGCTTGTGGACCAAAAATCTTGGGAAGGGAGGACTGTCATGTCCCGTCTCTAGAGATGTTGTAGCTTAGTAAACAACTTGCTAAGTGTAAGTTTTCCTCCAACACTTGTCGCTTTTTAGTAAATAAAGAAGAGATTGTATTCAATAAGGTGGCGGGCTCCATGTTCACTTAAGTGACTCTTGATTTTCAGTCATGAGGATGGGGTCATTGCAATTCGATTTCCAAACATTTTCTTTAAATTCCTTATGTTTTATGGAAGGGGCGCTAAATAAATAATTGATGAATACTTTTAAGGTAAAGTATAATCGCTGGATTAATTAAGAGAGTCACCTGATTTATAGGAATGAAGGGGGCGTGGATTTTAGATTTGGTTGCATTCTTAAGGTTGGGGGAAGAGTTAAGGCAGCTCATGTTTTTATGTTCTGATTTTTATTATCTCTCTCTATCTGCCGTGGGACGAAAACCCCATGATAACAGCTTGGACAGCCATCCAAGGTCTGATCGTCAACGGATCTGCACAATAACAGCACGGAGTCTCAAACAAGTGAACCAGACAGCATCATTTCTCACGGTGTTCCAGATTTATACCCAGAACTGCATGGATTGTGACTTAGTCTGTGATATATGGGAAGCCGCCAGGTTATAGTATTTCAAGAAAGCACTTTAGTTTCAATTAGCCTATCACAGGTATCCTATTTGCTCAACTAGTGTTTGGAAACCCTTGATGTATTAAATAAGGGAAATAGCATTCTCAAACAATAAGTTTCGTTAATAGCTTTGTTTACTCTTGTTTAATTCAGTCTCAAGGTTTGCAAATAAACTAAGAAATATTGTTGCATGTGTTAGAGTAGGATCTTGATTGTTTATGACTGGCATAGAATATTTCAGCTACATAAAAAACTTTTCAAACAATCAAGGGAGATTGCAATGTCTGCTCGCCAAGGATGGGCCACAAGTTGTACGCCATAGTCTTTATGCAACCCAGGTCAAAAGCCATACAGTTTAAGAGCCAAAGGAAAGTTAAGGAGTTGTATGGGATCAAGCTTATCGTCATTGCACCGTGCAAAAGGAAAAATACACAGTCAAACTTGTACAAAGGGAGTACTCAATTATACTAGGATGAGAGAGGGTCGTATGTGGGAGTGAGAAACTTCAATACTATGTTGACATATTTAAGTTGTCATTGGTTAAGTTAGGGACAAACATCAATCCCACCGGAGCACCGGTAGACAAATCTATCACTGGTACTCATCTGTATGAACCAGTAGACCAAACAGATTGTTTACAACCGGTCTTATACGACATACAGGGGATGTATGAACAACCGGATATAACATTGATACCGGTCGACTGCATGATAATCCGAACTGGATTATGCGGAGCTGTTTCAGTTAAAATCCGATTATACGGAGCATTTACAGTTGGAACTGCAGTTAGCTTTTTAACTGGAGTTAGCTTTATTTCTACACAAATGTTTCAAGGTAAACTCAAAGATCATTTTGCAAGCTTTTTGCATGCATGATTTATGAATGAGTTTACAGCTTGGCGGAACTATGAGAAAGTATTTTAATAAGAGTAATGTCTTATAAATACAGGAGATAGCATACACAAGGTGTGTTGTTGAATATACAGACCAGGAGAGAGATATCTTCTGAGAGAAGCTACGGTCACAAGAAGTGAAAGGCAGAAAGGTTCAACAGCCAAGCAGAGTGGAAAGGGTATCAGGTATGATCTAATTAGACAAAAAGTGTCATTACAGATCATTGCTTTTATTGTGAAGCATATTCAAATCCCTCTATCAGGGTGAACCCTAACAGGATCGTTGTTTAAATCCCTTAACCAGGTAACATCTTAATTGGTGTTGAAAGTCCTTTTACAAGGCGGCTCCTAACAGAGTCAAGATCCTAACAGGCATTCTACCAAATCCCTTTACTGGGTAGCACTCTTACAAGTGCTTTGTAAGCTCTTAACAAGGCACCTTTATTACTGCAGTAGTAAAGTTGTGGGTTATGTCCCACCGTGGTTTTCTCCTTCTAACCGAGGGTTTCCACGTATACATACCAACGTTCCAAGACTCGCCGAGTCCATGCCTGACTCGGCGAGTCCAAGCCAGAGTCAGGCCAGCCGAGTCTGGCTGCCTCTGGACTCGGACTCGGCCGAGTCAGGCATGGACTCACCGAGTCCTGCCAAGTCCATGGACTCGCCGGACCCGACGAGTCCCAATGCCTAGACTCGGCCGGCAGTCAGCACTTTTCAGCACTTAAAAAAAGCATTTTTTTATTATTTCATTTTGTTTTTTTGGTTTGTTTTACCTTTTATAATATGTCTTTGACCTAAAAAGGTCATTCTATCACTTGCATAAGGAAAAAAGAGAGAAAAAAGGCTTGAGAGAAGAGGATTGGGGTTTTAGGAAGAAAACCGGTTGGCTCTCATTGAAGGATTGCTGATTGTTTGTTCAACTTTGTTGCACTTTGTAGCTTGCATGTAAGCATTGAGAGGAGTTGAAAGACGCATTTGGAGGAGGCTTCTACAAAGTTGATTTGCATTTCCATTTCTAGAGCAAATTCCAAGAGGTATGTTACTTTCTTTTTGTTGTTTTCTTTTTTTTTTTTGCATTCATGAATCTTTTTTTGTTTCCATTTTGTTTAGTATTTAGTATTTACAAATTACAATTTTACATTTCTAGTGTTGGTAAACCGTAAAATTGATTTTCAGTTTCTATAATATATATTGTAGTCTTATAGATGCTTATTTTGTTTTATTTATGATATATTGCAGCTGCCACCAGTCATCATGTCTCAGACTGAGGGTAGTGGAAGTGGAAGTATGCCTAAAACAAACCCGGATGCAGACCCTCGTGCCGTAGCAAGGGATGAGGCTTGGTTACATGCCATCCCTGGCCACAAAAAAGGAGTTGTTACATGTTGGCATTGTAGGGTAACATATAATGGGGGAGGCATTAATAGGCTAAAATATCATCTTGCACATATACCAAAGCGGGATGCTAAAGCATGTTTACTGGTTCCCGAAGATGTCAAACGCAGGATGATAGCTATTTTAGAGGCAGCTGAAGAGAAGAAAGAATTACAAAAGAAACAAGCAGAAGAAATGGCAGCCTTAGCTACACAGGGCTCTTCAAGGACACATGCTAGGACTCCTATTGGCACTAGTACTACTAGTACTACTGCATCTGCGAGTGTGAGCATTGGGGGTCAGGTTCGTAAGAAACCATCCACACTTGATTCCATCTTTGCTCCATGCACAACTCATGGTGCACAACCATCGCTTGAGGGCATGAATTGGAATAAGGAGATGCATGACAAAGCAAAACTAGCACTTGGAGATTTTTTTCTTCTACAACAACCTTCCATTCAATGCAGCAAGGTACTTATTAATATATAATTTTAATTTTTAATTTCTATGTCTTACTTCTCTTGCTTTAGGTCTTCTTTTTAATTTATTTATTTAATTGCTTTTAGGTCTCCATATTGGCAAATTGCCATAGATGCTGTTACTGTTTGTAGTGCGAGGTTCAAAGCCCCTAATGATGAGGAGCTAAGAGGTCCTATTTTGTCCCAACGAGTTGCTGATGTACAAGTTGAAATTGAGGAGCAACGTAAGGTATGGAAGGCAAGGGGTGGCACCATCATGGCGGATGGTTGGACTAATAGAAGAAATAGGACACTTCTGAATTTTCTTGTCTCCTCATCAGGTATGTTAAGTTTTTAAGCTATAAGACTTAAGTTATGAAATTATGAATTAGATTGATCATTGATCATAGTAGTAAGTACTACTACTAAATTGTTTTATTTTTTCTTAGGTGGTACAATGTTTTTGAAATCCATTGATGCCTCGGGGAAGACAAAAAATGCTGAGTATCTTTGTGAGGTGATGGAGGGAGTGTTGAAGGAGGTTGGTGAGGAGAATGTGGTGCAAATATGCACAAATAATGCAGCAAATTATGTTGCAGCAGGTAAAATTTTAAATTATTTTAATTTTTAATTTCTATGTCTTACTTCTCTTGCTTTAAGTCTTTTTTTAATTTGCTTATTTTTTTTGTAGGTAAACTTCTTATGGAGAGGCACCCCCACATATTTTGGACCCCTTGTGCCACTCATTGCATTGACCTCATGTTGGAGGACCTTGGCAAACTTCCTTGGATCAAAACATGTGTAGGCATAGGAAGAAATATTTGCAAGTATATATATAATCATACTTGGGTCCTCAACCTTATGAGGCAACACACAAAGCAAAAAGAGTTGTCTCGTCCAGGGGTCACTAGATTTGCAACAAATTTTCTCATGTTGCAATCCATGCTCAAGTCAAAGGCCGGTGTGAAAGGCATGTTTGTATGTGAGGAGTGGACAAGATCATCATATGCAAAGACCACTGCAGGGGCTGCCATGGTTGACTTGGTTTTTGATGAGAGAAACTTTTGGTAACCGGCCAAAGAGATTGTTGATGTAATTTTCCTTTTTGTCCTCATTTCCAATTCCCTTTCATATCATTATTTTTTGTTAAACACTTGTTTATAACTTTATGTTCATTGTTCAACTTCATTTATTGCAACTTGTACGGCCTCTTGTTGTTCTCCTACGGGTTGCTGATGGAAAGAAGCCCTCAATGGGATACATTTATGAGGGCATGGATAGGGTGAAAGAGACCATTCGATCCTTTTATGCAGGAAATCAGGATAGATATGGTCCCCTATGGGATGTTATTGATAGGCGATGGCACAATCTACTTCACAGGCCTATACATGCAGCGGCCTACTTCCTTAATCCAGCATACCAATTCAGCCCAAGTTTCAAGGCTGATGGGGAGGTGTGGAGTGGCCTCTATGATGTTATAGAGAGGATGTCACTTGATGTGCCAATTTCCACAAGTACAGTCCGTGAGGTAGAGATGTACACCAAAGCACAAGGGGACTTATTTGCACAAGATATATGCAAAAAAAATCGAATTGCATTGATGCCTGGTAAGAATCTATGATTCCAAATTCTAATTTCTAATTTCTAATTCTATTATGGTTTACCACTTTAGAATCTAGATTGATAAAGTTAAAGTTATAGAACTGATTTGAAATTTTCTTGTTTCAGATGCATGGTGGGAGATGTTTGGTACTAAGGTGCCAAATCTACAGAGGATTGCCATTCGTATCTTGAGCCAGCCATCTAGTGCTTCAGGATGCGAACGCAATTGGAGTATGTTTGAGCATATACACTCCAATAAGCGCAACAGGTTGGCCGTGAAAAAGATGAATGATCTTGTGTTTGTTCACTACAACCTTCGCCTTCATCACAAACGTATCTTGGGCACTGACACATCTCCAATTCAATTAGAGAACATTGATCCACAAGAAGAGTGGAAAACTGAGATGAATGATCCTGTCTTCAGTGATAGAGACTTGGAGTGGGTTGATCAGGTGGATCGAGAGGCAGAGGCAGTAGCGATGGCACAGGAGGAGGCTAGAGCACGAGGAGACCCAGTGCAGGACCCTGAGGCTGAGAGTGGTGGATCCGAGTCTGATGATGAGGATTATGAGGAGGGTGATGATGAGGAGGATGATGAGGAGGAGGAGGTTTCCGATGAGCATGTCACTAAGGATCCTGTTTCGGTTCAGCCTCAGACACAGGGAGAGAGGATGGCTATAGAGTCTTCCATTTGTCATTTTAGGCGTACTCGTAGGAGGGCATAGGCTACTATGAGGCTATGAGCCTTTATTTTGAATCTTTGATATATGTTATTTGGTTTAACAGTGTCAGTAACTTTAACTAGTTTTCTTCAGAAATCCGTATTTTTACTTATGTGATCTATGCAAAGTTGTGTATGTGTGCAAAGGAGTTTCTATTTATCTCAATTATTGTGTATTAGATGTTAATTGACTAAATATTGTAGGAAAAAAACTTAAAATCCTTAAAAATCTTTGCATTTCATGGGTTTTTTTATTTGCCGAGTCCTTGCCAAGTTCGGGCGCCGAGTCCGAGTCCGAGTCCATTTTGAGCTTTTCGAATCCGAGGCGAGTCCGAGTCTTGGAACTATGATACATACTGTGTTGACCTGGGTATTTCTATTTCTGTTTATGAGTGGTTGATTATATTTTGTTTATACTGCAAGAATATATATATATACAAGGTTTAATTGAAATAGAAATTGTATTTACTGATTCACACCCCCCCTCTCAGTAACCGGTTAGGACTAGCATACTACATGGAACCTAGAAAAAGCCATACGTCGAAGAAGTCCAAATGCGAGAGCAAAAATCTCTCTGCAAAATTTTCCTATGATCAAGAGAGAACGTCCACCATTCGCACCCAATTCGCACATGGAACAATACAAAAAGTCATGCTCGTACACAGAGGGAGGAACCAACAAACCATACGACAGAAGCATTATACAATACACCAGTGCGTACAGAAGAAGCAATTCTCATAAACAACTTGGGTCGTACAAGGAAGAAACCAAACTGTCAAAAAGATAGACCCGGCACGGCAAGCAAGGACATCAACTGTACAACTAAGTTGCAACAAAGGAAACCATTGTACAAATCGAAATCAAGTCACACAAAAACAAAAGTGTCATGTACAAAATCAAGTTGTACAGTGAAGGGAGTGGGTTGTACGAAGCTAGTCTATATGAAGCAGAGAACACACCGTACGGTGAAGGGAGTCGATCACACAACGTCAAACTGCACGAAGCAAAGAACATATCGTATATGATGAGCCTCAATAGTTCAACCTTTACCAATGCTAAATTTGTTTTTCCAATAACTAATATTGCAATTGTGTTTTGATTTGGAATGTGTTTTTATTTTTGTTTTGAGATATATTTGCCTTTTTTTAGTTTTGACTGCACATATGAGAAATAAGGAAAATGCTTGAAATACTAAAGCTATAACAGCAATGGGTCTTCACAATGATTCAACCATATTGCAATGCATGAACATAATTCCATATACAATCTGAGATTGGTTGCTGGAATTGACCTGGAATTGGAAAACAGGAATTGGTTTCCCTTCTCAAAATTGAATTCTCAATTCCAATTCCATGCCTCAATTCTAATTCCAGGTCTTGAGGTGGATTGGCAGAATGCTCATTTTGGACCAAAATTAGAATTGGCCTATACCAATTCACCAATTCCTGTTTTCCAATTCCAGGTCAATTCCAACAACCAAACGGGGATTAAATTTAAGAACAAGGAAGGCAAATATAAAGTCTGGTTTTAAAACCCAGAATTGTATGAAGCCTATGAAACCCCAAATATTGATATTAAAGTCAAATGGATGACTTACCACAACATATTTTGTTGCTGCAAGTGATATCAAACCCATCCACCACAAACAACGGTGATTTGGAGCCCAAACCCTACGTGTTTTACTATTCACGGTACTGTAGCATTATTGTTCACGTGGGTATTGTAGCAGCAAATAAAAAACTTGAAATCTGATATTAATGGCTGCAAATACAAGCTACAGGTTTGCCATTATTGGAGACTTCAATCAGCAATGAATTTACTCTGATATGCTTGAAATTCCTTCACCAATGCTCTATTTTGACCTCTGAGATGAAGCCAAACCTCAGGACAATCTTTAGCTGGTCTTTCACAACCTCAAAGGGCCAAATCATTGAAAGAGTACAAGCACTCCGATGCTGCTATGAATAGTTCTTCTGTAGAAACCATTGTTTCTCACGCACACCTCCCAAAGACAATGAAGCAAAATCAAATAATCATGTATGAAGTCGATTTGCTTTTTGGGAGGCTTATATAATTTCCTCACCCATGTTCTATCTCATGAAATGCTTTTAAATTGCTTTTGAAACCCATTAGGTTTTTAAGGAAAACTTTATTATGACTTCAAAACTAGGCGCTCACCGTTATGCAACATTAAATGTAGTTTAAGTCATTTTAATTTGCTTTTGTCATTGCCCTTATAGCATCAATGAGCGTACTTTTCACATTAATATAATGGCCCGCACTTAATAACATTTTATAAAGTTAAATAATAACTTTATAAAATAATCATTAACAAATAATATCATTAAATGCCACTAGAATTTTAATGTCTCCTTGATTACTCATTATCTCTCTATCCCGTTTGAACATATAGGTCAACCATTGTTTCCACTGCGCAACCAACTCCCTTAACAAAAATAGTAAGGGTCCCTCTCTAACAACCATTGACTTACCATAAATAGTAAATACATCAATTTGAGCCCAAAAACCACTTCCAAGGTAAAATTCAGAACCTATCAAAGCACTGGAGTTTACACAGACAAAGGAGGTGAGTACACCTCTCAAGAGTTTACTCACTACTGTGAAGAACAAGGGATAAAAAGGCAAATGTCTGCACCAAGAAGCCCTCAACAAAACGGAGTTGCTGAAAGAAGGATCTACCCCATCACTTCTAGAAAGAAGCAATCAGCACCGATGTGTATACATTGAACCAGGTCCAAGTCAAGAAAGGAACCGGTAAAACTCTATATGAGTTATGGTTTGGTCATACTCCCAATGTAAGCTATTTTAGAGTTTTTGGTAGCAACTGTTACATCGAAAGACATGTTTACTCTGGCAAGTTTGAGCCAAAGAGTGATGTAGGCATATTTTTGGGTTACTCAACCAAAAGTAAAGCCTACCAGTGTCTAAATAAGATGACAGGAAAGATGGTGGAAAGTGCAAATGTGAAGATAGATGAGTATTCAGAACCAAGGGATAAGAACAATCATGATGAATCAATCAGTCAATAGGATCATGATGTAAACAATCATTTAGAATTCAGTGAAATAATTGCCGCTAATGAAGAACAGGTAAACAGACCCTTGGAACAGGGTAATGTGCCTGAGCCAAGAAGGGATCAAAACATAAGACCGATTGCAGAAGATGAACAGGAAGTTGTTCATGATCTCGCTGGAAATGTTGCTCAAACGGAAAATGAAGACTGGGACCACTGACCGGTTCTGCCAACATATGTCACATATCACTCCACTAATAATATTATTGGTGACAAATGTGCTAACATTCCAACTAGGAGAAAGGCTAGAGAAAGTATCTGTTTACTTTCCAGCATAGAGCCTAAAACTACCAAAGAAGCTCTGGAGGATGTGAACTGGGTTAAGGCAATGGAAGAGGAGCTTGAGCAAATAGAAAAGAATGAAACTTGAACTCTTGTTCCCAGACCTAAGGACAAGAATGTTAT
Organism: Chamaecyparis obtusa; assembly: GCA_027943335.1. Classification (NCBI taxonomy): domain Eukaryota; kingdom Viridiplantae; phylum Streptophyta; class Pinopsida; order Cupressales; family Cupressaceae; genus Chamaecyparis; species Chamaecyparis obtusa. Next base: position 185,022 of record BSBK01003335.1, on the reverse strand, counting down.
ATGCACCAAGTGGGTGTTCAGAAACAAGCTGAATGAAGAAGGAAAGGTTGTGAGGAACAAGGCAAGGCTAGTCTGCAAAGGATATGCACAGGAAGCAAGACTAGATTATGGAGACCTTTGCACCAGTAGCAAGACTAGAAGGGGTAAGAATTCTACTTGCTTATGATGCACATAAAAAGTTTAAAGTAAATCAGATGGATGTAAAATCTCCATTTTTGAATGGTATACTGGAAGAGGAAGTGTATATAGAACAGCTGGAGGGCGTCTCATCCACAGAGAAAAATGATATGGTCATCAAATTGAAGAAGGATCTCTATGGACTGAAACAAGCCCAAAGGGTTTTGTATGATAGGTTACACTCATACCTCCTGACAATAGGATTCACAAGAACAGGAGATAATAGCAATATGTATCTAAAGACTGGTAAATTAGGGAACTTGATTGCTGAAATATTTGTGGATGATATCATCTTTGGAGGAGATGACAAAATGAGCAAAGACTTCACTGAAGAGATGAAGAAAGAATTTGAAATGTCCATATTGGAGCTATAAAATTCTTCATTTGTTTGCAAGTCCATCAACTCAAAGAAGGTATTTTCATATCTCAGTCCAAGTATATTAAGGAGATTCTTTAATCTTTTGGGCTAGAAGAATCAAGACCGGTTGGCACACCAATGATAACTAACTGCAAGTTATCAAAGGAAGATGTTGCTAAAGAAGTCAATCAGACACTTTACTGATCAATGATTGGCAAGTTACAATATGTTGTGCACAGTGGACCTGATATTGCACATGCAATAGGTATTGTGGCCAGATTCTCTGCAAACCTAAAAGAGACACACTTAATAGCAGTTAACAGAATCTTCAGATATCTAAAAGGTACTGAGGAATATGGTCTGTGGTTTCCTCACAAAAGAGGTTTTGAGATAAAAGTGTTCACCGATGCAGACCGGGCCGATAACATTGATGACAAAAAGAGCACAAGTGGTGGTGCATTCTTTCTTGGAGACAAGATTGTATCATGGACAAGCAAGAAGCAAAACTGCATTTCACAGTCCACAACAGAAGTTGAGTGTGTTGCTGCAGCAATTAATTGCACACACGTAATTGCTGTGAAATCAAGATCGTCCTATAGAGAATATATATGAGTATTATATTGAAATAGATTACCATTGTGATTGATCTTTTCACCAACCATCGATGTGCATATATATCTAATGAATGGTCACGTATATGAAGAGCCATGACCATACGTGGCTATTGCCACATAGGGTCATGACCCTTTATAGAGTAACCGATTCATTATACCAATTTGTTAAGCATCGTAACAATAATTATCGTGACTGTTAAAACAATGCATTTGAGTCAATAGTCAGTCACGATACTTATGTATCGTGATTGCTATTAGCAGATGTACGATACATAAGTATCGTGACTGCTATTTAATAGATGCACGATACATAAGTATCGTGACTGCTATTTAACAGATGCACGATACATAAGTATCGTGACTGTAATATATAGCACTTGGTTCGGTATTACCAACACAACATTCATATTATACACCGTCGATCGCAATAGCATTTGATTTATCAATACGATATATATATATATATATAACTCTGGTATATCCGAACATAGCTATACCTCAACACTCCCTCCTAGCAAGAGAGGATTTAATCAATAATTTTGAATTCATCATCATGTCCTCTGACACATTTCGGGACAACAACTTAATGTATGATGATAAATCAAGTATCTCAATATCATGATATCCGACACAATCCAAGACAACTTAATGGAGTCAATCATGATATGATTGTTATTACTAGGATCAAGATATCCGGCACACTCCGGGACAGCAACTTAATGTAGTCAATCTTGATATGACTAAGTAATAACATCACAATGATCAAGATATCCGGCACATTCCGGGACAGCAACTTAATGTAGTCTAATCTTGATTCACATGTTATGATCCCCGACCAATTTGGAACAACATAAAGAAGTCATTAGTCATGATCAATACTTATTATCTCAATATCATGATATCTGGCACAATCCAAGACAACCCTGTTAGGGTGTCAATCATGATATAGTAGTTATTACACAATCCAGTAATAACATAAGCATCAAGATATCTGGCACAATCCATGACAACCTTGTTCGGGTGTCAATCTTGAAGCTTGGTTAACTATTGTCAAGATCGTCACCTTGAAATAGTAACCCCAATCATTTACACAGAAGATCGTCATCTTCTTTGAATACAAAATGAATGGACCCATAAAGTCACCTTGACTCTTCTCAAAGGGTGGATCCACCATGGCCCATCCCAGAGAGTGGAAACCAAGACTTCCACCTTAGACTTGTCTATCAAAGACAAGAATCATTTAAGATAGAAAATGATGGATCATTGAACTTGAAACCTTCTTTTCAACTAAGGTTTTACTCCTCAACATACCATGGTTATCTGAAAGTACACAATCTTCTTTCTAGCAAGTGGTTTGGTAAGAATATCGGTCGTTAGTTCTCCACTGAATTGCATTTGTTTGTGTTGTCTCATAGTCTTGGTGAATTCTGAGCTTACAAAGTATACACTATCTTCCCATGGTAATAATCATAATTCTTTGCTACAATTTCTTGATTACTAGAGAACCAACAAAACATGGTCTACTTCCTCTGAATCAAGATCCTCGAATGTCTACTAATCCTCTTATGTCTACGAAGGCATACCCTGTTTATATACTCAACTCAGTGTCACTGCAGGATGTCACTTCATACCTTCCTTCCTGAGAGAACCAATACGAATAATCTGAATAGTCATAAGGTTACATCGGCTAGCATAAGATGCATTTTGATCTTTACAAAAGCCACAACATTAACTCTCCCTCTTGAACTTGAGGGAAGATAATAAAGACCTCTAGTATAATGTTTATCTCAATGAGTTGTAGTCTCATGATGTATGGAATGCCTTAATCAAGGATTCTATCCACGTGTATCTCATCGGCGATTCTATCCACGAGTTCCCACTACTATAATCTCAAAATTGTTTTACCTTCAATAGTGAACTCCCTCTCAATCAATATGATTGAGTTTGTCCAAGTTGACTGAATCGTCTATTTCCTTAGAAGCTAAATTTCGCCAACTTCTTGACCTTTCTGAAGATGTCAGAGATAGATTACGAATAGTTCATAAAGCTGAACTATCCGGAACATAAAAAAGATAGAAGCATACAAAATTTATTATTTAATGAATTACAAACTGCAAATTCATACGGATTAATAAAACATGAGATACTTATCTTTTCAAATATTTTCAAAAACATCCCCATGGCTAGGGACATAGTTAATTCACTTGATAATTCTTAATTCGTGCTAGGATTGCACTTTCTCCATATTCCATGAGTTCCTTATTTTATATATTCATATATCTTACATACCATTCCATATCATTCCATGCTCCATATTTTATATTTCTTTCTCAACCTCCCTGAATGAATATGTTTGGTCTCCCTCTTATATCGTTATTTTCTATAAGAGACATTCCTTTAAGTAGTAATATATCCCCTAGTGAGGTTGACCATATAATGGTTCTTTAATCCATGATAGAGTTCAAATATAATATTTTGTAACTATATTATACTCAGATGTTTGCTAGCAATATATATTCTTCGATTCTTTCTTATAATAATCTCCTATTGATCATTATAAATGATAATTCTTAATCAACCTTTATTTAGTCCAACTTATAATATAACTCACTAATTCTCATCCTTTGATGAATACTTATTATCTTTAATAATCTCTCATCACTATTTCATTACATTATTGAATAGAATTATATTCTATTATATTTCTTCTTTCCCTTATGTCATGTCGTATTCGATGATCTTCTCTAATCAAGTGCTATGTGTGGCACTTCAATTAAATCCAAGAGGTTAAGTTCTTGTCTCCCTATTAGTCATATCTATTTAGGGAATAGTTGGCACTTTATGACTAGGCTCCATCATATATTTCCATAAATCAGATAATTCTCAGTTTGTGTACGCAACTCTTAGAACCAAAAAAACATGATCATACAGGATATGGTTGTGGAAAAATCCAATAACCAAGTTTGGAAAGTTCTTTGCAAGAACTTAGGAGGGCAAAACCTACTAATAAATTCAAATTTGATTTGTAGGACAAAATATTCAACATTTGTCTTTTAGAGGATGAGATTTATTCCTAGGTTGATGTAGCACCCTTATTAAGTGTAACTCAAAGTGCCTCTTCCTAGAAAAAAATGATCGTCTCATTCTTTAGCTCCATCAAGGACACATGATAGTACCTCCATTTATTTTCAGATTATACTTTTTAACTCCACATTGTCAATTGTTAGAAAAACAAAAAAATGCCATGTGAATACCCAAGCCCTCGGCATTTATTAAACTCAATTTTGATGATCTCTAAAAGGCAATCCAGTTCCAGCTGGGAGGTGTTACTCAATATGGAACTGAGCAGTCTCTAGTGATCTACATTAAGGACATAGTAGCTGACACCAATAACTAAACAGAGGCAATTGCAAAGCTGAGTGCACCCAGATTGCTATTGATACAGTCGGATAAGGTAATCATTGAAGAAGACTGTAGCATTGAATAATGGAAAAGTAGCTTCATGACAATTGAAAATGTTGTGGAAAACATTAAACTTGTAACAACTTGGGATCCTAGTACCTTGCAGTCCCAGCTGTGAGATCTTATACAATAAGAACTTGAGCAGTCTACTGATCTATATCATGAACATGGTAACTGACACTAATAACCAATCATGGCATTGGCAAAGTTCAGGTGCATCCATATTGAAAATGGTAGCAACAGAATAAAGTCATCATTGAAGATGACTGTTGCACTGAATAAAGGAGACTAGCTTCATGAAAAATGAAGAAAATTGTGGACAACGTAAAACTTATAACAACTTGGTATGTCATTTTAAAATATGATTGTTACTATATTTTCTGCTCCGTAATTGCCCTTTTTTACCATTTTGTACATACTCTCTATTTAACCTTTTAATCTCTTTAACTTTCTTCATTTTACTTATAAATGTCAATTTCCAATATCTTTTCTTCATAAATTTTAAAAAACCAAAAAAATTTCCTTGGAGGAATTTAAGACTCGAGGAGTGTTGATGCAAGTTTTGTTCCACTTACACAACATGCAGGACTAAACACTCAATGCTTCAAGAAACATAGAACATTAAATCCTCTCTTGAACAAAGTCATCTCCCATGCTAAGCTTTGCAATGAAGATCATGAAATGACTCCAAGGTTCTTTACACTTGTGGATATCTAACTCAGTTGAAATGATGTGATTTGTTGGTTAATCACTTAGGCGGGCTTACGTAATTCATTGAAAGGTGTCAACTTACTTGTACTGCTAAAGATTTGGCTTTATAATATATGATAAAGTATATCCGTGATTTATATCACTTCCAACTTTGCTCTTCAAACTTCTACTATCTAGACTACTTCTATTTCTAACTATGGATGGGAAAACTAATGGATGGACTAGGATTCCTACCAAATGGAGGCTTGCCTGCGACTTCAACTCCACCTAGTGCAAAGCTTCAAAGGATCTCAAAATGGTTTTCATATCAACACCTTCCCCTCAATCCAACTTGGAGTACAAATTAAGGATCTAATGCCAATTGAACTTGAGCACAATTACTAGATTACCACACAAGGCACCCTTGCATCTACAAGGAGCTAGTGGCCTAGCTTTATAGAATCCAATCAAACATCCACCAACATCACCACACAATCTATCTATTTTTAACAACTTTGAAATAAAATCCTATTCTAATCATGGAAGTAGAAACCATGCAATAACACCAAGTGTTCCAACTCAATCACCATGTAAAACACAACAATGATAAGAAGAACGATAATGGCACTACTTAAGCAACAATTTTCTTCAATCTTCCAATGTTTACAAATGAGAGCAGAAGGCCTTATATAGAGGCTTCAAGAACAATGAGTGGCCAAGATTAAGAGGCAAAAAATCTTAAATCAAGGGCCGAGATTAAGAGGCAAAAGCCTTGATTAGGGTTTCCATAACCACTTACTACAAATATTTAATGCCCACCCAATTACAATTAAGCACCACCATGTGGGCCAATAGGAAAATTACATTGTCATTATGGGCCAATAAGAAAATTCAAATCCACCACAACTGGATAAGGATCTATGACATGTGGATCAATGAGAAGAGAGCACATGTAGAAGAAATCACCATCCAATAGGAAAATTCAAAATAATTGTGCACCAATGAAAAGATAGGATACATGGGCCCATGCCACTTGGCGCCAAATGGGCCAACCAAGATGAAGCATTCATTAAACAACCAATCAATATCCTTGAGATTCTGTGGGCCTACGCCATGTCATTGTCTTGGGAATCGTTTGCCTCATCCTCATTCTCCTTCTCACATTCAATGAATCTAGACACCATTTCATCAATCATTTCCGTGGGGACACTTGGCAAGCTCTCAAGCCTATATTCATAATAGCTTACATCTCTTGTATAAGTAGCACATGACCTCTTCCACTCAACTGCATTATATAAGACCATGAAGCTCCTAAGATGAGTCGCTGCCTCCAATTGCCCGAACTCAAGTGAATTTCCACCTCCAAAGCAAATTTCGTTCATCTTGTCCTGAATACCTTCCACAGTCAGCCTCTGAGTACCATCGGTCTTTTGGCGCAGCATAGCTCCTACACAGTTAAGCATCTCATTTTTTATCTTCAAAAGGGCGTCCCTTGTAACTGCGCAACGAGGCTCGAGTTGCCTAAGTGTATCGTACCTATGGGTAGCCGTCTGATGCCAAGCGATAAAATCAACTTCCTGTTCCTTTCCAACTACTCGATCCTTTATCAATGTATGCAATGGGACTTCCATTAATATCAATAAGTGAGGAAGAACTTCTTCCATTTTGAATGAATAATCTTTGCTCTGTCTTAGTATCTCTTCAGCTTGTTCATGGAGGGAGAACACAGTGTCAAATGTCTTGACGAACCTCTCAAGGAATATGCTTGCCTCTTCATTTACCGATGCCACCCATCTCCTAGCTTCTTGTCCCATTAGTCCAACTCCTTCTAACCCTTCCATAGATGCACTGGAACTCGGCCTAGGAGGAATGAAATTCGGATCAGCTTGCCGTATTGGATTCATAATTTGCCGGAGACGCTCCTTCAAACTTAATACTTCAGCCTTGTACTTCTTCTTTTTGGCCACTTCCTTATGTATCCTTTCATCAAGGGCTTAAATGGATCCATGTGCCTCTTCAACCTCTTGTTTCTTTGTTGCCCGTCCCAGTTCATATTCTTCTATGTCATAATCTTCAGGCTCGACATCTCCTCTTACCCTGTCCATCTTTGGGATTGCTACTTGTGCGATGCGATGTCCTAAGGCGTCTCTCGTGATTTGGTAGAACTTCTTCGCCGGTGCCTTGCCCTTGTCTTCCTCAACTCTTCTGATCAATTCCTCTGCACTTTCCACGGGTTGATGAGCTGAATCTGTTTTCATCATTCTACTTCATAGCCAAGCGGGTGCTGTGACTAAACCAAGCTCATCCTCGACTCCTTCATCCTCTTGGTTTTGCGCTAGAGCCTCATGTTCAACTTCTAAGTTCTTCCCAGTTTTTGGTGATTGATCTGTATCCTCTTGAGACAACAACTCAATATTAACAATCTCGTTTTCTTCCTTTTGTTGCTCTGCATCCCATGGAGGGGGTGAGTTAACCTCGCGTTCATCCTGATCCAGTGGGACGTAACTAGAACTTTTACTTGTTGTTGATTCATTGGTTGTTTGAACAGGTGCCTTTTCTACTATCATCGGTCATGGTGTTAGACCCTGGATCGGTTGCTTCTGTTTCTTTTGTTGTGGGTCTTGACTCTTGACTTCTTTTCTTTTCTTATCTCTTTCTTGTGGGAACTTGTTGCCACCTTGTTCACTGTGTTGACTTTCAAAACCATTGCTCCTTTCTGGCGGTGGTCCAGATGATTCTTCCTTGGGCTCCACTATGTCCTTCATGAGTTCATATGTTAAGGCGAGCCTCAATGACTGTAGGCGAGCTTCTTGTTCTTGCAACCACCTCATCGTGAAAGTCCTCACTGTCATCATAAGTGCATCCAATCCTTCCTCGCTTTTATTGTTCCAATCGATAGGTGGAATACCTTCTTTCTTTAACTTTTCATAATCCAGATGGAGATACCGCATATCATCTTCAACCTGGTCCGGAATCTGCATCCACTTGGTTGCCCTTATTAGCTCAACTGATATTTTGGAAAATGCCTGTCTCTTTATTTCAACATCATCGCTGGCATTAGCCCAATGATCCTCAATGTGTGCTATATGCCTATATTGGGCTCCATATGCCCTCCTGATTTCACGGAGCAGATCAAAATGTGCTCTTCCAAGATACAATCCTAGAGGATAGAACTCAAGTTCTCCTTCAGTTGCCTTTGCCGCCTCAAGAGTCGGACAACTTTCACCTCTGATGCTTAGTGGAAACACAACTCCCGGTTTACGTTTATGCTTTTGGATCCTGTCATATGCCAACAACTGTCTTGCCACCTCCATCAACACTAGCTTATCTGTTGGAAACCGAGGAAGTTTCTTTGGGCACATCGTGCTCCCTATGATTCTGATATAAGTGAACTTAGGAAATTGAATGAACCATGACCCATACATCTTTACTAGGTCTTCTGCTTCTTTGGATAGTCTTCTAAGCGGATTCCTCTGTAATACCCTCACATTACACATGACCAAGGTATCGTTGGCGATTTGAAAGTCGTTTTTATTACGAAGATGAAGTTGTGGGTAACAATTGTAGACCATGAATTCCCCCTTTTGACTCCCGACTTTCCCTAGGCATTGGAATCCTGGATACTTGCGAATCCACGCCATCATATAGATCAAATAAGAAGTCATGCGAAAGGACTTGGTGTGCATCACGGTTCTCAACTGTTCATCTATGTTATTACTAATCATCCACACCCAATCGAACATTTCACTACCGTTAAGGATAACATCAATGAAGTAACACATCCAAGTATCGAAAAGTGCCGCCTGGGGACTTCCCATAACTCGATTTAGCATCAATATCAAATCTCCCACATCCTCTTTGAAGTCAGCCCTCGTCAACTTGGATAACTGAGCACAAGTCCTCTTAGGTCCAGCTGCCCACTCTTTATCAATTAAGCCCACATAATGACTCATTCTGGCCTCATACTCCTTCATGGCATCCATCTTCGTCTTCCGAATATCAACCTTATGTTCTGGGATGTTGAAAGCATCTCTGATTGCACTTCCACTAGAGTGACAGCTATTTGTCCTTTGGGCGTGATGACCTCTCTTGTCGCTGGGCTGTAATTCTTTGCTATTTCCAACACCAGCTCAGTCCATTGATGCGTGGGTGGGAAAATAGCAGCCTGTATGATACCGTTTCTGAACATCTTCTTAATTTCCTTTGACTGATTGCTACCATATAATCTGTTTCTTATCGCTTCGATAATGAACGGTCCGAGGTTGGTATCTCCTACGTTAGCCCATGTTGAAGTAAAGCTGGACTCAAGAATCATAGGTTGCATTTCGTACTTAAACTGAGCTGCCCTTCGTGCCCTGCTGTTCTCTGCCACTCTGCTTCCTTTTCCCTTAGGTACAGGCTCATCTTCCATAGTGTCGTGCGCTGGCATGTCTCCTGCCTCTCTATATCATGGTCCCGACCTTGGAAAATTGGCGGTTCCCTCGATGTATAATTCCTGCAATACCAACACTTCGTTAAATTTCGGATGCAATTATACAATAGTTAAAACAATATCTAGATTTCAATTTGCTGTTATGCGAAGTTAAGTCCTTGTGATTTGTAACAGATTTGGAATTTAGTTAAATTATGCCCTCTTATCCCTCGGGATAGTAAGAAATCAGATAAACCTCTAGCTAAAATATTTTAGAGCCTTTACCCTGTCACTTTACTAATGAGGGAATCGAAAGTTCAAATCAAACTTTTGCCACGAATGCTAAAAATACTGCTCTGAAAGTGATGTTTGATGATGTCAAAGATGAAACCGGAGGTGCTTGGCCAGTCCTAGATGTCCTCAAATGACTGGCTGGAAACAAAGTGAAGGACGCCACAATCTGCCCATGTAAGTTCAGAACCTTATTAGATGCCTGCTATTGCAAATAGGAAACAATTTCCTGGAAAAGCCTGCACTGTGCCTAGAAGACTGCTCACTGCGATGGTCTTTTCAATGAACCTCGCTACACAAGTGATGGAAGCTCGCCATGCTGTTCCAGATCCGCTAATCTTGAAGGTCTGTAATGTATAAAGAAAGCGCTGCTGCTAAAACAAAGTCGCAGGTGCAGAGGAGAGTAAAAAAAAAAGGATTTGAATTGTGGTTGAAATGCTTGAGCTTCTCCTAAATATATAGGCGCTAATTGAAACTAGGAGAGGGCCGACCTGGCCACTTAATAAAATTTTCACCCAAAATGACTATAAAATAGAGGGCCGACCCTGTCGTTTGATCTAATTTGGGGAGAAACAGTCCCATTTAGGGCAATTTTGTGGCCCATGGATTTCGATTTTCAAAGCCTTTCAAATCTGCGTTTCACATAGGGCAGGACCCAATTTAATTAGGTCTGGTCCTAATGATTTGCACCCAGATATAAGGCAGGCCCATTGATTTTGAATTTGTAGTTGCCCAGATTCGTATTAAATTTAGGGCCAGACTAGCCACACGCCCCATAAATTAGAGTTTAATTTGTCTCTCAAGGCCTCATGTTTCATAATTAGGGCCGGATCTAATACCTAAGGCCACACGCTGGCAAATAGGACTTAATTTAATTGTTAACCAGATCCGCCCTGGCTTTAGGGCCTATATTGATCACACGTTACATATATAGGGCAGGCCCAATTTAATTAAAATCAATTTCTGGGCCAGATTTAATGCCTTAGCGCCCAGATCTGCATCAATTAATGGCCTCCTTGGGATCACACATCATGATTTGCCCTCCATTTTAAGTCTCAATGCCATACGCTGCCTAGCTTGAATAGGCCCACACGTTTCATCAATTAAAGGGCCGCTTAGACTCCCCAATGCAGCATGCCTTATGTTTAGGGCCAGATTAAATTTCGATGCCCAAATTTGGTGTTTCAATGAAGGGCCATTTGATATATTAATTTACGTGATTTAGGTCCAGGTCCAATGCATACCGTCCTATATAAAAGAGGAGACCCCAAGTTATTTCAATCAATTTTATTTGTCTTGTTGATCAGATTCGGATCCTGGGTATAACTGCTATTTTGAAGGGTCGAAATTTTGAATATGGCAATTGTATAATCAACTTTAAAGGGGCAGAAGTAGGTACAACCATTGCCCTTCGAAATCCGGGCCATATGCCTCATTATTAGCAGCCTAGAGGGTCTAAACAAGGCCTAACTTAAGTCTGTCATAAAAAACCCAGGCCTTAAAATAGTGCATTGTGAGATGAGACAATAGAATTTAATGCACGAAAAGAGGCCCCAGCCCCAAGATGAGACACGAATTAGATGGAAGTAAAACATGCCCGGCTCAAAGATGAGCAACGATTAGAGGGAACTAAAATGCATTCAGCTCAAAGATGAGCAACAATTAGAGGGAACTAAAACGCGTTCAGCTCAAAGATGAGCAATGATTTGAGGGAACTAAAACACATTCAGCTCAAAGATGAGCAACGATTTTTTCTAACATAGAGACGAGTCCCATCTCCATCCTGCTTCATAATTCGCCCAGTTCACCTCGTCTTCCATCCATTCTCAACCTCCAACTTCGCTCCATCTCTAAGATGACAATCAAAACAATCCCATCTCAATCCTTAGGCAATTTTACCAGTGCTACTTTCTCACCTCAATACTTAACCAATTTTCAACCAGTGTTTGCAAACAGCGGCAAGACGGCAAAAAAGGGGGGTCCCGATCTGAGATGGGGTGGTGTTGTGAAAACCTCACAACAAGGAGCTACCCTAAATATTTACCAGATTTCCTTGGTCGAGAGATCCCAGCATTTGAGATTCTCTATCCTCGCCACCAATGTTTCCATGCGGCTAAGACTTACTATAATTAAAATATATTTGAACATTTTACTTCCTTTGTGAAGGCCAATGTTCTGAATGAGAACAGCTTCTGCAGCGTTAGAGAAGTTCGTGACAGTATTCTTGGAGCCAGCAGTAAGAATTTAGAGAGTTCTGCCTGTCTTAAACCATATCCCTTCCAGAAAGCAAGCAAGGTCTTCAGGACCTTCTCCAAGCTCGAACTGAGAAGTTGTGGTGCACTTAAAATGGCTTTGACGAGCACATCCTCGTGCTCAAATATGCTCTTGAAAAACATCAACTTGGGAAGAAGGCCTTTCTCAGGGCTCAAACTCAAGATGTATGGATTGAACATCAAAAGCGTCGTCAGGGTTCGGCCCTCAAAACCGAAATCTTCCAACAGCTAGTGAGCTTGCGAATATATTTTATTCTCTTATAGGTTAGGCTCTAATACCATGTTGTGAAATTAAGATCGTCCTATAGAGAATATATATGAGTGTTGTACTGAAATAGATTACCATTGTGATTGATCTTTTCACCAGCCATCGATGTGCATATATATCTAATGAATGGTCACGTATATGAAGAGCCATGACCATACGTGGCTATTGCCACGTATGGTCATGACCCTTTATAGAGTAACCGATTCATTATACCAATTTGTTAAGCATCGTAACAATAATTATCATGACTGTTGAAACAATGCATTTGAGTCAATAGTCGTGACTGCTATTAGCAGATGCACGATACATAAGTATCATGACTGCTATTTAAAAAATGCACGAAACATAAGTATTGTGACTGCTATTTAACAAATACACAATACATAAGTATTGTGACTGTAATATATAGCACTCAGTTCGGTATTACCAGCACAGCATTAATATTATACACCGTCGACTTCTGTTGTGGAAACCTAAAGTGTATGTGAAGATGGTGAAGGTTGTGCTAAACTCAACTCCACGATAAGCTCATCAATTCGTAACTTAGATTCCTAAAGGGCCAATCAAGTGCTCTTCAACGAGCCCATGGTAACCTCAAGCTCAGAGGTGAGCCCATCAACCTCCTCTTCTTTCTTCTTTAAAGCATCATAATAGATGTCATCAAGCATGAGAAGATGATCTCTATCTAATAAAAGTTGTAGGTAATGATTTTTCATTATCCCCGATGCATCTCTAAGTGCCTCCTTTGCAAGAGAAAATTGACTATCACAATGCTCATCAATTTCAAGAGTACTCCAACCCTAAGCTGCCAACATCTCTTGAGCAACATTAAAATGCTTTAAGGCTATGGCAATCATACTGTCACTAACTTTCAGTTGACCAATCAAATGATGAGGACCCTGTGAGAAATCATTACCATACAAATTTTCTAATTTGTAATCAGCACTATGATAATAAGTTGATTCCACATCACTCACTAATTGATAAGTTTCAACATGTGTGCTACCAACATTGCACACATCAACATCAAAGGTACTACTGTTATGTACCTCATAGGATGTGTCAAAAAACATTGTAACAACTGCTAATTTAACAATGGCTTCGCAAACTTCTTCCAAGGTAGTTGCACGTCCATCCAAACCCAATGCTAGGACTCATTGCCAACCAATGAATTCTCTGATTTATTTTCCAAGGTCTGATTTGCAAAATCAGACTTGTTGTGGCTTGAATCTGCATCACAAAATTCATTTCTAACACCCAAATCTTGAGTGTCAGCTCTAGCGAACTCCATACATCTATCTTTCACATATGGAATGGCTTCTATCTCATGAGAAAGCTCAACATTATGACTGTCGTCATAAAAAACGGAACTGTTATCAATGCTGATAACAACCTCTACGGCCCTGTTAATGTCCACTTCCTCCTCAAATTTCACCTTCTTATTACCATATACAATTTGCTTTTCATTTCATGAACAATCTCTTAGTGCAAATATATCTTGAGCTATCCTATGATATTGTTTCTTTACCAAACCAATCTTATTGCATAGCCTTCGATGAAAGTCTATGAAATAATAGAAAGATAAAGTCTTTTTTAACATATTGAGGGAGATTATTATATTCCTCAAACATGCTAAGTGTTTCTTCCCTTCTATCACCCATCATATCCTGTGGTGACCAATTTGTCGTGGTTACATATGAAACCCCAAACCTAAAAGATGGGAGGAAACCGTTTTGATACTACTGTGATACTAGTAGGGTACTACACAACTACCTTACTAAAAATAGTAAGGGTACTATACAACCAACTACCTTACTAAAAATAGTAAGGGTCCCTCTCTAACAACCATTGACTTACTGTAAATAGTAATTCCAACAATCTGAGCCCAAAAACCACAGCCAAGGCAAAATCTAAAACCTAGCAAAGCACTAGAGAGGAGTGATGACACCGATTGCCCAATTAACTACCTCTAAAGACCCTCTATCCATATCAATTAGCCTACAAGGGTCGAGGTTAATAAGCTAAACCGATCATAAACCATATCCCAAAAAGGGTACATTACACTGTATGGAAGAAGGTCTTATTGCGAAAGGAATGAACCGTACAAGAAAGAGAAAGAGTCATACGGAGGAGGGCATGAACCGTACGAAGAAAGGAAGAAACCATATGAAGGAGGAAAACATGAGTTGTACGTGGAGAAGAATGTTTTGTTGTACAATGAACATCATCCCATTCATTGGTTGTACGGTATTAGGTTGTACGTCAATGACCAGAACATACGTAGAACACAACAGATGGTGTGGGGTCGAGGAGGGTCATATGGGAAGCCGCATAAGGAGGATGATATTGAGCCATACAGTAAACATTATACCGTACTTAGAGTCCAATGGTCGTACAACACAAGGTCGTACATGGGGAGTACATCGTACGGACAAGTGAGGAGATCGTACACAGGGAAATTAACTAAATCGTACATGAGTTCCAAGCTGCACATGAAGACAAGTTGTGAGCCATGAATGAAATCTCTATTTTCTAGCTCCAACATCATTTTTGGCATCATAAAAAATCAAGAAAATGGTGTGCGCCATGGAGTTTTGTGTGGTTTTGAAAGTGCTAATTTGGTCTTGGCGGCGGCGGCATTGCCCTTCGACCCTATCCAATATCGGGCCTGGGGTGCTGCCCCAAGACCCAATTTTATTTTTGAAGTACACTACAACTTTGAGTTTGTGTCGTAGAAGTCATTATCTACACTCTTGTCACTAGTCTTCCTGGATATTACTTGATGTATACTTGTCGTTTGGAAGATGACTTTTTCTTTTGGGGGTATGATGCAGTCGGTATAAAATGTCTAATTGTTCGTATTACGTTTGCTATCACTCTCGAGTAGTTGTTGCGTCGGTTGGTTGAGAATTGTGTTCCTCTTGTCAATCGTCGAGTCCTTTAAATATGTCATGTACTGCCAAGGGTGGGGGTATGGTATCATCAAATAAATTGTAATCCTTGGACAGCCATCTCTGGTCTTGTTCTCTGTAATGTATTCATGAGCGAATAAACATATATTTTACTCCTAGATCTAGTATGCACTGCCATTTGTGTTATTATTTCATGTATGTACTTTACCAGGCATAGCAGTAAACACAATCCCTCAATGAATAAGAACATGAGTCACTTATCCCTCACATCTGGAACCATGACCAAAAGCCTTTGAAATTTTGCTACATAATCATCCACGAAACCATGTTGTCTAAAACATGTCAAATGCTAGAAATACACTTCTAAAACCCTTCAAACTAACCCCTCTATGAGCTTTTGTGAGAAATCAACATATGTCATGATATAGCAAAGTCCTTGTGTTATCAAACCATGATGCCACCACGCATGAGACACACCCTCTACATATAGAATGGCAAACTTGACAGCTTCATCTATTTTCATAGGGCTGAGTATGTATCTAATTTTTGAACACATGCCCAAGCAATAATATTTCTAGAACCATAAAACATATGAAGTCTCAATTTACTCACTTTGTGCTAAGTTGCTAACGATCTCTATTAAATTGCAGCATAGATTTTGTCTCTTGTCACTCCTTGATCTATTTCTCGATATAGCATTACTATAGTGTTCAAATGAAATTTCCCTTCTAGCGTCTGGATCAAGTCTCATATGCTAATCTACAATGGCAGTGAAGTTGTTTGCAGTCTGATTTCACTCTTGACCTTCTTGTGTTGATTCTACTCTAGGCGAAAAGGGGGGCTAGAAAGTCCTCAGGGGTAATCCAACTGGGGTTTGAATGTTATTAATGTGATTTCTAGCCCCATACTAATCTGAAATACTTTCTTTAGCATTGTTTGGTGCAGATATGTTGTAGCTGATTCTGTTGGTTAAGTTTTACATTATTTGCACTAGCATTTGTCTCATTTGTTCTTGCCTTTGCAGGTATGCCTTAAAAACATCTTCCTATTCAGATATTTTCTTCTTACCTTTGCCTTCAATTCCACTATTGTTTCCCTGTGTGGCTGCTTCTACTTTCTTCCTCTCTCTCTCTCTCCAAGGCTCTCTGGTCTCTTTGACTTAACTGCATGAACAAAAAATTACCCAACAGACTGGCAGGACTGCCTGCTCTAGTACCCATGTAATGAGCATAGGATTTTCGTCTTTCCCTTGACTGGATGGTTAACAATTTTTTTTTACGAATAGTGTGGCAAGTGTCTATTAATAGTAAATATAATGCAGTATTCACAAAAAAGAAGTAGGGGGACCCAAGGTTACCCCTCAAAAGTCATACGGACAAAGCCCGGAGATCAAAATACACATGAGCAGAGCTTGGAGAGCTAACAAACAATGAAAAGCCATCTAAGCAGCAAAAGTGGCAAAAGCGGCACTGGTAGGCGGCGGCGGAGGATATCTATCAGCTGGCTTGATGGTTAACAAGTTCAAACTAAATAATGCAAGCAATTCTCACAACAGTAGCAATAAATTCATAAACACTGGTATTCCAAACGAGTCAGATGACAACAATCCCTCTTCAAATGGAAATCTTAGTTTAAAATGTAACGCAGACCTCAATATTGAAATGAGAGTCCATCTGGACAAGTTCAATTCAACATAAGCTTACAAATTCATTGATGAGCATTCACACAGATTAGAATGATAATTCTTCAAAACTTACAATGGCATGCCCTTATAACAGGTTACCAAGCATGTCCTAATGCATGATGACCAACTAGAAGAATGCAGAGGTCTGATTGCAATGGTGGAAGTCTACCTTCAATTCCGCGGGTGTTAAGTTGTGAAACCCTCAGCCAATAGTTGCCCAAATCGCCCCAATCTGTCAAGCCTCGATCTAAATATACTTTAGTTTGTTCTTGCTGGTGTTCAACAACCCTTCCTGAAACTACAATCGGTTGGCTATGTATATTCTCCTCTGTTGTTGACCTCCCTGTATAGTTGGTCGGGGTTCAACCTAGCAATTAATGAGCTGTGACCAATATATTGCTTGCAAGGGTCCCTATTTGATGTCAAGGTTCTGAAACTCAATCCTCTATTTCTCCCAAATCAAATTGTCCAGGCTATGGCTGCTCCCTTTTAAACTGTGGTAAGTTCACCCTCCTACACCCTGAGCACTACTGAAACTATAGTGTTCCAACTTCAGATCTGCACAGGTATAAGACATTAACTTAAGAGATTAGATTGCAGAATGAAGAAAGTAATTGAAAGAGGTTACGTTTTCATTAATCCTCTTCCACACTTGACAGGGGTTTCATCCTACTAGTACCACAAGGATAACATTTGCCAAAATCACCCATGATGCCCAAGCAACCAAAAAGACTCAACAAATATTAGCTCCTACATGTGGCATGTGACCAGCTTAGAGCTAGACTGAAAATCAAACCATGGTGCCAACTTTTAAAATTCAAAAATTAGATTTTTATTTTAAATTAAAATCTATTCATTAAGAGTTGGTATTTAAAAACAATTTTTCTGTAAATTAAATGTTCAAGTCAGCTTCAAGAGGTTGGGGACATGACAGGGCACACCAAATTTCCTCCATACACGCACACAAACTGAATGCTCTTGTGTTTCCATTAATCCTATGAAGACAACAATGGTACGTAGACAAACAAGACCAACCTTAAAACATGGTAGTTGATTGAAGAAAGACAAGGATTTTGATTACTCTTGGACGTGATATGAAAAATTTTGTATGGGTACAACATTAACTCTATCTATTCAGTCCAAGGCAAAACCAAGAGGATACATGCCCCTTCAATTTTGAGCTCATGTGGTTAAAGGATCAGTTCCTAAAAGATGCAATGCATCAATGACAGGATGCAACATTCTATTAATCAATGATATGCATAGTAGCTCAAAAGCTGAAGATAGAAAAGACAAAACATAATGACATACAAATTTATGAATAATAAGGGTGGAAGGGTATTCAAGCCCAAATTGATAAGGTGAAGCTCCTAACACAAAATCAGCAACCTAATGAAGAACAGAATAGATCAGATAAAATTTTAAGTGAAGAATAGAATAAGATTATAGTCCAAAAGAAATACACTAGAAGTTCATCCCTAGAATACTCTCAAAAGATAATAAAGAGCTTGATGATGAAATTAACAATCACGAGATTCACTCAAGAGCTTTCACCTTCCAATGAGAAGTCGCTTGTTTCAAATGGTTTCCCATCCAACCATTTCCAAGTATGTAGCTTCATCAACGACACCTTCTCTTCTATATGCATTATAGCTATAAATTTGTTTCATTTCTATTCTTTTGGTCGGTCTTATAGACTCTCACTTGGGCTTTTAGACACATGGTTTTGTCTGCAGGGGTCCTAAAGGACTGCACTTACCTTCTCTTTCAAAGATGTTTGAGCCTCTAAACCCACACTAATCATGCAAATGTCATCAATTTCTGGTTGTACGCCATAAGTGATTTAAAATAGCACCAAAGGAGTAATAATTCACCTTGATCAAATGATTGTTTTTTGAAGAGTGAAATAGGCAAGTCATGACCATCAATATGAATTTAATTGTGGATGACGGGCTAACTACATATGCTTATATCTATGCTGAAATCAATCTTAATAATCCTCACCCTAGTTCCCTTAAGGATTGGGAAATATACAATAGACTTTGTTGAAATATGGTAGCTTCGGTCAGATAAAGAAATGATGATCGATTGATAATATGTGTGTGTATATATATGTCAGTATGTACTTACATATGTATACACACATATATATTTAATTGTATATATATTCATGTCATCATTTGCAATAAATTCTGGAAATCGATGATCACTTATATAACTGATCGAAATCTGCTATATTCCAAGTATATTATCAATCTGCATTTAGAGGTTATTACTTGCAGATTATTGGCATTTCATGTTTCATTTAGGATCCCAATCAAGCATCATTATCGGTGATCATTTCCAGATTGGATATTATTTATTAGTGCAAGATAAATACAGATCGAACTTGGTAAGCATTTATGTTTATTAAGTAACAAACCCCGATTAGAGATCGGGTGTTTAGTTAAGATGAAAAGGCACAATTCATGAGACATCTCATGAACGGACATGCTCATGGGATGTGTCTCTTCCTTATATATTCAATGCAGATCCGATCCCCAATTGGAGACATCGAAATCAATAAATGTTCTGCTCTTGTAGATCGAATACCATTAAGGAAAAATTCAGACTTGTGAATTCATGATCAGTATTTAACATGGTATCAGAGCCTTGCTAAGGAAGATACAATTAGATTTGAGAGTTCAGAATACTCAAAATATAAATTCTATCTTGAGAGTATAATCACATTCCATTCTTCATAATGACAAGTGATCATCGATATGATGAAGTGCAGCGGCTATATGGTTTCAGCGGTGACATGGAATAAGAGTCTACGTGGAATAAGAACCTGGCAGAATATATCATTTAAAACGATATATATATTTTTGTTGCGGCAGCGATAACACACGGGTGATATTTCTTTTAAAGAAAGACCAGATTAAAACAAATAGAAGTCTATGTCATATGTGGATGTTGTTTGAACGTTCAGCTGCGGTTGTATTCTTAAATGCCAATATGGATGAGATTTCCAGTGGTATAATCACAGAGTATGTAGCAGCTCGGAAGGGATATTGCAACATAACTTCTCATACTGAAGAATGGTTCGAGTTCATGATTGAAGGAAGTAATGAATTGCAAATTAGAATGTATGCTCAATTTTAATTGTGTATGACCTCCAAATGCCTGTGATTACAACCTCTATATATACCAATCTGGAAGTATGATGCACGAAGGAAATATGTGTTCTTCGATATGTGATGTGCACTGCATAACGAGTTGTGTATGATGATCCAATGATGTCGTGTGTTTGCAAAGGATGTTCGCTAACAAGGAACAAAGGTTGCAATGGTAATATCATATGTTTATTTTCTGTTGGCCCAAGGTACGTGGTGTGGCCATGAACCCCGTGGAACATCCTCATGATGGAGGAAACCACCAACATATAGGACCTTCATTGGAGCAACTTGCATCTACTCATGAATAATGAGATAAGTACTTTTATCATCTTTTGAATAGTCCAGTTATTGTAGTCACTCTCTTATATGTATTCATAAGAGCTATTTGCCTTGATCTTTTCCTTTGTCTTCGGAGATGTTCTGGCAAGAAAATAAGAATGTTGCATTAGCCATTGTGTGAGACTCGATCTTATGAAAGTAGCTCCAAAATGATCTTGGATCTATTACTTTCATGTCATACATGGATCATGCTAGATGATGTGACTCTTTCGGAGAAAGATATCTCCAATGAGACAAGAGCAAGTTTATCACCCTCAAGAGTACTAATGAAGAAAGTTTGAAACACAATCTATTAAATGTGAGTCAGTTGTGTAGTCAAGGACATAGTTTGGTTTCTAATTCAGATTGTTGTGAGATTAGAAAGGAAGGTAAACATATTGTTGATGCAAGCAAGGCTACTATCAAAAGCGAGAAGTTGGGAGTGATTCCACTTGATCATTGAATTGTTGTTTGGACCCGGGGGGAGTTTTAATTGTCGTATTCTTTCAGCCCTATTTCAGTTATACAAGTTGGTTTCAATTATGCAAATTGGTTTCATCATTGATGTCAAAGGGGGAGAAAAGAGTTAGGGGGAGCAGCTTTGTTTCAGAGTAAGTCAGCTTGTTTCAGCTTACTTCAGATTAGCTCTTTGTTTCAGTTTTACTTCAAATGGTTTGCCTTCAATGACAAAGAGGGAAATTGTTGAACATGGTGTCATTGATGCCAAATGTTGATTATCAAGGTTGTTTAAACTTCAGAGAATTGGACTGCGCTGCTTGACATGGTTGAGTTGCTTGAGGTGCTTGAGCCACTTGACGTGCTTGAGTTGCTTGTTGTTCTCTAGTTGTGTGTCTACTTTGCAACTTGTCAACTATCTATTTGTCCACTTCACCAGCCAGCTTGTCTAGTTCTGATCGACACATCATCAATGACCTATTTTGTACGATGGTATGAATTTAATACTCCTTTTTATGTTATTGAGGAGTCTGAAGGTATTTTATTGAATGAACATATTGTTTCAAATTAATAATTTGGATGCTTGTAGAAGATGTGAGGAGGACGTTGTGGTTTTAATTGTTGACTATTTTTGGTGTGATAATATTCTTCAGCTGTGTCATATTCAAGGGAATCATTTTTTATATTGAAGTGGATGTACTGTATTCAGGCATTTTAATATTCTGATGACGGCTAGGCATGTGTTGGATATATACGACTATGGTCTCAAATTTATGGGTTGACTATTCATTCCTTTCGTTGGGCGGAGGAGTG
Organism: Chamaecyparis obtusa; assembly: GCA_027943335.1. Classification (NCBI taxonomy): domain Eukaryota; kingdom Viridiplantae; phylum Streptophyta; class Pinopsida; order Cupressales; family Cupressaceae; genus Chamaecyparis; species Chamaecyparis obtusa. The sequence goes on along the minus strand of BSBK01003335.1, from coordinate 163,137 downwards.
AAGGTTTAAATATGAGTGGAGCCTTCACTAAAAATCGGTTTTTTGGTTGTTGATGTCAAACTAGTAAAGTTGTGTGTTATATGAGCTGGGAGTGTAAAAAAACAAGCGACACATTTTTTTAGACATGGCATTTTGAAGATACGTGCATATTAAATAAGGCTCAATAGTGTATGTATGAAGCAGGTTGAAGTTGTTTGTGGACATCTAAGGTGAATTTGAAGACACAGAGTTTTGAAGATATCAGTAATAATTTGTATCTCCTTGTTGAACCGTATGCAGTATGTTTTAGGTGAATTTGAAGACACGGATTTTTTTAAGATATTAGTGTTAATTTGTATCTCCATGATGAGCCGTATGAGGTTGAATTTTTTGTGGGTTGGAGCTGCGTGAAGAAAAAGTAGAGATTGATGTGACAACAGAATTCATGATATCAGTGTATTTTGGGGTTGGTGCCTCAACTGACCAAAGTTGGTGCTTCAAAGAGGGTTGGTGCTCTCTATGAGTTGGTGCTCACTTTTGTAATCTGGATCGGTGCCCATCTCTTTTAATAAAAGCTATTGTATGCCGTGGTTATTTACCTAAAAGGGTTTTCCACAAGAATCTGGTTTGTGTCTTTATGGTTGCTCTCATTATGTTTTATGTGGTTTCATGCAGTTAAAAGTTTTAAAAGTTCTAAATATTGATTCACGCTCTTCACTAATATCTCTTAGGCTAGCAGGAAAGTTGCTCTAATACCATTGTAATATTCCCTTTTGAGATCACTTTACCATTCCCTAAATTCACAAATCCAAAATGAAATAGGAGCAAAATTCTAGTTAGAGAGGTAGTTCTTACTCAAATAAGATGAGATAAGTTGTATAAATATTTGAAGTCTCATTTCTCGTATCAAGTTGATCTCTTAGATCGATCCCCTTTATCAAATGGAATCCTTTTGCTTAATCTACTCTCAAAATCCGAATATTAATTTTTATTTCTGCTCCTTTTTTGCTTGATATGAAATCTCCTTTATACTTTATTGATGAAAGGGTCGCCACTTTTCATTATTGTTTTTAATAATAATATATTAGTCCCCAAATTGTTGTCCCTTAGATGTCCTCCTCAAATGAAACATTCTCCCCTTTATATCTTCCAAAGTCACACCTCTTCATCATGGCTTCACTTTGCAAAGGTCACAAACTTCCACAATTACCACCCTTTGGATGAGTCACAACCCTTCATCATTTATGCCTTTTGAAAGAGTCAGTCACAACCCTTCAAAATTGTCCTTCTTTGGAAGTCATAAACCTTCATAATTACCACCTTTTCAAAGATTCCCAACCCTTCGTCATTTATGCCTTTCGAAAGAGTCACAAACTTTCATAATTACCATCCTTTTGAAGAGTTGCAACCCTTCATAACTCTTGCCCTTTGAAGGACTCACTTCATTTTTTTTCCCTTTATTAATTGAAATGAAATGAAATGTTTTTAATGACATCCACCAGACCACCGGTCTAAGGGACCAAAAAGCAAGTTAGGCATCCTACTACGATTTCTCCAAGCTGTTCCTTTTGTTGTGGATCCGGATTAGGAAGCTTGTTGTCTTGTGTAATCTTGCCTCTTCGAAAAGTTCCTTCATGCTGCTCACCTGCAGGCACTCCCTATACTCACTGTGAATATCGTCATATGCCCCACATTCCTTAATAAAATGCTATTCTGTTTCCACCACTCCCTTGCTGCACAAAGCACAAATTCTATCTTCCCACCTCTCTTTAGGGACCATCCATCTACCAGTTTCACATCATAAATGGTGGGAGCTAGTCCTTAACTAAGCAATTAGAATCTTGGCCTTTCCTTTAATAGTGGACCCTAAATATGCTTTATCCCCATGATCCCATGTGTGATTAAACTCCTTAACATAGTAGGCCTTTTTTCTTCCTATCAAATTCGTCCACATGGCAGTTCTGAAATTTTCTACCCATTTCTTTATTTCCAGATTGGTGTTTGGGCACTCCTCGAGTGTAATGTTCCATCTGCTCAACCATTTGTTGTTTTGTTTCTTCCACGTTCTTTTCCTACGTGCTAACTCCTCTTCAACCACCAATTTAGGCCAATGATGCTTATCCATACTTCCCACTTTTTTCAGATAATTCTTCCTTGCTTCACACCTTTCGTTTTCTCTTCCCTACTCTCTCCCCCTTTCAAATGAAGTTCTATTCTCCCTTTTTACATCTCATGTTTGAGGGAGTCGTGTTGTGAGTTTTTTCACACCATCGCCCCATTGAAAATGGGGACCCCCCTATTTTTGCTTTAGCAATAGATGTTTTGGCAATTCTCCCAGGTCGGTGATGTTAAAAGAGAGTTTGTAGTGGCCCGCAAAATTTGGAGATGATTCGAGAGGTTGAACAATGAGAATTTTTGGTGTGGAGAGGATCAATGGTGCATTTGAAAACGATAAAAACTGAGTTTTGTCAAGTTTATAACTTGATTTCCTAAACGTAATGATTTTTCTTACTAATCCAAATTAAAGATATGGACTGGATAATTCGATTTATAAGAAATCTTGATTTGACATTTTAAGCAAAAAAATTGGATTTTGTGGACTTGAAAATTTTTGGGAAATTTGGTAAAATTTTGCAAATTGTGAAAATTGCAAAAATGGAATTGAGCAATTTAATTGAGTAATTTTGACTAAACAATTTTTGAAAAATCTAAATTTTAGGTGTCAAAATTGCAATTTTAATGTTCATTTTTCACAAGTTGGCAAGCAAACCTTCGCAAGTTGGCAAGCAAACCTTTACAAGTTGGCAAGCAAACCTTCGCAAGTTGGCAAGCAAACCTTTACAAGTTGGCAAGCAAACCTTCACAAGTTGGCAAGCAAACCTTCGCAAGTTGGTAAGAAAACCTTCGCAAGTTGGTAAGCAAACCTTTGCAAGTTGACAAGCAAAAAACCTTCGCAAGTTGGTAAGCAAACCTTCGCAAGTTGGGAAAGGTGGTGTTGCAAGTTGGTAGAGGAGATTGTGCAAGATGGAGAGATCAACTTGGCAATTTGGTAATTTCGATGGAAAAATCCTTATGCTTGGCAAATTTTCCTTTCAAAATGGTCCATTAAATATTTTATTTCAAATGATAATTTGGGCTGGATTTTATATTTAATTTTCCAAGGAAAATTTAATGTCATTTTATAATTTAAAAATCAATGTCATTTTAAAAAATCAAGATGAATCAATGCAATTGGAAAATCAATTTACAATTTAAAATCAATGCTATTTTAAATTTCAATACAAAATTGATGCCAATTTGTAATTTTAAAAAATCAAAAATCTAAGAGGCCATCTTACATTCAAAATTCAACCCCAAGGTGAAATTCAAAATTAATTTGGAGGCCCCTTTGTGTGCTAAATTCGATTTATTTTAAGGCTTAATTGGTGTGCAATTCAAGGCAAGTTATTGGGTCCACAATTGGGAGTTTAAAACTTAATTAGGGGCCTACAATCTTTTTTTCAAATTTTAATTTTGGGGCCTATGTCAATTTCGGATTTGGCTAATTTAAATCCATAAAATTCTTAAAATTGATGCAATTTTGGGGCCCATGTTTTCAAGTTTCAATTGAGAGAGATTTTAAAATTCAAGGAAATTTAATTATTATAATTTTGGCCCAAATTCCAATCAATGCAATTTAATCAAGGGGCTGGAATTAATTAAGGTGAATTTAATTTAAGGGGATGTGATTTAATTTTATTTCTTTTTCCCCCATGCAAGTTATCCATTTTGGGCAATTAGATGGAAATTTAAAGAGGCGTTTGGGCATCATTTCTCATTGTTTCCAAGAGAAAATTTTATGATTATAAATTCTGGAAATGCATTTCCAGCCATGGGCGATTTTGTTTTGAGGATTTTGTTGGGCATTTTCATGCAATTTTCTCAAGTTTGAAGGCTTCTAGAGGTGGCAAATTTGTCTTGGGGTTTGAAGACATCATCTTGGCATTCATTTTCACCTACCTTTTGAGAAATTTTCATCTTCTTCGTGCCTAGAAAATCATGTTTTTTGTACCTAGATCATGTGGATAAGTTCATGTTTTTGTGGTTGGGCAAGTTAGTTGAATGAAATACAATAATAATCCTTACTCAATTAGCTTGATCAAATGTTATTTTCAAAGTTTTATTGGCAATACTTTATCAAATGAAATGGAGTGACTTGTTTCTTTGCCTTTTTTTAGGTTGGCAGGGGAATTCTTGCAACTTGGAGAGGGCCCTCTCGCAACTTGGTAGGGTTGATAGGAAGGAGGATGCAAGGTTCAGGTTCAAGTCTCTCAAGTGGCAAGGGAGTTCACATCAAGCTCAAGGCGAGATCAAGGGCAAGTTCAAGATTCATGTACATGAAGGCGTCACCATTTCAAGATCAAGACATCAAATGTACAAGTACAAGCAAGCAAGTTCAAGACATGGCAATGAGAAAATTCCTAAGGACTCAAGTAAGTAGGGATGTTGCTGCTAGTTGGTAGGCACGCTCCTGGAGGTTGGTAGGGGTGTTCATGAAAAGAGGTGGACAAGGTTGAGCATCTAAAGGATATCTTTCCTTCATCAAAAGATCAAATAACAGGATAAGGATGATGGGCTGGCAGTTGGTTGTCTCCTCCAATCAAAATGTTTCTCTTTCAAGCATGTGCAATCATATCATGCCAAATGTCCTATGTTCTCATTGGTTGAAAAAATTATTGTAATTTTCTTATTGGCCCACAAGTTTGGTGCCCTCATGTAATTGGTTGTAATTATGGCAACCCTAATTAGGGTTTATGGGATGTAATTTGGGCCCTTGATTTCATATTTTGCCTCTTAATCTTGGCCACTCATTGCACTTGAGCCTCTATATAAGGACATTTTCTCTCATTTGTAAAGAGAGTTATGTTGGAGAATTGTTGCCAAAATACTATCAAAATTGTTCTCTATTCATTGTTGTGGCTTGCATGGTATATGTACATGATCATTTTGGTGTACTTGCATGGTTCTTTACATCTCTCAATTAAAATAGGATTTCATTTCAAAGTTGCTTAAGTAAAAGTAAAAGTAGATAGATTGTGTGGTGATACTGGTGGATGTTTGATTGGTTGACTCTATAAAACTAGGCCACTAGCTCCTTGTAGATGCAAGGGTGCCTCGTGTGGTAATCTAGTAGTTGTGCTCAAGTTCAATTAGCATTAGATCCTTAATTTGTACTCCAAGTTGGATTGAGGGTAAGGTGTTGATATGAAAATCATTTGAGATCCTTTGAAGCTTTGCAAAAGGTGGAGTTGAAGTCACAGGCAAGCCTCCATTTGGTAGGAGTCTTAATCCATCCATTAGTCTTCCCATCTATAGTTAGAAGTAGAAGTAGTCTAGATAGTAAGAGTTGAAGAGCAAAGTTGGAAGTGATATAAATCACGGATATATTTTTATTGCACATTATGAAGCCAAATCTTTAGAAGTGCAAGTAAGTTGGCATCCTTGAATGAAACACGTAAGCCCGCCTAAGTGATTAACCAGCAAATCACATCATTTCAACTGAGTTAGATATCCACAAGTGTAAGGAACCTTGGAGTCATTTCATGATCTTCATTGCAAAGCTTAGCATGGGAGATGACTTTATTCAACAGAGGGTTTAAGGCTTTATATTTCTTGAAGCATTGAGTGTTTAATCCTGCATGATGTGTAAGTGGAACAAAACTCGCATCAACAAGTCGCAACTTTTCATTTAATGTCTTTTAACCCTTCATTAACTTAACTAAATTTAATTATGTTATATTTTGATTTAACTATTTTAAATTTTTATTTAAATTTTATTTTTATTATTTTATATTTAATTTTATTATCGTTAGTTATTACAAAATTCTGTTTCAAAAGAAGACATCACACATGGCTACCTGTACTCCCCAAAAATGGATTATAATTCAAGCCATCATATTCCCCAACAATTGATAGAAATGATATATATAGAGGCATATATTATGTACATTGTTGGGAACAATTGACCAATAAAGTACCAACTTGTAGCAAAGAAGGTGAACAAGCTGAATGATACAAAGGTTGGGTTTGACATCATCAACAAAGTTTGTTAAATGAACCTATAATAATAAAGCGATGTTTTAGAGGTATTTAGAGCTGTTTTAGTAAAATCTTGTTTCCTTGAAGAGCTTAGGTTTCAGTATCTTGGCTTTGTTTAAAATTGGGTGGATGCCATTTGGTGACAATGCTCTTAATTTTTTGTTCTCCTCAATCCTTGGAGAACACTAGTGATTATTGTAAGTTCTCATTTTGGCACCAATCTTTTTCAGTTTTTCAGGGTTTAATCTCCTCGGTATTAGGAAAACACTTCTATTTACAAATAGTGCTCGTTTTGTCACTAGCATCATCCTTCAACATCAATCATGTTCCAACATGTTTGGCTTCCATTTCCATTGTCTTGGTGAGTTGTCTGCAAGGTGAATGGTTAACATAATATTTGCACAAAAATAATAAAATTGTCTTTTTATTCACTTTAGTCTTTAAATATTAAAGTAATATATATGATTGCCAAAGTTGAATGCCAGAGTGTTATAGAGGATTTAAGTTGTTTTTAAAATGCTAAGGGGGGCTTTTTGAAGGAAAAAGGAAGCATTTGAATTTCAAAATGCCCTATTTTCCTCCAAACTCTATAAATTGGAGTTTTGGCTCTCATTTCATTTATTCAGAGTTTGCACACTAAGGAGATGTTGTAAAAATGGACAAAGGAACTCTTCCAAGTGCAGTTAAGGATGAAAGCCCTCTTCACTCTTGCTGGTTTTGGGTGTGAGATACCCATGCTAGCTGGTCAGATATTCTCTTAGGCAATAAGTTAATTCTCAAGATGTTTTTTGAATTCTAGGTTTCACGAATATGAAGATTTTGAAGGCAAATTGATTTACAAATTATTAGAGGTTTTGGTGATTGTTTTGGGGCCTTGGGCAGATTGTTGGTCTGTTCCAGAGCAGAATGCAGTTGTTTGTGAGTGTTGGGCATGCACCTTTTCATGGCTAGCCATACCCTCTTTCTTGGTCGCCCAATTTGAAGGGTCTAAGAGGTGATTCTATGTATTTCTCCAAAGGTTTTCAGATTGCAAGGCAATTACACTGGGCGCTTGTTATGAGGATTATCAGCTGGTATGGATTTTATAGACGAATTCACATAGTTTTGCAGGCAGCCCTTGCCTAGAAAACCACATGTTGCATAACTGGGTGTTTATTGGTTTTTGGAGGTGCTTATTGGCATTGTTTTGGGGTCGATCAGGTATTTTTAGCTGCTGCAGACCTGACTGAGACTGTTTGGGACAGATTTGACTAAGTTTTGAGGAGTTTTAAAGCCTTGCAGCCACTATGTTGGCACTAAGATCAGCACTCGAGTTGATGTTTGCTATTACACACCTCCAAGAAATCATTTTTCAGGCTTTTCATGGTTGAGTGATGAGTTGGGGATCTTGTTTCATCTATTGGTAATCAATGGTTGAGGTTGTCATGGAGTTTGAAGGTGTAATGTACCCTTCTAGAATTTGCCCTAGTTTATACCCTACAAACACAATTGCAATAACTAGGGTTAGAGAGGTGTCCTACCAAGTAAGATATTTCATCCATTGTGCTTTGAATATAAGTCCTGCAATCACCAAATGAGGGAGGAGTGCCTATATATGCACACACACAAACTAATTATATTGTTAGTGTAATATAATCTGCCTTAAGCTTTACAAATTGGTAATACAAAGAGATTTACAATCCTAACCTAGAGATTAGGTAACAATATAATCATGATGTATATTTAGGATTATAGAAGAAACATACTTATAGTACTAAACTCTCATAGCCTTAACAATAATGAGGAATGAGATAAGAAAGACATGATGAAGTGCCCTCATTTGTCTCTACCCTAATCCTAAGAGCAGAAACTCTATCTCCCTTGGCCCCATGCTTCATGGCGTTGGGCCTACCTAGTGGAACCTTTACATCATTCCCCTCCATCACTCTATCTCATTCACCTCTGATGGTTAAGGATCCTTTCCTTAGCTATCACAATAACTCACCCACATGAGTTGGTGGAAAGATTACAATAGGGTGCCCTTTACTCAACCCTAGGCCCAAGAGCAGAATCCCTCATTATTTATATTGACAAATATGCCTTTACATCATATAAATATATGTTGCAAATAAAGTATACAGAGTACTGATCCTCGTATGTTATTAATATAGATCTGATTTAAAGTGACAGCATGCAATTATTTGTATTAATAAAATGCAGTTATATTCGATGCATAAACAGCCCATCATAGATATAATGTGCAATCAACTTAAACAATGTAATATATTACGAAGTTCCATATCTACATTCAGATTTACTGACCAATGTGAAGTAATTATATACACACATATCAATAACAAGCAGACATAGATCAACCCGCAATGCTGCATATACCTATTGAGATGTTCATAGCATAGATTGCCGAGTATATAAATGTGCTGATAGACGGCTGAATATATGAATTTACTGATGTAAGTCTTCCTGTCTATCAATATCTGTCGTTTTCTTTCCTATTCCTTCTGCTTCAATCCTCTATCTGTGTTTAATTATGATGATCTGGTTGTCTTCTTCTTCAACATTCTCTCTGTCTGTGCTGAATAGAGCGTGTAAGAATGCATATATGTAATTTGCGTTGCATAGGATTGTGTTCTGAAAAGACATGTCCTTTCATGCTTCCAATCTCTTCTCAAGAGATCACACTTCTTCATAAGAGTCTATCCCTACTTCCTAACAGATGTGCATTAATTATAACATATCAATCAATCCAAGTAATCCTTGCCTTAATCCCGATTGGGTCTGTACTCATCTCCATCCTTTGATAATTGTTTGGCAATGAATCGTCATTGATGACAATAGCTTATATTGAATGTTAATCTCTCTATCAATCAAGGTGCTGGGAGAATTAACATCAAGTTGATTATATTTCAACAGGAGTCACTGTTTGTCATAGATTAACATAGTTGACAACATGCCTTTTATCCTTAATTGAAATTAGGGTCATCTGCTAACTGTTTTGCATTAGTTGGATGTCAATAAAAGCATCCTTATAACTGTCGATATCAGTTGCTGTTACGGATTATCGCACATGGTGTTTGTTTTCCATTGTCATATACTTCTCAGGGTTGGCTGAAGAACATTTCCAAGGATGGTGTGTCAATAGCCTTAGTCAATACTTGCCAATTGTAAGCCTTTCATGTCAACGTGTCAATTCAATTGCTAATAATTCATGTGACCAATACAAATGCCCTTACCATAAGCCTATGGTCTTATGTCTCAATCGTATTTTCTTTTAACAATATGTTTTGGGAACAATACTGATCATGTGATAAATGTGCCTAGTTTGAAAGAATGCTTCATATATTGCTTCTGTAGAATGCCCGATATATATTCTGTCTGACAGTGATTTATGATTAACAATACTCTCACTGTATAAAACAAGTTGCTTCGTCCACGTCATCATTAGGTTGTTCAATATTTATTGAATACCAAGGTTGCACGGAGACGGGGGTGCTTGGGTACTTTGGGGATGGGTACAAGTATAGGTACATTGTTTTTTCAAAATACGAGACAGGGGTACTTTGGGTACGTCAATTTTTTTAATATATAATTTAATATTTTATAGAAATTTTGAAAATATAATGACATTGAGTTTTCAAAACAAGAACAGTGATAAAGTTTATTGTCAAACATTAACTTTGAAGATTAGGTTCACAAATTGAAATGTCATACAATCATTGTATCAAAGTTGCAAACCGACTAGTGATTACATATTGAAATAAGCTTGATAAACAGCAAGCTGATACACAAACAAAAACTGAAACAAAAATCAGAAATCTTAATCAAGGTCCTCAGCTATGATGTTCTCCACTGAGTACCAGTACTTGGGTACGGGTACCAGTACCCAATATGCGTCCCAGAGGTATTTATACGAGTACCCATGCAACATAGTTGAATACCAAACAATATCGTTAGTATTTGCCATCTCATATCACTTCCTTATTAATTGCTCAGCTATAATGCAAGTTTATCAATAATGAGTCTCATAGTATAACCTTATATTTTATTTATTATTTATTTTCATATTTTAATTTTATTATTTTTTATTATTAAATCCCATTTTGGAAAGGGGACATCACAGAAGGCTCACAGTGAAGGTTTCAAGCTGTAGCTGACTGGATTTATGGCATTTTCACATCAGGCCTCTCAGAATCTTTGGTTTCAGATCTTTGTGAGCTGCAACAGGTTCTTTTCTTGAAAACGAGTATCACCAAGTTGACATTATAACAAGCTCATTGCATTCCCAAAGTATATATCCGTATTTTACAGCAGTGTCTTTTCAAATAAATGTTTGTTGTTGTTAAGCTATTTGGCAAAACTTTTCAAAAAGAAAAAATACAGGTGTTCTTACAAAGCAAAACTATGCTGACAGAGAAAATTAATAAATAAAAACCATTTCTCAAATGTGAATTGTAATTAAGTAGGAAACCATCATTTCATGTTTTCAAGAGAAGGAATTGCAACTTATGATTTTATGCACAAATTGACTATCCTATTCTGAAAACTAACATGGTTTCTATGTAGATTCCAATGCCTTCTTTGGATACATACTTTAAAAAAGAACACAAGATAAAGCAAACTTACGATCTGTATGAAAGTGAGTAAGGAACCAATGACTGCAATCTCCACTTAGATGACGAAAAGCATCCTGAAATGAATAAAACAAACAACCAATCAACCATTAAATGTATTCATACACTATCTACTATTGTAAACTGTCACCATCACTGTTTATATCTAACGTAATAAACCACATTACCACAGAAAGTTACTTTAAAAAGTTTATGGACAACATGAATAATTGAACAAGAACCAAAAAAAAAAACTTAGTTACATTGTTAAAATTTAAACCACAAATGAAAGCAATAGGAGGAATCACACTATGGATAGGAGTTTGAGTCAGCACTTTTTTTGGATTATAGAGAAACCTATTCGTAAGTATTTCAAAAGTTGGTATTTGATGGCAACATTTATCACCGAATGCAACTCTTATAGATAGAAACCAATTTTTCATAAAGATAGCAGCATTTATCATTGAAGGCAACACTTATGAATGGAATAGTGGGTACATGTTTTTTTTTAAATGAAATATTACAAAACTCATAAAGATGGCAGTCAAAATTTCAAATAAAAGGTGGTCAAAAATGAAAGAATCATAGTTGATAAATTTTTGCCTAATATAACATAGTTTTCACCAAAAAAATTGGAATGGAGGGTGAATTCCAAGACCTTATGATCTATCGCAAGACTTAACCACAATCTATTTCTATGGTTGGACCTAAGTGTTCATTTTTGTATTAACCACCCCTGATTTTTCTTGAAGTGTTTGCCTCAAGTTTGTTTTCCACTGAAGTAATTTGGTGCTTGTTGTTTCAGATTGTATTTTAGATAATACTCAAACCTATAACAAAATTAGTATATATTGATGACTTCACTGCCCAACAATACATTAGTACAGAATAATAAGAGCTGATTACAAAAATTCTTCAATCAATATTCATAAGTCGTATTTACACATTACAATTCAGTTTCCAAAAACAATACTCTGAAAATCAGACTTACAATTAATTTGCAGACCTGATAAGGACTCCCAAAAGTGAAAAATAACACTCAGAAAATAGTCCATCTCTTGTAAATCCCCAAATAGGATATTTTCTAAAATTCTGACTTCCACCCTAATTTCTGATTGTTAGGTTTGATATTGCATATAAGTTATAGAACATGGAAGGTAACCACAAGAAAGATAACTGCACTTGATATTTATTTCTAATACCAAAAAAATTCAACTGCAGAACTGAGATATGATACGTATTGTAACTTACATGTTCAACAAAGATATCCATTCATTGACAAATTCTTGTATTTTCTTATTACAGCCATAAGATACAGAAAATCTCATAATGATTTGCAGCAACAGAAATCTTCTATTATTTCAATAGCCTTCAATACACTGCAGATTAGTACCAAGGGCAGAATATGAACAGCAATAAGAATTATTCAAATTCCAGAATATGAACAGCAATAAGAATTATTCAAACTCCTGAGTTTCAGAATTATAGGACCAACTTTAGAAATGATGAAACCCAATATATATTGAGTTCAATAATATCAAACCATATCCCCCTTTTCATACTTTATTCCAAATAAATTAATAATCAAACCCATGGCATAATAATATTTATTTGCCCATTGCCAATAATAGATCAACTATAGACACAAACCCTATTGCACCCAATAACACAAATATTTCACTTCAATGTATATCAAACTTTGCCTCAAACAAAGTATTGAGACCCGTTCTGAACTTTTCAAACCATCACCACATCGCAAATGGGGGCCCCCTCTTTTTACTTGTAGTTGTTAGGTTAGTTAGGTTTAGGCAGTAGATTTGGCAATTTGGAGCTTTAATGGATCGAGGAGTGGTATAGAAATCTAGTGGCCAAATTGTGATCTGAAGTGGGACGTTAAAATTGAAGTCCTTCGGGGTCAAGTTATAGTGGGTTGAACGTAAAATCCTAAGTATATTTAAATTTTGGCTAGTCAATTAGTCCAAAATTCCATATGAAGGCATATTCCATTCATAAGGGCCTTAAAATCATTATAGAAATAGATTTTCCACACTTGAAATTGCCAAAATCCTAAGGAAAATCATTTTTTCTTTAAAAAAATACACAAAATCCAAACTTATAATGAATTTCCCTACTTAAATTGACCAAAATCCGGACTTATAATGAAATTCCCTACTTATTTTGGCATTTTCATGGAAAAATTCCAAGGGTCCATTTGGTTGCTAGAATTAAATAACGCTGGAATTGTCAAATTCTAGTATTTGACAATTTTGGATGTTTTAAATCCAAAAAATGGTTTTTGGAATATGGTTGGAACTGTTTGGTTCACCTGGAATACATAATGAGAAGATGGAAAATGTTGTTTGCATATGGATTTCAATATATTATAAATTTTGTGTTACCCCCAATTCCCATTCAAGTGGAGTTGGAATTGATTTTCCATTTCCACCTATTTAGATGGAAGATTCAAATGTTAGTTTTGGGGGTAAATAGGAATTAACAAATCCCTATTCAAGTTTCATGTTTTGAACACAAACATCGAAAATGTCAATTTCGGGATTTGACAATCCTAATTCCAGTCTAATTCCAACAAACAAACAAGCCATAAGAGTTGAGGCCAAAATCCAAGCATACTCTAAATTTCCACCACTTTGGGTGACATTTGCTTGAAAATTTTCTTAGTATGGAAGTTGTCCAGACAAGAGTCATTTTTCCCCCAAGAGTGAGCTCTAAGACTGAAAATTTGTCTAAGTCTGAAACTTGTCCAGACAGGGGTCGTTTTTCCCCCCAAGACTAAGTATGGAAGATGAATTTTTTCTAAGTATGGAATGTGTCCCTACTAGGGTTGTTTTTCCCTTGAGCACAATGATGAAGCTTAAAATTTTCGAAGTATGGGAATTGTCCCTACAGAGGTCATTTGAGACCTGGATGTGGTACTTTGTTGAGCAGGTAGATGAGGAGCATAAGCACATAGATTGGGCTGGACTAATCAGTGACAACTTAAAGGAGGAACTAGAGAACTTGGAGCACTCAAGGAAGTTTTACATGAGTTCATATATCATATACATGTTGGTACAGACTACAAGGTACGATGGGCTAAAGTGCAAAGGAGCAATTGGCAGCGATGCTCAACGTTTAAAGGTGTATGATTGTTATCCTCAGTTGCATTTGCACGCCATGGATGATTATGTCAAAGTTAATGATGCATTTGCCATGCACATTGTTAGGACTTTGCAGAAGAGGTTTCACCTGAGATTATTAGTTGTCGCAATGAAGCTGGTGGAGTAGTACAGAGCATGGTTTATTCAATTTCCCACTTTCTCCTACATCATGTTGCAGGTTTTTCTTCACAACCATACAAGCTACCAAGGTATCCTACTAATAAAATGGTCTTGTTGGAACTCACTCGACAACTGACAATATATGACAAAATTCAGAAGGGCGAGAAAAAGTTGGGACTGGATTTTCCAATTTCCATAGGCGAAGATCAAGGTGAAATGTGCCCATGTTTGAAGGCAACTAAGAGATCTCAGGATGAATTGCATTTCTTCCATCTTCCGTTCCATATAAAAAGGCCTGACTTTGATCCTTACAACAAAATCAAATTAGTAGCAAGATCAAGATATCAACATAGAGTTCACCTCGAAGATTTTTGGGTGTATGTCGCTAATGAAAATGAGATTAGGAGAAGGATGAATTCCAAATTACCCATGAACATCATCAGAGCGTGCAAAATCTTTCATGTGCCCGATCGGATGGAGGAGGTTCTGAATGTGCTCCAAAAAGGTTACAATCCAGAAAAGGAGAAGGTAATTCATCCCTATGATAGGCAAAAGAAAGAGATTGTAGATCTAGATGCATTGTCAAAACAAGTCTTGGACTTTATGAAGTGGTGGATTGAAAGACAATTTGACAGGATGATCATAACAAAGGAGGACTGGACATACAAGTTGTTGGGTCATCAACCACTGAGGGATGAAAGACCAAAACACCCTTTAGGAGGAAGAATAAAAGAAGAAAAGGGTGTTGCTCAGGAAACACACGCAAGGAGGTTGGATCTTCATATTGAAGAACCACAACAGAAGAGACAGAGGTCTAAAAATGCATCGTCCTCACCTAATGGAACTCCAAGTGTGCAAGAGATAGGCACCTTTCCTGGGCAAGCAATAGAAACAAGCACAGGAAGGACAATTCAAGAAGGGCGCATGACCAGGTCAATACAAGATAGATTGAATATCAATGCCAATGAAGGGTTCCCACAAAGAAAAGGCAAAGAGCAGGATATCACCACCGAAGTAATTCTTGGTACGCTTCTAGAAAGAGAGATGATGGAGGAAGAAGCTCAAGAGGCAAAAGCAGGGATTCCTACAACAAAGGAAGGAATTAATACAGTAGAAGTCGAAGCTCCTGAGGAAGCGGCAAAAAGTCTGGGAGCCAAGGAAGAGATTGATATTAGGGCAGTCCAAGGACAAGAGCAGTTGGCAATACAGAGAGATCAGAATGCAGATATTCCAAAATGGTTGAGACAAGATTCAAAGAAGTCAAGAGAAGGAAGTTGACCCAACGGTTGAATTGCAAGAAATCCTAGACCGAGTCAACTGATCAGATGAGAAGGGAAAGGCTAAAAAGTTCACGAAGATTATCCGAGGAGAATCTGGGTCTAGAATCTTGCAGGTCACAACACCGGTGGTGGATAAGGCAAAGGATCATATTACTCTTGAAGAATATAATGTGACTGAGATTGACTTAGGTCCTGCATCCAGAGTGCAGGTCATGGAAGATTTTGATGACTCAACACAGGCGGTAAAGGACAAAATGAAGAAGCTTGAGGAGAAATATCAGAGGCAAAAGGGTGAAATCCAGGCCCTATGTGACTACATAAACAACTTACCTCGTCCAATTAGGGAAGAGGGTCCATCCTTCATTCCTTCAGTCATTCCAACAAAGTCAATCGAGGGGATAGACAGGATCAAGAGGATTGCACAAGGAGAAGAGGTCTGGATAGAGGGCATCCAGAATGAAGCCTACAAACATGTTGAGGATTTGGTGAAAATCCATGACAGAGCACTTGCTATCCTTTCCCGAATTCAATGTATGGAGGAATCTTGGGAAGATGAGTGCATCTGTAGGGATGAGATAATTACAAAATTACATGAGTTGATGGAGATACCCAATGAGAAGTTGATTGATGGCAGGGTTGTCAGAGAAGGTGAAGCACATGACTTTTCCAAATGGTATGGCACAGTGCTCATGGCCAAGGAAATGTTTGAGCATTTCATTGGGGAATCCACTCGACTGAAGGAAATAGTCGATAATATCCGACAGGAGGTCTCCAACAATGTCGCCTCACAACCTGAAGAGCAAGTTGGAGGAGCCCTTTCAGATGATCTTTTTCCCTAAACATGATTACGAGAACCTCTGTGTTCTCGAATGATATGTACATTGCTCAAAACTTGGTACCAGATTGGGATGACAGTTTGAATAAGTCTAAGCGAGCAATGGTTGCCTTGGAGTTCAGACAAGAATCAACACCTACCATCAACGTCGAGGAATTGGAGACAGTGCTAGATAGATTCCAAACATTTAAGCAAAAAGGTCAAAATAGCCAACAAATGCATTCAATGCATAGTGGGCATACATAGTGGTCATTTATTGCACCCCACTTTCCTTCTGAGCATGCATGCATAATGGGTATTTATTACCCACTATGGTAGTGGATTCCTTTTTGCGTTAATGCAGATTCTTCTTTGTTTGCCCTAACCCTAATTAGGGCAGAGGTGGCAAAATTTGGGCCATCGGTTAGTGTTTTGATCTGGGCCACTCGTATTTGGAAACCTATATAAAGGCCTCACTTCTCATTTGTAAAGGAGCGAATTTTGAGATTGTTGATAAGGGCTATTGAGACAATAAGATTTTCATTGAAGTTTGGTGATTCTTTAATGTGTCTTGAAGCTTGCTTGGTTTCTTAATTCCCTCATTTAGAATAGATTTTTTACATAAAGTGTGGTGATTGCAATAGAGAATATGATGATGTGTTGATGAACTACCTTTGGTTCATACTTTTGACGGTTTAATGATTGTAAGTCATTGTGCAAAGTTAGCCTGAACCCCATATCTACATATGCTTAACTTTTATAATTCTTGTACTTCCTAACGGTGTCCATGGTAGTATGAAAATCTCTTGCATAACCTTTGAAGATTGCACTAGTTCACGTGTAGTTGTAGTTTAACTTGGCGAAGCAGAACTCAGTTATTCAAGAATTTGTCCAACAAAATCCTATATGTTGCTATCATTACCCTTAGGAGTACAATAGAATTTATGAACCCTAATCCCTTTTAATTTTTGCATATTTCTAAAAACCAAAAAAAAGTGTTTCATTACAAATCTTTTGATAGCTCCCATCCAGCATGATTTGAAATTTATTCATGAAATGAAAATGTAAGGCCCCTTGTGATATTCAGCAAATCACATCAACCACCGAGCTTATCCACAGTTAAGACCCGACATAAAAGGAACCTTGGAGTCATTGTATGATCTTCTCGCAATCTTAGCATACACGAGACTTTGTTCAAGAGAGGATAAGATACCTCAGTAATTTGTTCTACTGTTTGGTGAGTCATAAAACACACATCAACAAGTAGCCATGGTGAACATCACATTGAAAAACTCCATGATGCTATCACGTTGAGTGAGACTCCATGCTAAATTTTTGTTTCCTCACAAATGGGTGTAGGCATTGTGAGTGTCATGTTGAGAGATTCCATGACATGAATACTTGAAAAGATATATCTCCTTTGCTAAGAGGGAGTGTTGATATTTGTAGTTGCAGGAGCTATCTTGATTCCTATGATGGTGCTCTTTCATATACTCGCGTTTGGAAACATTTAGAGAGGATAAGATACCTCAGTATTTTGTTCTACTGTTTGGTGAGTAATAAAACACACATCAACAAGTAGCCATAGTGAACATCACATTGAGAAACTCCATGATGCTATCACGTTGAGAAACTCCATGATAATTTTTTGTTTCCTCACAAATGGGTGTAGCCATTGTATCATGTTGAGAGATTCCATGACATGAATACTTGAAAAGATATACCTCCTTTCTAAGAGGGAGTGTTGATGTTTGTAGCTGCAAGAGATATCCTAATTCCTGCAATGGTGCTCTTTCATATACTTGTGTTTGGAAATATGAAGAGACATGCGTTTGGAAAATGAAGAAACTTCCAATTATAATATGAAGAGTCTCTCGGTTCAAGTCTTGAGAAGTTACATTTTGAAGAGCCTAGGCATTATATATAATATATCATTGCTTTGTGTGATGTGATGTTTGCTGAGTTGGCTTATTCTATACAACAAATATAAAGAGTCTATGGAGTCAATTCTGATATATGTAATAAGTTGAAGAGTTTGTAGTATTCAGTTGGAAGCATTGTACTCAGACCTCTATTATTTAATAAAAGAGATGTTTTTTGGCGTGGTAGGGTTTTTTCCCCTCAAGTTGGAGTGTTTTCCCACGATACATATTGTGTCTTATTGTTTCTTTTCTGATGTTTTGCTGCTTATTTTCATTCCTAGTCTAAAACATTAACATAATGAACATGTACTTTGTTTGCTCACTGAGAGGTGGGAAATTTTCCCACCGCTCTCAAGACTTTCATCCTAATGAATCTTGAATCATTAAGCTACAAACACTCAAAACAAAATTAGCCTCCAAGTCATGGCACGATACATAGAATGCTTAAACAAATCGGGCAGTTGTTAGAGAAAATAGTCTTTTGGTTCCTACCATTGAACCATGCATTGTATTGAACTTAGTGTTTTACTAAAACTTAATCTCTACTAAATGAAACTTCCCCATTCTTTTGTTGGTCCAAGTTTATTCATTGGAATCCCCAAGGTCCATGTCAATCAAACTTATTAAGGAGATGAGATATAGAAAATGAGCAACAATTCTTATGTTGATTCTCTTGCTACCCGTTTTCCTCAAGCAAATTGATGTTGTTGAAGCCTTTGTCATATACCACTACTTTTTTTTCCTAAATGTCAAATTTGAGGGTTTTGGAAGAGAATACAATTGTGCAAAAATAATTTTTTGCAATATTGCTAAGAAAATATAAACACTAAAATACTAAACATTTGAAATATCCCTAAGCTAGAAACTACTTTCAGATTTATTTAGAGTATGGACAGCAAAGAGACAATGAAACTAACAATATCAGAAGATAAAATAGCTTCAAAATGATATTATAAAAATAGCCAGAAGCTGCTATGCATTACAAGATGAACCAAACTCTAAACCAGCAAAGTAGGATTTTGAGAATGCCTCCAAATCTCTTCAAATCTGCACTTCTCACAATGAATGTTGACCTTGCCTTCATTATCCCTAGGCACTGCCCACCTTGCCGAAAATCAGACCAAACCAACATCCCTCCTCTAGCTGTACGGCCAGACAAGGAATGGTACAAACAGTGATAATGAAGGAATAGAATCAAGAAATGTCTTCATATCTGCTCCTTTGTGCTTAGGAACGTATTTATAAATCCTCTTCTCGAAACAACCCGGAAATACAATCTGAATATCTTTGCAATAAAGCTCCTGCATAGTCTCTAAATGAAACTACATGCAAAGCCACCAGATTAGATCTTTCAATTTTGAAATAGATGTCCCTATGAAGTTTTCATCCACTAAGAACATTGTTCAACTTGCAAAATTTCTTCATAAAATTCTCAAACATAAGTTGCAAATGACCTCCCAAAAGCTCTTTTATTTGATAATGTTTAAAGTTAAATATTTAATTTAAATTTATTCCTTAAATGTTATTAAATAAATTAATATCCTCTAACCAAAAAAATTCACCAACTCAATATTAAATCCATCCACAAACCATCCCAAGATGAAACTGTCACCATCTCACCGAGTCAATGCCCAAGCTAACACTTACTACAAATGGTAAAAATACGAATCAAGTGCTCAAAAATGTTCTAGAAAGTGTGAGTTGGAATCTCCTAATGCATTGAACTCACTACAACACCCAAAAATGCCAAAAGGATTGAACACGATCTCCAAGATCTGAGGAGTCCCCTAACCAAACCATATTAACCTATAGGACCACGTTGAATAGGCTAACTATCTCCAACAATCAACCGCTTAGGAACGGAACATTATAACCTCCCATTACAATAAGAATGTTTTCAATAGTTACTTGCAACACTGCATGAACGGGTCACATGAGATAAGAAAAAATTCCATTGAGGGTTCCAAGAAATTGCTACTTCGATTTATTTGTAAAAGTCTATTTAACTATTTCCTCTAGGGCTTGTGAGCTTGGTTCTTTCAATGCTTCCAAATTTAGTAATTTCTCTTTTGAGTTGTTGTTGTTTGTTATAGGGATAATCATTCCCCTATGTTTTAGGATAAGATCATTGTTTAGTTTGTTTCAAAATTTTCAGCAATCTAGATCTATATGGCTTTTTGTGTAATTTGTTGTGGCCACATGTTGATCTTGAAACTAGAGATACATTGTTGATTCTGTTGATGTTTTGTAGCTTCAAAAGGATAAACACTATGAATCAATACTAGTGAAGACATGTATATATATATTTAGTGTATATATATATATATATATATTAGAGAAATTAATATAATACTCAAGAGATATTATATATATATGTATGTATGTATATATGTATGTGTGTGTGTGTGTGTGTATAATTATAATTGTCATTATATTCATTACATAATAATGAATAGACATGTCCCATGAAGGGACATGTCTCTTCTTGGCTCATTCTCAATATAAATGCAAGAGATTGTTGCATTTGGAAAAGACATACAATCAAATAGTGCTATTACATTTGCAATGATCCTAAAACATTAACATGGTATCAGAGCCAGGTTGCAAATGTAAGAGAGTAGTTTGTTCATGGTGAATGTGTGATTGTCTCAGGAAAATACAATCTCAATACGAAGACCATATCTCACAAATACACCATTGGATTTTGCTGAATTTTGGATATGTTGGTGATATACAAATTTAGAAGAATCTCGCCGGAGCAATTTGGCGAAAAAGTGTCGGGTGCAAAAGTTACGACCGACTGTGTACGGGTCCATGCGAAATATGTAAAAGAGTGAGGTTCCTTCTTTAAAAGCCTAACCGCTTGAAGGGAGATATGATAAGATTGATGGTTGTCATAGTGTATATAACCTTTGGATATTCAAGACAGGTCATGTGAAGAATTCTAGTAATGTTTGAGAACGGCAACATCATTCTATGAATTTGCATGATATTTTCTATATGGGCTCACCTTACAAAATGAAATACTTGAAATTTATAAAAGATAAGTATTCCATGTTTTATTAATGCACATAATTTTTAAGTTTGTAATTCATGCTATACTATTAGTTAGTAAAATCTTGTATGCTTCTATCATTAGTATTTTCGGTCGAGATAGTTTAGTGAGTTATTTGTACTCTCTCTGATGTTACTTCAGGACGAAAGCACAAGAAAATTGCATTCAAGGGAGAAAGAACTTAATGCTTGCAAACAAATTGATGATTGAGACGAAATGCAAAGGGAGTCTGACATTTCAAAAGAAGACAAGAGGTTGATACACGAACTTGAGCTTCAGAGGGAGCAAATAGAGGATATGGTTAAATCAACTTTTGATAATCTTGGTCATATTGATCCAGAGGGAGTAGTCCATATTGAGATGGATTCTCAAGTGATCAAGAATCTATAACAGTCAGAGGACTAGGAATCATGAATACCTTTTGGGCCCTGTGTAAATCATGAGGAAGTGACAACTTCCAAATGATTATCACTTGTATTTGCAGAAGTTATTGGAAGGTGACAACCTTACAATAACTTAAATCATGATATACATTATTTATAATGTTGAAACAAATCATGATGGATTAAATCAACAACTAAGTGTTAGATGTCATTAAATTGACGATCTATGAGTTGTTTGTATAGATATATCTTGTAAATCAACAACTAAGCGTTAGATGTCATTAAATTGACGGTCTATGAGTTGTTTGTATAGATATATGATAGGTATTTGGTGAATATCATGTGTTGATATTATGCAGGCCAGTACCTTATTAAGTACTTGGTGAATATCATATGTTGATGTTCTGATAGGCCAATACTCAGAGTATTTGATGAATGTCATGTGTTGACATTCTAATAGGCCAATACTCAAGATATCAAATGTGATATCAAATGATGGAAATCTTCTGATCTATTGCTATATTACATTGAGGTAATATTTATTCTTGTGTTTATCTTCCCTGGCTAAGAGGGAGTGTTGATGTTTTGTAGCTTTAGTCGAATAAACACTATGAGTCAATACTAGTGACGATATGTATATATATATATATAGTATATATGAGATGTATATATATTCTTAAATTATATATATATATATATATATATATATATATATTTATTTATTTATTATTATTATGTAAATATTAGAGAAATTAATATAATACTGAAGAAATATTATATCTATATATATATATATATATATATATATATATATATATATATATATATATATATATATATATATATATATATATGTATGTATGTATGTATATATAATTATAATTGTCATTATATTAACTACATAATAATGAATAGACATGTCTCATGAAGGGACATGTCTCTTCTTGGCTCATTCTCAATATAAATGCAAGAGATTGTTGCATTTGGAAAAGACATACAATCAAATAGTGCTATTACATTTGCAATGATCCTAAAACCTTAACAAATTCCCCTTCTTCTATGTTGATAGAAAACAATTTTCCCTCTTCAATTTTGCGTTTGTAGGAATTGTCAAGGCTAAATTGGTACACTTTGAAATTCTAGCCTTGAGCTTGACTTTACTAATTGAGCCATTTTGAATACACAACTAATTATGGAAAGGCAATTGACTTGGAGAGAGAAAAACGTTGGACAAATATTAGATGGAAAACACCCATCCAGCATGAAAATTAAATTTGAGCAAGAAAATTTGTAGAGGTTTTTGTTGGTATTAGAGAGTATACAATCAAGGAAGAGGATGCAAACAAAAAGACAAGGTGACTAAGGCTAACTAGGTAAACATTAGAATGTACTAAAATACTTGATCACATTTCATCTTTGGCTTTGTTACCAAAAGGTACAACCATGTCAATTGAAAAACAAGGTTAATGAGTAAAAACAAGGTTGATGAGATGCCTTGTTCCCTTCTTCCTTATCCACTTGGCACGATGAAGAATAGTACAAAAATGAACAAAATAATTGCTTCACGTTGTAATACTCATCAAACTCATGAAATTTCCAATATTTCTAGAACATCTTGGTATCAATGTTAGCATAACAAGGTATTGAATGTTTTCCCACCATAAATATCTTTATGTCCAATTGGTGTCATTTAAGATACTTTTTGATATTTAATAATGTTAAGCTAAATATTTAATTTAACTTTATACATTAAACATTATAATATAAAATAATATCCTCTGATTAAAAAAATATCACCAACTCAATATTAAATCCATCCATGGACCATCCCAAGATGAAACGATCACCAATTGACTAAGTCGGTGCCCAACTCATACTTAAAATAGTTTAAAAATTGACCACGTGCCTTAAAACACTGAAGTTTTGAACACAATGCAACACTCGGAAATTCCAAAAAGGCTGAACAACCCATTCTCCAAGATTTGTGGAGTCCCCTAACCAAACCACAACAAACTACAAGAACCCAAGGAATAGGCTAATTGTGTCAGACGGTCAACTACTTAGGAGGGGTCATTACAATTCTCCCTCCCCAAAATTGCTTGTCCCCAAGCAATTGCAATTTTGGTCTCCTCTACTTGGCCTTCAATGAGGGAGAGAAGCTTGCTACAATGGAGAAGACTTCCTTGGATGCTTGAAATCTGCCTTAGAATGCTTGAGATGCCAAAATCGCAGGTGTGTGCTTGAATTCAACTTGTGGTTATGATGTGTATTCCAAATGAGGAGAGGTAGGTTGCTTATATACCCCTCACAAACATTTCAAAACTCAAAACTCAAAGCTCAAAGAAAACCGACAAGAGTTTGAATTTTCCGCTCAACTACTAAGACCACCTCCCAATTCAATTTTTTGGGCAAACATTGGGGAATAGACCAATTGGGTCGGCCAATTCCCCCTAATGTGGCCCAAAACTTGGACCATGGATCCTAATTGAAGAGGGGATACCAGAATGAAAAGCAGAATCGGGGCTGGAGTACCAAAAATTAATACGGGAGCCCATACATGCTAAAATCAGGCCAAGCTAAGTAAGGAATTACATAGTGATGCAATTCTAGGATGGTACAATAAGAGGCAATTACATATTGCAGCAGCAAAACATACACACAGCAGCAATTAGAGGTGAGTGTTTGATTTAGTATAAGGAGTAGCAAGTGAAGGGAAGTAAAATAAAGAAATCACTATTGAAGGTCGACTTTCTATGAGAGATAAAGGCAACAAATTAGTAAATGGGAAGAAACGATTTTTATTATTAATTATGTAACAAGGATAGCGCTTATAATTAGAAGGATATGATCTAAATTAAAAATCTATTCACAAAGGGACATCCCACTTTGAATAAAGATGTCTTCTTGAAAGGATCACCTCCCTTTATGAAGAGGCATAAGGAAGGTATGTGTGTGTAGATGGTGTGTGTTGGATAAAGAATATATCATTAATACACCAGCATTGATTTGGTGTAAAGTAGAATGTATGAGAGATAGGTATGAAGTGAATGAAGAACATAAAGAAGAATATTCAAGAGATCAAAGTGGAGAGATGAAGACTTATTGCAGATTATAAATCAGATTTAAATGCAGATTGAGAACTGTGTGACAGTGTTTTGAAGCAGTATTCTGCACATATTGTAAACAGCTGTATGGCAGTTTTTATGAGCATTTTGATGAAGTGAGTATATAGCAGATTGGTGAGTGAATATACAATAGATTTAAAAGAGTAAGAAAGGAAAAATATGAAATGTATTTCAGACTATGTTCCACAGCATTTCGGGGACGACAGGGGATGCATCTCTGGGACGTTTCCTAGAGGGCCAAAAATAGGGGACGGCAGTATACAAATTTTTAAATCTGTGTGTGAATTTTCCAAAATATGTTAATATATTATATGTTTTTTTTATGTTTTATATAACTTTTAATGACAACATTTATGTTGAAATCAGAAAATGTCTTGTGTGAGACACAAAATAAGCCTGCAACACCAACACTTTGATGCATGCATCAAATCAAACATAGGTAAAACTTAGTACCAGCTTAGAACCATTGGTTAATGTCCAAGCCCACTTGGATTTGTAACTTTTCTGTCTTAAGAAAAACATTGACTTGTGTTGGTTTTTTAAATGTTCCATGGGGGGACAGCAGTAGACGCGTTTCCGGGACATTTCCTAGAGGGCCAAAAATAGGGGATGCATCCACGTGTAACATAGGTTTCAGACTCCTACTGAAATATATAAGCAGCCCATGTTTGAGGAGTAAAAGGAACATTTATAAGAATTTGTGGCAGGTTTAAAGGTTGTAATAAGAGCAACATAATAGCAAACATGTGAAGGGAGCTTATAACGAGTTTGTGATCAATTTGAGAAGGTACTTATAAAAAATTAAAGAAGAGAACTAAGGCATAATTTGTGAAGATCAAGATCATCCATAATCCGTTGTAGAAGCAACATTGGCAAAGTGGAAATTTGAATAAGGGATCGGTCACTCTAGTGAGTTGGTGCTCAAAAAGTAAATGAGGGGTCGGTGCCCCTAGTGAGTTGGTGCTCACGAATAGAACAAGGGGTTGGTATCTCTAGTGAGTTGGTGCTCACGAATTAAACAAGGGGTTGGTGTCTGCAGTCTGTAAAAGAACATTTTATATAAATGCATTAATTTGTTGTGGTTTTCTCCTTAGAGTTTCCATGTATATCTCGTGTTCTATTTGTGTTACATGATAATTACATCTCATGTGAATGTTAGTATGCAATGAATATCCTTTGAGATTAAGTTATATGCTTATGATATTAAGTTGAAAAAGTAAAAGTTTGCTGATATATAAACTGATTCACCCCCTCCCCCTCCGTCTATATATAATTGTGTGCTCCTCAAATTGAAATATCTTCTTAAGAAAAACATAAATAGAATGTCTACTTCAACTTCTTCTAGTTCAAAACACTCAAAATTTGATAAGAAAAAAGGTCATTCTATTGGGACAGCTAAAACTGAAGGAAACGCTCTTTGTGCTTCTACAGCTCATGGATCAAAGAGATGCCTTCTAGAGTCAAGAGCTTCTCATCATGGAGCATCTTCACAATCCATGTCTTCTTTTGAGCCTTGTGCCGGCTCATATTCTCATAGGGAAAAATACTTTTATGGATGTAATTGGGGAGGAATCTATTGATATTAAGGATGGCACTTTCAATGATGTTTTGTGAGTACCTCATTTGATGAACAATCTCCTTTCCATTTATTAGATTACCCTAGGTGGAGCAAGAAAGACTGTAAATTAAAACCTGTTTTAGTTACATTAGGGACTTGGAGAGCAAAGAGGTCATTCCCGCTAGGATGATTGATCATGCATCTCGGTTGTACAATTTTTCAGACTTTGTTCTTGATGATGGCTTTGATACTTTGGATGATCATTTGTTATCAATGGCTATGTAATCAACAACAAAAAAAGAGTCTCACTATCTCATGGTCAATTTTAATGAAGGAGCTACAATCAGAGTAATAGTGAAAATGTGATTGACAACTTCTTCAGCCAGCTAGTTAAACTTCAACATAGTGGATATGTCAAGGATTACATTCAAAAACTCCAAAATCTATCTTTGAGAGAAGATGCAATTACAGAGAACTTGAACAAACTGTTTTGGGTGATCTGAAGGATCACATTCAATGTGAGGTATTCAAGTTTAGTCCTAGCTCTACATATGAGTTTTTCATCTTAGCACGTAGGGTAGAGGAGAAGTATTTAAGTTCTAGAAGGCAAGGGGTTAATGGGATAAGAGAAAAGATTCTCAACACCTTTTCTTCCTCAACCTACTAGATTAACACCACAACAAATTGAGAAGACAACTAAAGGGTTATGTTTCAAATGTAATAGCAACTACAATTGGGGAAAGAAATTGTTCTATAGTGAAGGTACAAGTGAGGAAGAAGAGGACAAACCAATATTCGGGGGTGATAGGGAATCAAATAAGGAATCACAAGATCCCCAACCAATAATTTCTTGTCATGCACTCTCAAGCTTCACCACCCCACAAAATCTTAAGGTAGTGGGTTTCTTAAAGGAGAGAGAAACGGTGTCGATAGACTCGTGTAGTACTCATAATTTCATCAACAAAAAGTTGGCTACTTGTCTAAATTGTTTTATGTCCAATTCTAGAGTTTTAAGTCTTGATTGCAAATGGTGGTACTATCTCTCCTTCATCTGTTCTATCTCATCATCATCATGGTTCACAGAGTGTGGCCCAAAACATCAATGCAAAAATTCCTACATAGTTAAATCCAAAAGATGGTAACAATCAATGGTGGTTGTTTCCCCTCACGGGTAAACTAGATTGTTACAATCATACAGAATAGAAAGTACGCAACACAGCATAAGAGAGAGAAATCAAGTATCTTTCATTGCTCATAAAATAACCATGTACAAGGAGTATATCATAGCATAACACAACATGTCTCGTCCATCAAGAGATTACATATAAATAAGGACTGAGGGGGTATGAGGCAAACCGTCGCACCCGTTAACTACCTACCCACGGTTACAACTACCTAACTATCCACAATGCCGAACAACAATGGTATTGTTGGTTGTTCGGGAAACATCACAAAATTTAATTATCCATAATTGCCCAGTGTTTGCTATATCCATGGGTAAAACAAATATTGTTTTGGGAGTACAATGCCTCACCACCTTGAGAACAATGGAGATGAATTTCCACAAACTATTCATGAGATTTCAATCTAAAGGAAGGATTGTGGAGCTAAGAGAGTTGCATGCAAAATCCCCATAGATGGTAAGCTCTCATCAAATGCAAAAATTTTGTAAGAAAGGAGTTGGTGGATTTGTTGTCCTATTTTCTTTGGAAGCCTACCAATCAAATGCCCTACCCATCCTAGTTTACAAGATATTATAGATCATCACTCAATGGTTTTGGGAGAGATGCCTAAAGGAATTTTGCCTAAGGGATCATGATCATGCCATACAACTAGTACCAAGAAGCCAGCCACCAAACATAGAGCTTTACAAGTACCCACATGTACAAAAAAATGAGATTGAAAAGATTGCCCAAGAGATGCTAAAAGCAAGCAGTATCAAGCATAGCCAGAGTGCATACTCCTCATTAGTGGTAATGGTGCGTAAGAAGGATTAAACATGGTGCATATTCCAAGACTACAGAGTGCTCAACATGTAAACCATCAAAGATAAATTTCCTATTCTAGTCGTTGATGATTTATTAGATGAATTTAATGGAGCTATGTTTTTTACAAAGTTAAATCTTAGATCAAACTATCACCAAAGACGAAATAAGAAGATATTCAAAGGCGGCATTTAGAATTCATGAGGCTCGTTATGAATTTTTGGTGGTGCCTTCTAGTCTTAATAATGCATCAGGCATAGCAAGAGAGCTTACTCCTCATTAGTGGTAATGGTGCGTAAGAAGGGTCAAACATGGCGCATATGCCAAGACTACAAAGTGCTCAACATGTAAACCATCAAAGATAAGTTTCCTATTCTAGCCATTAATGATTTATTAGATGAATCGAATGGAGCTATGATTTTTACAAAGTTAAATCTTAGATCAGATTATCACCAAATTCGAATTAAGGAAGAAGATATTCCCAAGGCAGCATTTAGAACTCATGAGGCTCATTATGAGTTTTTGGTGATGCCTTCTGGTCTTACTAATGCAACATCTACATTTCAAAGTTTGACGAGTTCCATCTTTAAGAAATTTTTGGGGGAGTTGTATTAGTGTTCTTTAATGATATATTAATTTATAACAAGACATGGGAGCAAAATTTACATTAGGTCAATATAGCACTACAATTTCTCCTGGATCACCAACTCTATGCTAAGCCTTCCAAATGTACTTTTGGTCTCAAAGAGGAGGAATACTTGGGACAGAGTTTCACAAGGAGTAAAGGTGAATCCAAACAATATAAGGGCTATTGTGAAATGGCATATTCCCAAAACCATTAAGAAATTGAGGGGTTGACTGTATACTATAGAAAATTTGTGAAGAACTATGGTCATATAGCAGCACAACTCATCTCTATTGAAGAAGGATTATTTCAAATGGAACAAGTTAGCTAGTGCAGCATTTGAGATTTTGAAGGAGACTATGTGCACTACTCCAATTCTTGCTACTTCAGACTTCATCAAGGAAGTTATTGTGGAAAGTAATGCTTTAGATAATGGTATTGGAGTAGTTCTCATGCAGGAGAGTCCACCCATTGCTTTTGAGAATATCAATTAAAAGGTAAGAATCAACTCAAACATACTTACGACAACGAAATGCTAGTGATTTTTCATGAAGTAAAACAATGGAGGCCATATCTAATGAAATGACACTACAAAGTTAAGATAGATCATGATAGCCTAAAATATTTTTTGGAAGAAAGATTATCTTTTGAATTTCAACAAAAATGAGCCACTAAGATGTTGAAGTATGACTTTGAGATCATATACAAAAAAGGAGAGGAAAATATTGTGGCAAATGCACTATCTAGGAAGGATGAAAATTATGAAGCTTTATTGTGTCATTTTCAGTATTTGAAGTTGATTGCATAGCAGAAGCTAAAGAAGAGTGGAAAAATGATATTGCTACAAGTAATCTCATTCAACAATTACAAAGCGATATGGGTAGTTCCAATAAGTCTTGTTGGAAAGGAGATGCTTTGTGGTATAAAGAGCAATTATACTTATGCAATAATTTCACTCTCGAATAGAAAATCCTCACAGAATTTCAGTAGGAAGCAAGATGCTTTTTTGTAATATTTATAGTGGTTTTGTTTAGCCTATGCATGATATATGATACTCTAAATTTAATTCTGTTTTTAGGCTACTAATATGTGTGTGTGTGTGTGTGTAGAGAGAGAGAGACCCACCCACTCCCAAAAAAAAGTTTGCTGTACAAACATATCATACCAATATCCAATTCCAAATCAGCAACTTAGCAGACTTCAACATCCATTAAATTTGGCCTCTACACAAGTCCAACAAAGAACAATGAACTAGTTAACAGCTCTGCTTGTACTCACCATTGCACTTGCCAAGTGTTTTGAGATGTAAAGAAGATGAAATATGCAAATCATGCTAAACAGTATACTTGTCAGCAGCTCCAAACCTGATTTCAACAATTGACTACCCACAGAAATAATCCAGGCACACCCATATTGGATTTATTCACAGCCTCAAGTGAACACCTTACAAGATTCTACGATAAAATTACTATGTTTCATAGTTTGAAATGCTTGTATTTCACTCTAGGAAGTACATGTCAACTTGTTGGGTTCCACATGCATGAGAACACAAAGCCTAAATACTGATAGCACATATGTTTTCAATATCCGACTAGATGATGTCACATCTTACAAGGCAAGAATTGGTCAAGGAAACTAAAGATCTATAGCTCTAATGTTCTCAATATCCATCCAATGTGCCATTGTACAGGATTCATCTTTGGTAATCTATTATCGACAGCTTTACTTTCTAAATCAAACATCGATATACATTTGTATTCAGTTCACATAAAATAGAAGAATTGTATTTGCTATCCCTCTCAGCATATGTAACAGTTCTTCTGTATTTGCCTTTATAATTCCAACGCATGTTCAATATAACTAACAAGTTAATTAGAAAGGTTTATTTGTTAGTTACTCTATAGGTTGTCCTCCATACCATCTCTTGGGAAAAGCACAGATCAAGTTAGATATGTTTGGTAAAGAGATGTGATGTCATATTTTCTAATTTTATTTGTCTTGTAGGGTTCAACAATCTGGTTTGCTGCAAGATTAAATAATTGCTCTCGGGGTCAAAATTACATCATGAGTTCACATGTACCTCCTTTCCCATATCTCAGAGTTCCACTTAAGATCCAAGACTTCCTAGAATCACAACTATGGAGTACCTAGCAGATTTTCAAAAAAAACCTTTTCTTTTTAAGCCTTTATTGCAAAACCTTCTTATTCCTACATTTGTTAAAAAATTTCAAACATAAAATCCCTGACACAATGCCAAAACTACTAGTCACTTGTAATGATTATCTAGTGGTTAGTTTTCAAGTTTCAACAACAGTCTAGACCTGTGAAAAAGTGTTAAATAATTGAGAGTTTAGCATTGGAATTCTACTCAGACTTATTATCAGATTTCTTTCTATTACTCGTTCTATTCAGTCTATCAAAGAACCTTCTATTACTACAGCCCATTACCTACCACACACAATCTGCAACAGTAAACCTAAGACTTTGTACTTTGTGGTAGCACTTTTATCTGCTCCGTATGAGCAGCAGCATTAAACCTAGGATTCTTATACATTCATTAAAAAAAATGAAGGATTCACAATTCACCTCATGCGTTTTGTATCACATCCATCAGCAAGGAAGTTGGGCCTGATCTTAAGAAAATTCATTTTAGCAACCTTTGACTTGTTTGAAAGTTTAAAACAGATAGTAGAGTATTTTTTATTAGTACCATTATTGTCCATTTAACAGAAGGCAATCATACAAGGATGCAAACAAAAACAAATTGAGTAAATGGACATCAACACCCTGATTCTAGCCCAATTGTTAAAAGAACTTAAACTAAACCCATTTAATGCACTTATTGTTAACGCCAAATGGCTAAGCTACTAAGTATGAGAAGTCAACAACTCCACACAGGTGTTTGTAGGAATTCTTCCTGCATGATAATTGCAATGCAAAAACAACTGCCAAAGTAGATTGGTTGAAAAATACAAGAGGATGAGATCTGTACCACTCGAAACGGTGTTCCTGGAACACACAGCCATTCAGGGATGCCTGTGAGTGAGGTAGCAATGGCACGATTTTTATTTTGATCTCTTTTCCGGCCAGAGACTGTTGTGGCTCTGTCTGCTTGTTGATGCTTATTAACATGGGAATCAACTTGCCTTCGTGTAACAGATGGACCTTGAAAAAATGCTGTAATCAACTTGTTGCCTGATTCTCTTGACTTGGACTTTTCATCCATATTTACTCCTGCTTTGACAGCATTTGTATTGACCTCCACTGAACAAGTAGTTCCTTTTCTTAGTTCATGAAGTGCATACGCTATCTTCTTCCTTGGACCAAGCGTCACAATACCAAGATTGCTAAGGTCCTGTCATAATAAGGGACATACAAGGTGTTAAATAATTTGAGATCAGAGGATAAGATATAAATTGAATATATATGTAGTAGATTTCAATTGCCTTAGTTATTGATTGAATCTACACATTTGAATATCTATATATATATATTGAACTAGCAAATAAGAAAAGACGTGACTGTTCACATTAGAAATGACATGTTAGTTCATAATGAAGTGACGTGACTGTTCATAACAATTACCATTCGTTCCCTTCATTATCGATTAGACTTTGTTCTCTTAACCATATCCTTTAGATATTATTTGTAAGCACTGGTATCTATACAGTAATAAAGACTAATCATAGAATGAACCGATTCCTATCCTGGAACGATAATCATATTATACTTCTTCAGGTTGCTTTGTACTGATCTGCGTATCATATAGGGTAGTATAGTCACGATAGTATCATGACTGTTAATACATAACAGTCACAATACACTGTAACTTAAACTGCCCGATAACAATACAGTATGCTCACCTGATAATACAGTGTGTTCACCTGATATTAATCGGGGTAATATATATCAATGGTAATCGGTAACAATAGGTATCCACGGTGTGTTCACCCAATAGGTTAGTACATGAAACCCGATCAGAATTGTATGTAATCCAATCACTATCGGATATTGTATGCTTTTAATATTTCAGATATATAATAATAGTGATAATATATTTTAATATATATGTATATAATAATAATAATATTATTATTATTATCTACATAATATTATTATCTGATCGAAGCTATATTTATTAACACAAGGTAATTTGTTCAACAAAATTATTCGTATCTCAGTAGCATGGTGAAAAACCTGATGTGCTAAACTGTCTTATAAGCTAAAAAGATTCCTTTACATGAAGATGAGATAGCTTTTTGTGTGAAATTATCAAGAAAGGTAAAACACAACCCAGTAAGTAAAGCATTGCCATTTCAAGGAAGGATAGCATACCTCTTCAGTAAGCAACTGAAGAGTATCCCAGTCGATCTCCTCCTTAATAAAAAGGTCAGCATATCTAGAGAGGCCTAAAGTGTCCAGCCAATTAACAACTCGAGTGACATCAACAACAGTCTTGGGAATATCTTCCTGTGGAATATCAGTTATACTAACCACCTGCAGAGTCAACATAACACTTGTATACTCAATCATTTATAAAACACAAATTTTAGTGATTTACATAATGAAAAATTCTAAGATTTTTAACATAACAAACTAAGAGCTTTTCCAACAGAAATAAAGTTGATCATATTATTGCTTCAAAGATTATTTTATATAGGCAATTAAGGTTTAATTGCAAAATACATCATGAAGAAACAAACACAAAGCACACCACAAGGAAAAATACAAGCACCTCCATGATTATGTTGAGACCATTATGTCCAAACTCCAGTAAACCTAAAAGATTGTCTAGGTATGCATAAAGTTACTTGTTATATCTGCTTGCTAATTGTAGGACTCAGAATTCAAATTCAACTTTGAGTGGAAAATATTCAGCATACCTAAGAATTCGTGTGGAACAGAAAATCCATGCTAAATTCCATTGTGAGAAATTCTAAACAGCAGAGAAACAATATCTAGCAATGACAAGGTCCAACTCAAAATTTGCAATCTGTCAATTAGTTTTGAAGGAATTAATTTGTCAAAATAAATCATTAAGATGAAGATGCAAAGCCTTGGTTTGCATTATTGACCACAACATGCAAATTTCTCAAATTAATAGAATGTTTATTGGAAAAGAAAAGACTGTTTTAAAACTTAACTATTTAATAGCATATGCATGCTATGTCTTCAAGATTTCTACTGATTAGTACAAAATAAATGTAATTGCCAAAATGTATATGCAGTTACTATGTTCTCCATATCTGACTGACCACTATTGTGTGTGAGTCATCAAAGGCAAAGTTCATGTTGATTGGATAAAAATGACTACTATTGTTAGTGAGGCAACAGCAGGTGCAACAGTGAAGGATTATACAAGCTACCCTCTTCACGAGGAAGGTGTATTGTATAGAGGACAGAGACGTTTGGTCATGAAGTTGTGATTGCAGTCTGGATGATTAAGGTTGTTTGTGAGATGGTGATTTCTGTTCATATGGCAGTAAGTTCTTAATGAGAATTTGAAG
Source organism: Chamaecyparis obtusa (assembly GCA_027943335.1). NCBI lineage: Eukaryota > Viridiplantae > Streptophyta > Pinopsida > Cupressales > Cupressaceae > Chamaecyparis > Chamaecyparis obtusa. The sequence goes on along the minus strand of BSBK01003335.1, from coordinate 128,941 downwards.
GAATATATTGAAAAGAAAAGCCTCTATCTCAAATGTAGCTACCAAATGCACTGATTCAATGGCCAATTGCCAATCATTTTGTTGTCAAGCTTGTTGTATGGCTTGGGCTTATCCTTCAATGAGCTCAAGAGGAAATGAGTTTTACCTTAACTCACTCAAGGTGACCCCTATCCAATCCTTTCTATTCCTATGACACGTGAGCATGATATGCTAAATATGACCAAGAGAGAGAAGATATGAATGCAGATTTCCTCAAGTGCTGATTTGGATAATTTTGATTGATTGTGATCTATTGGCAATTGGGTTTGTTAGTGTTTTGTAAGTGTTTGACCACTTGATTTGCGTTGGGTGTAATGTATCCTTTCCAATCCCGTAGTTTTTTCCCTAAAAATACAATTCCAAGTAAAACAAGAAATGGAATAGGATTAGATATCATTTACTGATTGTGGAATAAGATGGATCTTGGTTGTGACCTTGCAATTATGTTAGGTAATCACTGAAACATAATCCATAAAACATATTTGCCCTACTAGGGTTAGGAACATTAACTCAATCATATGATATAACTAATTCTATAGATGGAGTTCCGTGGAAAAATAAACGCCTCAAGCTTATTCCTTTCCATCAATCCCAAAAGCATGTTATGACACTTGCCATTCGGCCTCCCAGCCCCACTTGGGTTTATTTCTACTCAAATGGAACTTAGGTGTTGTTGACGCAAGTTTTTTGTCACTACAACATGTAAAACCGAATACTTAGCATTCCAAATGAAACACCAAACCTCCAACTCTCTCTTAAACAAGGAACCTCATATGCTAACAATGTATATGGATTGTGTGATCAAATGAGACAACCCCAAAGGTCCTTCTTATCGTGGACTTTCAATCAATTATAATGATGTGATATGTTGGGTTTCACAAAAGGACTTGCGTTGTTCATTCAAAGGACATCAACTACTCTACTACTTCCCACCAAACAAACTACAAAGGATAAGGGTTGAGAAAGCTATTCTACTCCTAGAATGCAAGAAACTGTCAATATTTTTGTAACTCTACTAGACTTAATTTAACCATCAACATCAACCAAGCAAGTGCGTTCTCATAAGGGTGAATATAGATTTTCAAACTATTACCATTTTATTAATACCATCCATCGATGTATATCGATGTGCAAGCAATAATCAAAGTAAAGCTCATGAATATGTCATTTGACCACGCAAGGCAAACTTGCAATCAGCAAACAGCTAGTGGTTTGGTCTAAGCGAGTTCACCAAAGATGTATCCAAAATATCTTCCATCCAACTAAACACTACTTCTAGTCAACATGAAATAAAATCCTAATCTAAGTGAGGAAATGTAAAAACCATACAACACTCCAAAACAACACAAGTAATCTGCCATGAAAACCAACAACGAATTAGCAACTACTTTAATAACATTATGGCAACAATTTCAACAAGTCTCTCTTTTACAAATGAGAGGAGTGGGGTTTATATAGGAGAACCAAACACAATGAATGGTCAAGATTGATTTAAAATCAATGGCCCAAATTAATCCATGACAAACCCTAATTAAGGTTGCTACAAACATTAAATGCTCGTCCAATGACAATGAGGTGATTGCATACATACATAGGTGTGTCTATATATATGTATGTATGTATGAAACAGAGATTTGTTGCATTACAAGTTGTATGAAGCAAGCAATTGCTATTAAGGTTCAATCCAACTAATGAGATTAGCAAACAAGAAACAGAGATTTGTTACATTACATGTTCTACGAAGAAAGCAATTCCTATTAAGAGTTAATCAAACTAATGAAATTTGTTCTATGGATTAAGGAACGCAGTTGTATGCATTTAAAAAAAGTTGAGACATGGTCCATAAATATAACCTTACAAGGCAGTGCATTTGAATAATAAACAATTAACTCTCTGTTTTTTTAATGTAAAATTAGCACAACTAAACAAAGGGACCATAGAGAAGTTGCTAGTTGTAGTTCATGAAGATGAGAACCAACTTTTCAATATTTATTGAAGATAAATTTAGCCACAGAAGGGCTAAGCAATATTAGTCCCATTGACAAGCAAATTAGATATGTATAAACCTGTCAAATTTATCTCTGGAACTACAGCCCTTTCCGCATTGAACCTTCCACTGTACAAATAACGATGCAGGCTGTCTTTCCACGAGAATGAAATATTTTCCAAAAATATGAAAAAAATGATCTATCAATCAACTTTGAGAAACAAAATATGAATTTAATAATTTATACATAGCACAATGAAAATGACTGGAGAACCGATGTTTACTTTAGCCCATGAATGACAGGTTGACAGCAAGAAACGACCATTATAACCAGATCGAGAAATGCAACCCCTGGTAGTATGTGGTGCATTGCAAAAAGTTACGTACCCAGAGAGGAAGAAGTTGAAAATCATTACCCAGGCAACCTGGACAGAAATTAGCATCCTCGCTACAGCTTCTGAAATCGAATCTCTCAAGTAGCAAAAAAATCAAATCTTAAAAACCAAATAATACCAGGCAGCCATCCAGAAGTTTTAGCAATACATGTGCATTTGTTTTAAAATAAGCAGGCATCAAAGAACCTTCGCAATAATATATTAAGTCAACACACATTGTAGATTCTAAAAGCAAGCATTACGCAGCTACGCCAGACAACCTATGAAACCGTCTAAAGCATTTATACTAAAACTTACAGTCTGTATTTCATCCTTGTCAAGGCAATCATTGGTGTGAGTCTCACGTTCTTGGTCACTCAAATGACTGATTTCAATTCCACAAACAGGGCAGAGCACCAGCTGATATTCCTCATCAGAAAAACATTCAACACCCAATTCGTTTTTTGTCATCCCATACGAACTTGTAGCGTGATCAATATTTTTGTGATTCTCATTGTTTGGTATTCTACAGGGACCACTGGCCTGAGCCAAATCATCATCCGGGAGTCCACGTGAAGTAACGCCATGAATAAAACAGTCTTCATCACCTGGATCAACATTACTTATTTTAAATTGCAAAATGTCTTCATGCAAAGCATTGGTAGAGAATCCAGAAGGAGTATTGTTCCGATTCAAAACATCACTAGGGTTTTTACAGGGACCAATATCATGACAAATATTAGAGCATTTTGAAGGACTACATGCCTGGTCTCGATTATCTTCATAAATCAAATCCTTATCTAAACAACTCTGACTACCCAAAACACTCGTAGATTTTCTACACGGACTACAGACCTGAGTCATAAGACTTATAATCTGTTCTTCCTGTAATTCACTGCAGGACCCATCGGCCTCAAAACTTTCAAAATTACCATTGTCCCTGTCACCTAATGTTTGCCCTCTGTCGGAAGAGCAACAAAGCTGCATCAAAGCATTCAGCTGGGTCCCGGGTTCAAAACTCAGAGACTCCAAGCCTTCTTCTTCAGCCAAAGCACCGAAATGGATCTCTGGTTCAGGGCTTGGAAGATCCATCCCCTCTTCAACTGAGGGCATTGATGCTTCGGCTTCTGGATTGTGGTGTTTTCTCTTGCAAAGCAACCTGCTTTCAATTGACATCCCTTTGCCAACCCTCTTTTTGATGAAATCTCCATCGCGATCAAACCCAGTTTTAACCAAAGAAGACATATTGATTTTTGTGGGTGACCCAGTGGAGCAGGACTTCCCAGAGTCAATGGGATTGAGTTTTAGTGGGGCAGGCTCGTTTGTATTCTCCTTTCCTTCTGCAAATTTCTTCTTGGTTTTCTTCTTTGTGTATTGATGGGTTTTCAAGGGTTTTAAAGGGTTTGAAATTGCATTTTTACGCTCTTTCTTTGCTTTGGCCTTTTTGGATATTTGGCATGATTTGAAGATGAGGTCCTGATTGACTGAAACGGCGGGAGTTGGACACTGGAAATCGTCGTCGTCTTGCGGTGTGTATGCCATTGCCAAAGCCATAGCAATAGCTAGATCAGAGTTTTGCTCTGGAACTTGGGAAGAAGCCATTTGTGGTAGAAATTGAAAACTCCTGTCCTTCATTCAAAAAGCCTCAAATTGGTGAGAGCGGATTTAAGGAGCAATTTGGCCGCCACTATTCAGAAATTTGAATCTGAAATACGAGGCAACGGATTAGATGCAAATCCATTTGTCGGAAACTTCAAAATATGAGATGGAATAGTTTAATATGTAAATTAAAATCTTATTTTAGGAAATGGGACTTTTTTTTAATTTTTAGCGGTCGTTTAAGGTGAGTTAGGAAGTTTTCTCATTAATATGGATGTCTCTATATTTTTTTAATATTAACTTTTTTTCAAAAAAAAATTAAATTTTTGACATTATCTATTATTATAAATCTATGATACTATCTAATAGTCAAAAGTTTTTAAAAAAAAAAAAATCTACAACATCTATTGAGAAATTTAAGCCACACCCCTTCGTGGATTCATAGCTTCATCTTTCTTGTCAAATAGATAGAGTGGTAGTGAAAAATATAATAACTATGTATTCATTTTAAAAGTTACATAGAGGTTGGTATCTATTAGGAAAAGGTTTCTTATAACATTAGCCCTTATTGAGCTTAGTTATGAAAAGGAGTTTTAAAGACATAAGAAATGTCAAACTCTACTTAATATGAATGGAGGACCATTTTCACGAGAGTAATTTTAACCAATATAAGAGTGGTAATTAAATGTTTACACTTAATAGGTTACTTGCTGAAATTTTGTGATTCAAAAACATATGTTGTGTTTTGTTTTGTTTGTTTATTCCATTAATGTTTGATTACCATCAAAGACCTTGTTACCTTTAAGGAGTTTATTTGTGGATTAAAAGTCCAACAAAATAAATAATTTTTTTGCCTTGTAGTTTGCCCATAATACAAGTTGTTCAAGAGCTTATACTCAAGTGGTAATTAAATGTTTACACTTAATAGATTACTTTCTAAAGTTTTGCAATTCAAAACCATATGTTTTGTTTTGTTTTGTTTTTTTATTCCATTAATGTTTGATTACCATCAGAGACCTTTTTATCTTTAAGGAGTTTATTTGTGGATAAAAAGTCCAACAAAATAAATAAATTTTTTGGCTTGTAGTTTGCCCATAATACAAGTCGTTCAAGAGCTTATACTAGATGTGATTTTATGCAAACTCAAGGTTTTCTTTTCCAAATTAATTAAAGATTGCTAATAAAATGTTGAATCTTCACCAAAAGTCAATGTTTGATGCTCGTATAATGGAAAAAACTTGGACAATAAGATACAACTAGAATGGTGGTAGGATAAAATAAGTAAATAATCAAAGTGTACATTACATCAATGTAATGTCTAAAACTTATTAATGATGAGAGAGAGAGAGAGAGAGAGGGGGGGGGGGGGGGGGGGTTTAGCAACAATATATAAAAGGAAATAACATATGTTTTGAAATAGGGCAAACCAATTGTTTAGAATTTTAAGAGAATTAAATAACTCTTGCATAAATATCTATGATAAATAAATACAAGTAAGTAATAACAAACAAATTGCCCTATATAAAGAGGGGGAATTGGAAAATTTTACCCAACCAAATTTGAAAATGGAATCAAATGATAAAACATGGGAACCCTAAGGTTGAAGTAAAAATAATATGTGACAAATCTTTGATATTTAGAATATGATATCAAAATTTATATGAACGAAATAAGATAACTAAATTCTAAAATTTATTGGACTATTTATAGTCTTCGGCTACATCTAGACCTACAAAATTTATATATATGGTTGTAGACCATGGCTTTTGTGTGTGTAGTGTGTCACGAAATCTTCTATATGTAGATGTTATGTTGTAATTTTTGTGTAAAGTAAAACATTACCTACTCTAGGGATGAGCCTACAACATAGTGGCAAGTCATGAGCCTTTTTAATTGGAGGTCAAGTGATTGACTCTTACTACCCTATTACCCTTGCATGCAATATAGTTGCACAAATGATGAAATATAAGGATTATCCACTACTAGTGATGGTGGTCATGTGGTGCGCACAAACATGTCAGGGGCAAATTACCAAGGAGAATATTGGCCAAAGGGAGGATGTAGAGACAAAGGTTATTTGCGAAAGGGAAAAAAATACTGGAAGTATGATAGAGGTTTCATCCATGTGGAGATAGGTGGACACAGTGGCAAGATAAAGGTGTATAGAGGATGGACATGTAGATGTTAGAATAACTGAGGAGGTGAATCAGTTATCCAGTGTCCCAATTCAAAATATATAATCCAAAAAAAATTCTTCAATTTCTGCTACTTGGTAAACATAAAATACTTTCACTGTCTGTGTTATTACCGATTGTCAGTCTAAAACTTATAGTAGTTACCAATCAAATCTAACATGTAATATGCAAAATATGATAACAAACAAATATCACAATCAACACATAACACAAGAGATTTAACTTGGAAACCCTGTGAAGGGAAAAACCACCTGGGACTGGCAACCCAAAATTGTTCACTCTTCTGAAGTGAAGTCGGTGAAGACCCAACCCTATTAAAGGTTACAAACACACTGTTAGGTGTGACCTTGTTAGAGGATTTTAGACCAAAAGTTATCGTCCAACCAGCAGTCACTCTGGGGTTGACAAGATAACAATGTTCACTCTATGAATGAAACATCAAAAGACTTTCATAGTCCACTCGGTTAAGAGATTTGACTATGTACAATGGTTAACTATGTAACAGTAGATGATCTGTCATGAAACAACTTCAATTGCAGTTTACAGATCAATGTTCAGCTCATTCAAATATTTCTGATCAATATATCACTTCAAATTCAATATTGTATCAACTTATTGTATGTCGGTAATTACTCTATAGCTCGGTAACTGTTCTACAGCTTGGTTCTTATTAACTAGTATGATTAGAATGCATGAAAACTCCTTCATGCGATAATTCTCCAGTATCTTCTTCCTTCGGCATATGTTTCATAATGAAACCAATGTTTCTTATATAAACAAGTAAATCATTTTCTTTTCCTCCATCAGATTTTGCCGCTTAATCATATTCATAGATTTTGTCGCTTCAAGCTTCCTCGGCTGATGTGTCAATAACACATTTCAATCTACTCCATTAGATCTTTTTTTATTTATGTTAGTCGTCGATCTTCATAACAAACCTTATATGTTGCTTTGATTTCATATACTTTACAGCTCATCACTTTATCGGCTAAACTGATCATTTAATTCCTTTCTATTTTGCTCGGTTAACAAAGAAATGCGTCAATGAACACAAGCTCGATTAACACTGCGCTCGATATACACTACATTATGTCGGTGTATACTGAAATGCTTTATTTACCGATAACACTACTTTGTGTCTTTCAGCTCTATTCTTCATCATAGATGACTGCAACATAATAAAGTCAATTTCATAAAGTCATAGACTCATCAAAAAGTTACTTAGTGTATTCCTTATCCTCATCTGACATATACATCTTCCTCATGTAGATATTTCTATTCTTCATCTCTTTCTCCTTTCTTCAGATGTGTCAGTGTAGTAACTTACAAGATAAGTATTGTCAAGCTAGTTGACATCAATGACAACATAATATTGATTTAATCATCTTGCATATCTAATCAACAACTCCTTAGTAATCTTGAATTACAAATTCTCCATTCAGGTTCTAAATCAGTTGTAGTTCATCAATATCTCCCTTTGGCATTGATGGCAACTCAAGTAATATGAAATGTACCATACACGTACCAGACATGTATTCTACAACTTTTTGATCAAATGTTGTACAAGCTCTCCTTAGCTTAATATGCTTAATCACTATGTTACTCAACAACATTTTAGAAAATACAACTTTGTCATTCTATAGTTATAATCTTTTCAGTTCTCAAGTTCCTTTCAGATTAACTCTCCCTTAGATAGTTCTCATCGGTGCATATCTCTCCTTTTCCTTTTCATATTATTTATCTCTCCCTTTGACAACAATGCTAAAGAAACAAATAAATAATCAGCTCTTGCAGTAGCTAAGTAACTCTTTGTTGTCCATTACTTCCTTTGTATCTTAGTATACTGATATCCCAATCGGTTTTAGTTCTTCAAACTTAATCACAACCTTGAAAAATATCCAAAGTGTGAACTACGCTGCATCAACATGAATGATCTTCTGATAAGATTAGGCTGATGCAACATCTAGATCACATTGGTGACCAATGGACAGGGGACGGACCCCAAGTCTAGTCCTCAAATATTCAAATGTGTCCTTCGGTAGAGGCTTTGTAAAAATATCAGCAAGTTGTTCTTTAGATGTAACAAATTCTAACTTTACTTGCTTTTCTTGCACTTGTTCTCTTAAGTAATGATACTTAATTGATATATGATTTGTCTTAGAGTGCATCACTGGATTCTTTGAAATATTAATTGCACTTGTGTTGTCACAGTATATAATCACCGGGTCAGTGATTACCTCATTCATTCCTTCCAACACTTGCTTGATATATGCAATGTTGAGCAATTAGTAGCAGCAGCAACATACTCTGCTTCAGTTGTAGATTGAGAAATACAAGCCTGCTTTTTACTTGTCCAGGTTACAAGTCTTTCACCAAAGAAAAATGCTCCTCCGGTGGTACTTTTTTTATCATCCACATTTCCAGCCCAATCAACATCAGTATAAACTTTCAGCTCAAACTTTCCTTCCTTAGGATACCATAATCCATAATCCTCTATCTTTTTCAGATATCTTAAGATCCTTTTAGTAGCAATCATGTGTGATTCTCTAGGATTAGCAGAATATCTAGCAACAATTCCCATAGCATGTGCTATATCTGTTCTACTGTGAACTACATACATTAGCTTACCAATCATGGATCGATAAAGTGTATGGTTTACCTCTATAGTTTCATCTTCCTTTGTCAACTTACTTCTAGTAGCCATCGGTGTTCCCACAGGTTTAGCATCTTCCATGCCAAATGTCTTCAAGACTTCCTTTATGTACTTGGACTATGTGATGAATATCCCATCACTCTGTTGAATCACTTATAATCCTAGAAAGAATTTAATCTCTCCGAACATAAACATTTCAAACTCATTCCTCATGTCATCAGCAAAAGATTTACATACATGATCTTGTCCTCCAAAAGTAATATCATCAACAAAAATTTCAGTGATAAGATTAGTGTCATCAGTATCACCTTTCATGTACAGATTGTTGTTCTCACTAGTTCTTACAAATCCAATACTTAACAAGTAAGTATGCAGCCTTTCATACCATGCTCTCAGTGCTTGCTTCAAACCATATAAAGCTTTGTGTAATCTACATACCATGTCTCTGTTGTCTGGATCAACGAATCCTTCGTGTTGTTCTATGTAGACCTCTTCTTCAAGTATACCATTCAGAAATGTTGACTTCACATCCATTTGATAAACCTTAAATTTCTTGTGTGCGACATATGCAAGTAGCATTCTAACTCCTTCCAATCTAGCAACAGGTGCAAATGTCTCACCATAGTCAATGTCTTCTTCCTGTGCATGTCCCTTACATACCAATCTCGCTTTATTTCTTGTCACTTCACCATTTTCATTTAGTTTGTTTCTGAATATCCATTTAGTACTGATAACATTCTTATCTTTAGGTCGAGGTACTAAGGACCAAGTTTTGTTTTTCTCTATTTTTTCTATTTCCTCCTTCATTGCATTAACCCATTCTTCATTTTCTAATGCAACTTTCACATTTTTTGGTTCAAATTCACATACTAGACATGTACCTTGTCTTGTTTTGCTTCTTGTTTGCATTCCAGCTTGTCTATTTCCAATAATTTGTGTCTCAGGATAATGTCTTCTGACAAAACTAGTCAGTACTCGATTTCTTCTTTCTTGTTCATCCTGTTCAGGTTCATGTGCTTGCTCGGTAGCACCATCTTGTTCGTCAGTTTCCCTTTCCTATTCCTCAAGGTTATTTTCCTGTTGACCGGTTAACACAGGTTGCGACTTCGGTAGATAGTCAAGAAGTTCAATGTAAGTGAATCTACCATAGTCTTCTGGTTCCTTTCTTTCCTCTGTGTACTTGTCATCAAACTCATCAACACGAACATTAGTACTTTCAATTATCTTATTTGTAACCTTATTCAGACATTTGTATGCTTTACTCTTAGTAGAATATCCTAAGAATATTCCTTCATCACCTTTAGAATCAAATTTCCCATTTCTCTCATCTTTTAGAATAAAACATTTGCTTCCAAAAATTATGAAATAACTTATAGTAGGTTTGTGTCCAAACCATAGCTCATAAGGTGTCCGGTTGGTGTCCTTGTTCAGTTGTACTCGGTTAAGCACATATACAGTTGTGCTGACAGCTTCCCTCCAATATGTCTGAGCAACATTCTTTTGTATCATCAGTGTTCTAGCACAATCAATGATTGACCTGTTCCTTCTTTTAGCAATCCCATTCTGTTGAGGTGTCCTTGGTGCAAAGACTTGTCTCTTAATACCATTCTCATTACATAAATTAGTTAATTCATCATAGATGAATTCACCTCCTCTATCAGATCTCAAACATTTAATTTCTTTTCCAGTCTCTTTTTCTACCTTTGCCTTATACCACTTAAACATCTTTAAAGCTTTAGATTTCTCTTTCAGGAACATAACAGTCATCAACAAAAATAATAAAGTAGCTATCACCATAATAACTATGAGTTCTCATAGGACCACATAAGTTGGTATGAACCAACTCAAGTATCTTCTTTGTTGAGTAGTCTTTGCTCTTAAAACTAGACTTAGTCATCTTACCTTTCTGACATTCATGACACATAGCATGATCTGGTTTTGACAAGTTAGGCAACCCTCTAACTCTTTTCTTCTTACTAATCTTGATCATGTTATCAAAATTCACATGACATAACCTCTTATGCCACAACTATGCATCTTCATCTTTCATTAATAAACAAGAAGACTGATAAATATCAAGATAAAATAGATTACCTCTAGACTGTGTACCGGTTCTGACAAGTCTTCCTCCATCATTATAGATTCTTACCTTTCTGCTCTCAAAAGCAAGTTGGTGGCCTGAGTTATTCAGTTGTGCCACACTTAACAAATTATAGTTCAGTCCATCTACCCAATATGCATTTTCACATTTTATTCTATCATTGATCATTAGTGAACCTTTACCTCTCACCATACAAGGTGCATCATTTCCCATCCTTATAGATCCTCCATCATATTCATCAGGTAGATCAAATTTCTCTATATCACCAGTCATATGATGTGTACAACCACTATCTATGATCCATGTATCATTTCTACTTACTTTAGAGATCAGTGTTGTTTTTCCATGTTTTTTTCTTCCTCAGAATCATCTTTCATAGCAACAAATACTACTTCTACATCATCATCAGTGTCAGATTCAGATTCAAATTCTTCGGCTATGTAACATACCTTTTTCCCTTTGTCATAGCTGTCTCGGTTATCTCTGTTGTTGTGTCGGTAGCCTCTGTTGACTCTTCTCCCATAGCTTCCTTCTGATCGGTCTTTGGATCTATCATCATCTTTCTTGTTCGGACATCTAGCAGCAATGTGGCCAACTTCTTTACATTTAAAACAAACTAAAGGTAACTTGCCTCTATATCTTCCCTTACCTTTGGGAAATCTTCTGGCCATAAGAGCTTCAAGCTCATCAAGTTCATCATCGATATTACTATCACTATCATTATTCTTATCATTCCTGCTACTAGACTTACCAATCTTCAAAGAAGACATGAAAGTGGATTCAACAGAAGGTACAACACTGTTGTCAAAGTTATTTAATTCAAAAGTTGTAAGCTTATCGATCAATGTGTCAAGAGTGAGGTTTGATGTAGCTCTTGTTTCATGAATTGCAGAGATCTTGATTGCATAAACTGGCAGCAAAGTTATGAGAATCTTGCTTATCACTATTTCATCATCAATAACTCCATCAAATGCTCTAATAGCATGTACTACCTCTTTCAGTCTGTTTGAGTATTGCATAATGTTCTCACCTTCTTTCATCTTCATATCATCAAATCTACCTCTTAGGCTTTCAACTCGGGCTCTCTTAACATTCAAATCTCTACTGTATATTAGAGTCAGTTTATCCCACATCTTCTTAGAAGTATCACAACCCTTGATGTCTTCAAATTCAACATCGGTACAAGCAGCAACAAGTTCCATCATAGTAATATTGTGTTCATGCATGTCCTTCAGTTAATCAAGAGTTAAAGGACCAGGGGTCGGCTCAATGTAGCCATTCTCCATTAATTCTAGTGTAGAATTCCCAATTCTAGATATGTGCAACTTCATCCGGCTTTGCCATACTGCGAAGTTATCTTTGTTCAGCTTTGGCACTTCCCTCTTATACATCTTGAGACCTTTGTGCTAGAGTCCTTAAAACTCTGTTCTAAGCAACCATAGCTCTGATACCAATTGTTAGAATAACTGAGAGGGGGGTGAATCAATTATCCAGTGTCCCAATTCAAAATGTATAATCCAAAACAAATTCTTCAATTTATGCTACTTGATAAACATAAAATACTTTCACTGTCTGTGTTATTACCGATTGTCAGTCTAAAACTTATAGTAGTTACCGATCAAATCTAACATGTAATATGCAAAATATGATAACAAAAAAACATCACAATCAACACATAACATAAGAGATTTAACTTGGAAACCCTGTGAAGGGAAAAACCACCTGGGACCGGCAACCCAAAATTGTTCACTCTTCTGAAGTGAGGTCGGTGAAGACCCAACCCTGTTAAAGGTTACAAACACACTGTTAGGTGTGACCTTGTTAGAGGATTTTAGACCAAAAGTTATCGTCCAACCAGCAGTCACTCAAGGGTTGACAATATAACAATGTTCACTCTATGAATGAAACATCAAAAGACTTTCATAGTCCACTTGGTTAAGAGATTTGACTATGTACAATGTTAAATATGTAACAGTAGATGATCTGTCATGAAACAACTTCAATTGCAATTTACAGATCAATATTCAACTCATTCAAATATTTCTGATCAATATATCACTTCAGATTCAATACTGTATCAACTTACTGTCCATCGGTAATTACTCTCAGTAGCTCGGTAACTGTTCTGCAGCTCGGTTCTTATTAACCAGTATGATCAGAATGCATGAAAACTCCTTCACGCGATAATTCTACAGTATCTTCTTCCTTCGGCATATGTTTCATAATGAAACCAATGTTTCTTATATAGACAAGTAAATCATTTTTTTTTCCTCCATCAGATTTTGTCGCTTAATCATATTCATAGATTTTGCCACTTCAAGCTTCCTTGGCTAATGTGTTAGTAACACATTTCAATATGCTCCATTAGATCCTTTTTTATTTATGTTAGCCATCGATCTTCATAACAAACCTTATCTGTTACCTTGATTTCATATACTTTATAGCTCATCACTTTATCAGCCAAACTGATCATTTAATTCCTTTCTATTTTTCTCGGTTAACAAAGAAATGTGTCAGTGAGCACAAGCTCGGTTAACACTGCGCTCGATATACACTACATTTCGTCGGTGTATATTGAAATGCTTTATTTACCGACAACACTGCTTTGTGTCTTTCAACTCTATTCTTCATCATAGATGAATGCAACATAATAAAGTCAATTTCATAAAGTCATAGACTCATCAACAAGTTACTTAGTGTATTCCTTATCATCATCTGACATATACATCTTCCTCCTGTAGATATTTATGTTCTTCATCTCTTTCTCCTTTCTTCAGATGTGTCGATGTAGTAACTTACAAGACAAGTACTGTCAAGCTAGTTGACATCAATGACAACATAATACTAATTTAATCATCTTGCATATCTAATCAACATATCCTTAGTAATCTTGAATTATAAATTCTCCATTCAGGTTCTAAATCAATTGTAGTTCATCAGTAGACTCAACATAATGAAGATATAAGGTTGTCTAGAGGGATAAGGAGAAGTGTGGAGTGATAAGGGGGTTGCATGTGAGCTTGGAGAGATTAGGAGGTGTGATAGGAGATCAAAGTGATAAGCAGTGTAGGGAGAGGGAAGAGATAAGGAGAATGGAGGGATAAGGGTGTGGAGTGATAAGGTGAATTTGTAGCAATAGAGGGATAAGGAGATCTAGAGACACAAAGAGATGAGGAGAATAAAGAGGAGAGGAGGATAAAATAAAGATTTAAGGATTATGTTCAATCAAATATGGCAAGGTGTTAATGCCTCTAAATGCTCTTGAGGATGGGGTCCCCAGTTGTGGCCTGACTGGTTCAAGCTAGATAGTCAAAAGAAATCATTAATAAAAAAATGTTTTCTCCACAACTTTCACCTTGCATTTCTACACTCATTTTAATGTATATCCCCCAAGCCATATATTAAGCAATGTGGTCTTATTTTTAACCCTTTCTATCAATGATATATGTGTGAACACAAGGAAAAAAAACTTAGGAATTTATCCATCATCAACTCTAAAAGTTTGAACAGCTTAACCCATCAATGCACAAACACCTCATGTGACACTAGCAACCATATATACTTATGTAACTATTCCAATTTTAGTTTTTAGCTCTTACATCCATTGTAACCCTAAAACCTAATATATTGTCAATGATTATCTCAATTAGTATTTCTTATAAACTTACTTTTAGTCTCATTTGTTAGGTTTAGACTTGTTTATATACTCAAAAGCTTACTCTATTCTCCATCAAGTTCTTCCAAGTGTTTGTCAAGATTCTTCTTTATGACAAGTAGAAATCAAGATACCTAAAGAAATAATATTTAAAACTCCTAATATAACAAATCCTTAGATTTATATTGAATTATTTACTAGGTAGTTTGTGTTCTTCTCTTTGCAAGTCTTCATATCTCTCAACTTTGACCATAGTTTATTCCATTTACCCTTTACCCTCTTAATTATCTAGCTTTAAACCACTCCCATAAGCTTCACTAGATAAATTTAGATCTCCTTATTCCTACTCTCTCCCTTTTTCATAGTTTATGAATCTTGACTACTCTTGTCTACTTTATCACACTCACACATCATAATAACATAAAATACCTTAAATAGGATTTATGTTTAACCTACATTTATTCTTTTGTACACACCACCATTAACTCCTATATCAAATCTCACATAATCCAAGTTTTTATATGTCATATTATTGAGGTCATATCAAGCTAACTAAGGGAATTTAACTAAGGCATTATCCCATCCAATACACCCAAAAAATATCTTTATCTTAAACTAGTTAGGTCTTTAGTTAATAATTATATTTTGCAAGGATTTATAAAAAAATTAAGGTATGTCAAACACACAGGTAGCAACATCTAGGTAAGCAACACATCAGTGTAGTGAGCATTACCTATGATAGAAATCAGTATATTCCCTAATGCAAGTTTCAATGTTCTTATTGGCAAGAAAGTAGAATAGTGCAGATACAATCAACTAAATCCTATTGCAAGTAGCTTGTATAACATGAAATCCAAGAGACATATTCTAGGATATGGCTAATAAATGGATCACATCTCATTCTCTAGATATATCTATAGGGAAAGATATATGTAATAGTGTGTGACTATGTATGTCAAATTATGCATAGAAGTTATTAGGAAAATGGTGTCTCAACATTGCATTTACATAAGGTTACTTACTATTGTAATACTCCAAAAATGGGCTATAAGTTCATTAACCTCCTACATTGACAAATCGAACAAAATCGACATCAAAGTCCTAACCTAAAGCACATCTAACATCATCGAATCATAATTGATTATCTTAAATTCTGCATCGGAGAATATTCCTAGTAATATTCCTAATTATCTTAATTATCTTTAATTTAATGATTATTTGGCGATAAATCACATTTATCCTAAGTTTGATTAATTGAATATTTTCATATTTAATTAATTAGATTTAATATTTGCCACTTAATTGTGTAATTAAATTTAATTCTATCTATTATTAATTGTATTATTTAATTTTGACAATAAATCAAAATTCCTATCTTTAATTGATTAAATTCTTATTTAATTAATTAAAGCATGTTGTCATTATTTAATAATATAATTTTTTATAAAAGTTTGGTAAAATAGTTAATTAACTCATAAATTAATTATTTTATTTCAAAAATCAGTTGAGTTGAGGATAAATCACTTTATTTATTTATTTAATTCTTAATTATTATGCATATTCAAAAGAAACAGTTAAACTCCAAATCAGAAAATCAATGCAAGTTATTGACTTTTTGGAACTCAACATCCTTTTGGAGTTCAAAACGCTGATCTAAACTCTAATTTGAGTTAAAAAGCTATTTTTGCATGGTTTTGAGAATTAACTATCTTTCATGATAAGATAACTCAAAAATCAAGATGAGTTAATTTGAGTGATTTATGGCTTTTATCCATGCACCTCCAAAGCCCTGGATTTCTATAAATTAAAGGCTTCAGCTCTTCACAAATCATCTCATATTTTGCACAATCACGCTGGAGAATTGGAATTGAAGAATCAAAGCTCTTACGAATCAACATCTTTGTGAGATCAATCTTATTTTTGCATTCATATTTCATATCATTGTTAGATTAGCATAGTATATCAGTTTTCATATAGATTAATTTCGTATCAGTTTTTCATTCATTCTTATTGCATAGAAAAATCCAAAAAAATAGCTTAATTGCATTTATTTCATATCCATCTTTTGCATTCAAATCCTTCATTTAGGTGTCGTCTAGGTCACTGATCTCGATTACAATCTGAGAACATTAATCTCGCACCTACTAGAAGGTAGTAAATCGCTTGGTTAGATAGCTTTCAATTTTGCACGATTTTGATTATAGCTAACCTCTAATGTTTTATTGAGTGTTGTGTCTACAGATCAGGTACAATTTTCACACACACATTTCTGGCACCCACCGTGGGGCAACCCACCTTTGCATGCTGATTTTGATTCTTGGAGCTAAAACCCTAAAGTTTCAAAGATTTAATTTTATCTCCCAAACAGCTTGGATTTCTGGTCTGAAAATTTTTTTTGCAAGTTGGAGACATATCAGGGAAGCTTCAAAAAAAAATTCAAAATTTTCTGAATTATTTTGAATTTTTAATAATTTTTTTTTTATTTTTCATAAAAAATTAATATCTAACGCAAATCAGCATATTTTTCTAAAATTTTTACATTTTCGGAAAGCTCTTCAAATTATACAGGGGGTCTATTATTTGTGTTTTAAATTTGGATGCAATTTAATAACTCAAATAGTCAATTTGCAAAAACTGGTCTATTTTGATAAAATGGGTCTCCAAGGCACAAATGAAGAGATTTTTCTAAAAATTTTATATTTTTGGAAAGCTCTCTATTTTTTAGTAGGGGTCTCTATTCTGAATTTCTATTTTTGTGGCCAAAATCATATCAAAAAAATCAGATCTTGTTGACCAGGTCAAATGTAGTGCAAAAAAATTAAAATTTTATGATGGGTATGCACTTATTTTTCATATGATTCAATGCATGATATGAGTTGTCATTTGGATTAATTTATGGTTATTATTGCTCCTAACAATTGATTTTTAGAGCTAACCCTATGGTTTTCATAAGTTGAATATATTTTGCATATCTTGTTTGCTTGTTTGCTTGTTGGAGAGTTCGTCACTTGCTTGCATGGAAAAGCTCAATAAAAATTATTAAAAATTAGGTAGAATCTACTAAGCACGTTGTGAGGATCACGAGGTATTCTCCTTGTTCTAAAAACATTTTGATTTGGACTTAAAATAAATCTCTTATGTGTCAAGCTTGTGTGCATCTTTTCATGCTTTTGATCTATTTCTACACACTTACATAATTTGATACTAGGTTGTGATCCCTTAAGGATTCATTAAGTAGTCTTAGAATACTTGTGATTGATCTTGATTGCTATCTTGGGTTATTAGACTCGCTAATCCGCTGGCCCCTCATTTTCACCCCGTGGTTGCAATCTCAGCGCCATAAAAGGGAGGGCTCAACAGGACAGAAGCGTTAAGTGTTCCACTTGGCAACCCTTTTGTGCTTTTAGGAACTCACTTGTTTTCTAAGTTGTGGACTCATTTTCAGCTTGTGTGAGGTGTTAAGTGTTCCACCTTGTGGACTCATCTCATATTTGCTTTAAGCGTTAAGTGTTCCACCTTGTGGACTCATCTCATATTTGCTTTAAGCATTAAGTGTTCCTCTTTCTACTTTTTGGATGCTTTTGGTAGATTTGCTTTCGGGAATATATCTGTGCTCACATTATAATAAGGCCCTATGAACACTATTCATGATTCTTGAGAGATTGGATTCCTAGCGAAATCTTTCTTAACGATAGAATCCTTGTAGGTAGGGAGGATACGTAGTGCGTTTCACATTCAGCTTGGTTAGTGCGTCTTCTCTTATTGATCGACACATTCTCTCTCTAGAGAGGTTGATAGATCACATGGGGTTGATATCACGAGCTTTGGTGAATCAAAATTGGTTAGTGCATCTTCTCTTATTGATTGATACATTCTCTCCCCAGAGAGGTTGATAGATCATGTGGAGTTGATATCACAGACCTTGGTGAAACAAACTTTGTCTTAGCATGTCGGATTTATCTGCTTGCTTTGTTTGGGTTAAAAGTGAAGAGGTATCAAAACCTTGGATCTGGAGCCAAGTCCCCTTGTGGTATAAATCTGTGAGTCACCTTTAGAGAGGGTTAACCGTAGCGGACAATCCCTTCACAGGGAAAACTGCGTTGACGGAACCTCAAGCGGTAATAGCCATTTTCGCCATGGTAGTGACAGCCGCTATATAAATGTCCTTGTGGAAGAAATCTCCATGGGTATGGTTCATTGTTGGGTTGTCAGATCTCCCTAGTAGCTCTTGAAGATTAAGTTCTTAGACTGTGTCAAAACCCTGGTGCGCCGGGATTGGAGTTCACCCCTTTGAATCATAAAAGTTGCAGAGTCAAACTATTACTAAAAACCCTAGAGAGGCCAATTTTTCATTCTCAGGTATATGTGTGTTATTGCAAAACTTTTCAGAACATACACAATTAGTACTCTCAAGGATTAGCACAATTTGGTCACTTGATTGTTCATGCACAAGGTTGCTTTTTCCCTTGTTCATTATTTTCAGACGTGCTTGGAATCACTGGCTTGCTATTCTGCGTGCTTGTTTATCTACTTGGCTCTTAAAAATGATCAAATCTGGTATAACCTTCAAAATCTGGACAGTACAATTTGCAAACAATCCAGAACGGAAAACCTTAAATTTTGCAAAAATTGACGTAAAGTTCTTTCTGGAGGCAAAAGTCATTTCAAGAAGTCAAAAGTCGTACGACTTTTTGTCAAATGTCATTTCAGTATCGCCCATATGTCATATGATTGAGAGCCCAGTGTCGTACGAGTTTTCAAACCAGCAAAATTTAAAAAGTCAAAATCTTGTTAGCAACTGTCGTATGATATTTACAACTGTCATTTCATTTCTACCCAACTGTCGTACGAGTCTGCAGAGTGTCGTTTGAAAAAATTTGAGAGAGTTGTTAGAAATTGTCAAATTGCAAGATATCCAATGTTTCCAGCCTAGTTCCAGAATCTATCAAAAATATCATTGTGTCAAGAACAAATCAGTAGCTATTGAAAATTAGTACACATGTCTCAAAGAATCAGTACACATGAGGAAGAAATTCTGATCACCGCTATGATGAAGCAGCTGCAAGCTATGCAAGTCCAGCTTGACAAACTTGAGAAAGAAAAGGAACCTCTATACTCTTTTCCATTTGATAAAGACTTGTACATGTCACCATGCCCCCGGAAAAAATTTGAGCAATATGATACCTCTTCCACGGAGAGTGACACATCTAGCTTTGGAGACTCTGATGACTATGACGACAGACAATGTAATGATACCTATGACACCTCTGTTCCTAAGAGTCCTCCTCATCATTCATTCCTGCTTACTACAAATGGGCCATCACATTGGATAGATCATGAGGGTGATCCATATGATTCTGATTATGAAAGAGACTTTGACGATTTCTATGCACAATACCTAGATGACACATCTACTTCACTTGAGGAAGAGAAAGTTTTTCATGCTAATTACAAAAGTAAATACTACAAGGATCTTTCCTCTAAGAACTCTCAGGCTGAAAATAAAGATTACACTCTCAAGGAAGATCATGTTAATGTTGGACCTTTGTCTTGTGATGGTTCCCTTCTATCCCCTACTTCCTCCAATACCCATACATTTCTTAAAGCTTCCGAGTCTTTCAAATCTTTCACAGAACCTTCATCCGAAACAAGCCTTAATACTTTTCACGTGGTTCCTTATAGTTATCCTCCAGGGCTACCTCTTAAAGCAACTCAAGCTAACCTTCACTTGGCTGCAAAGACTTTCAATAATGATAAACCTAAAGAGCCTAAGCCTTCATATGCTATAATCCCTACTTCAGCTAGTCCACCACCATCTCTTCCAAAGTCATCCATACAATCCCAACATGCTTCCTTGTCCTTAGAAGTGGCTCCATGTCAAGAGGACTCTAAAAATGATGAAGAAAAGAACATAAAGAAAGATCAAGATCAAGAACCCTCCATGTCATCCACTCCTTTTCACGATGTCTCTTATCCGCCTCAGGGTTCTTTTGATCTTGTACCCCCTTTTTCATGCATTCCACCATGTCTTAAGTCTTCGCCTAAGCAAGATCAAGCTACTACTTACACTGTTGAGCTTATTGACAATCAAAATAACCTTACTACGCTTGCGCTTTCCAAAGATGATACTTCCATTAAGGTTGGTAAAAATGGTGTTCCTTCCAATGTTAAGCCTATTGAAAAACAAGAGAAAAATTATGCGCCGATGCTATCCAAAGATCCTTGTCAAGATCAAAGTCTTCCATCTTCTTATTCTACCATTCCATGTTCACTTCCACTTTCTACTCTTCCTAAGTCTTTGCAAGCTTTGAACAATCCTATCAAAGAAGGTGCTCATATTCAAGATGTCCATGATTCTATTGAAGATCCTAATGCTCACTCTAAAGATGCTGATATCCTTGGTTGTCATATAGATGCTGATGAACTTGTTGATTGTCCTTTTGTGTCTTCCACTTCCATCCTTGGACCTCTTCCACCACTACTAAGGGCTTCATGCCTTCCTTCCATCTTGGGTCCTTATGTCCCTTCACTTTCCCCTCCTAACTCTCCTGATTCGCCATCCATCTTGGGTCCTTACATACCTCCATCTCCCATCTTTCCTCAAGATCAACATAGATGCATACCCTTGAATCCTTTTCATCCACCCACCCATCTAAACCAGTCATATCCTCCCTCTTCCACAAGTCCCAAGTCCTTTGGAAGTAACTTGAATGTTCAATACAAGAAAAAGAAGCAATACAAGAATCCATCAAAAAGAGAAGATCACCATGTCTCCTCTAAACGACATGGAGGCATAAAGTCAAAAGAGATATCTAAGAAAAAAACTACAAGACAAGTATGGGTTCCAAAATCCATCATTGAAGATATTCTCTCTAGATCATCAAAAGGAAATAAAAAGCCTACGGCTATATGGATTCCAAAGTCTCTCTTGAAAGAGTTTGGTGTTGAGAAAAAGTGAAATTGACATTCAAGCTTCCAAAGGCTTCCACTTCATCTCCCTCCAAAAATATTCTTCCATTTCATGTGCCTAAACCACAACCTCTGCTATCCATTCACCATATTCCTTCACGTATTCCTTCATTCACGATTCCTCCATTCTCTCACCACCCTTCAAGGTATGTATTGATGTTGAACTTGCCTTCCTTTCCATCTACCCTTTCACAATCCTTCCATGCATTATCCTTCTACCTCCTATCCTTTTTCCTCATTTGCCTATTCCTCCTATCTTCCAACCTCACTCGCTTTACATAAAACCTTATCCTCCATTTTTCTCTTTCATCTCCCTTTCCCTATCAGCATCTTTGAGCGTGTCATTTTGAATCCTTGGCATATCATGGTTTATCCTTTCAAGGAGCATTATCTAAAAAGCTTGCCTTCTTCCCAAAAAAGGAAATGAAAAAAAATAAAAAAATTTGAAAATGTGCCCTGGTGAAAATCTGGAAACAGGCACCTTGGTAGCAAAAGTAAAGAGAAAAAAAATTAAATTTCCTAAGGTGAAAACCACTCCCTTGTGGCACCTTGGATAAGTACCATGATGAAAACCTGGCAATCAGGCATCATGCGTAGTTCTTCTACATATTTCATCCATTTCATCTTCTCTCTTTGATCTTGACAATGTTGATCTATGCACGAACATTTGGCTATTTTATGAGTTGTCTGATGATGATCTTGCTTTCAATCCCTTCCTATTTAGCCTTCATATTTATTTTCCTTCATTCATTTTCACCTGTCGCTATCCTTTTCCCCTTTGGTCTTGATCTAAGAAAGAAAGAGTAAAACACGGTGCTATGAAGCCTCTTGACATGTCTACTCCTTTGGATTGCATCCTTTCCTGCTCTTGCATTATGATTTTGTGCTTATCCTATGCTAGCCTTTCATTGCTTGTCCAAATGCGCTTTACATGAAAATTTTTCCCTAGCTTGAGTATTCTTGAGGAGTTTTCCCTTGAGGATTTCTTCCTTTCATGAGCTTTCATTCTCTTGTCTTCCATCTCTTCCACCAGCTTTCCAATCCCTCTTGTTCTCCACCTTGCTAGACATTGGGACTGCATGATATAATCTTGCTTGAGAGTTTGCAATGGAAAAAGATGCTATCAAGTATACCAAGTATCAGAACAAGTATCAGAACCAAGTATCAGAACTAGTATCAGAACAAGTATCAGAACTAGTATCAGAACCAATATCAGAACAAATATCAGAATAAGTATCAGAACAAGTGTCAGAACAAGTATCAGAACACCTACTAGGGCTACACCTTTTGCTTTAGTTTATGGGTCGAAAGCGGTACTGCCTATTGAGGTTGAAATCTCATCACTCAGAATCAAAATGCATGGACTTGTCACTGATGAAGACTACAGAGTGTCTAGGTTACAAGAACTTGAATTACTAGATGAGCGCAGGCAAGCAGCGTATGATCATCTCAGAGTGTATCAGAAAAGAATGTCTAGAGGCTACAACAAGAAAGTCAGACATAGAGAATTTCAGGTTGGCGATCTAGTGTTGAGAGAAAATCCTAAAAATCAATCACATCGAGAACGCAAGGGGAAGTTCAAACCCAATTGGCTGGGTCCCTTTGTTATCACTGCTACTTTTGGCTCTGGTGCCTATCAACTCTCAACGACTGAAGGAGAAAAGCTCTGAGAACCAATCAATGTTCTCCATCTGAAGAAATTCTACGCCTAAGGCATTCAGTGCTTGGTAAATGTCCTTAAAAAAATCTTAAAAATCAAAAAAAGTCCTGAAAAAATGAACATCTTGGTGAAAACCTAGCAATAGGCGCCTTGATGATTCACAAAAAAAAATCAAAAAATATCAAAAGTACAAAAAAATTGAAAAAAATGAAAAATACAAAAAAAATGAAAAAAAGAAAAGTGCCTTGGTGAAAACTTGGAAACAGGCACCTCGGTAGCAAAAATAGAATCTCTACCAAGATGGTGAAAACCTGGCAAACGGGCGCCACTTGTTCCAAATGCTCCATCTATCAGCACAATCTTGGTCTTTCCCAACTTTTAGTCTTGCTTTAGTTGTACATATCTCCCAGTTTGTTTCAACATTTCCAATTTTCAATAAGTCAGTTTGTACACCAATCAGCTTGCGCATCTGTATCCTATCAATGTTCAAACTTGGGGGCAATCAATGTCATATCCTATGGCCTCCAATGTATCTTAGACGTATCCTATCCAGTTAGAGTCCTTTGAAGCTTCATGTGAGTCAGTCAGTCAGTCTTGTCTCCAAAAAGGATTTTGCATCTACAACAACACAATCAAACATCAAAACTCAACTGAAAACAATCTGTGCTTTTTCATGCTTTTATCTCCTTGTATGCTTGCTGATTCACATTGAGATTTTTGCATATTGTGTCCCTTCAAGCCCTTCGATAATGTCCTTTACAGGATTTAGAGAGTGATGACTGGGGGCATAATCTTTTCTTTGTCTTCTGCTTGTATGTGAAAATCTAATGTCTTTGGAAATTTTGGATTGAAATGGTGTCCGACTATAAGAGCCTCTATCTCGAATTGGATGGCCATGCGTACCTCGACCATTGATACCCAGACAATTCAAGGAAGTTTGATCTAACTATTATCTTTTTGAGTAAGTTCTTTCTCCTACTGTGCAACGCAATCTTGCCTAAGGATGTGAATGATAAAGGGTCACTACGGGTAATTCACATTGGATTTAGAATGATCTCTTGATTGTTTGATGTGTTTGCAATGCAAGGCGTACTCAGGTCATCACGACATTTATGTTTTGATGCTTGTACAAATTGCTATATCAAAATGGACATGATATTCAGGTCATCCTAGCGTTTATGCTTTGATGCTTATATCTAATCCGACATTCCGAAAACAAAATCAATATTCATATGTCCATGGTTGCCTAGCCAGGGGATGTTGTATTGGTTCTTGAGTGTTACAAATCAATATTCATATGTCTATGGTTTCGTAGCTAGTGGGCATTGTATTGATTTATCCGGTTACCTAAAAGTTCAATGATGATAATAAATCGACATATGATCAGTGACTAGGTCCTCGGTCTTAGGTTGCATTTCATTTTGCATGTCTCATTGCATTTTACATCTTTGCATGATCTCACAATGATTAAACGAACTTCAATGCTTAAATAATTCTCCACTTGTTTCTTCAAATCTAACAAGAGCTGAATCTCACACGAAGGTTCCTCCAACGAAATAGCAAGTAGAATCTTTTTTCGGGATCAAAATTCAAATCTGAGATCATTCATATTATTAATTGCTTCCATAATCAACCTTCAATCATCACAGAAATCTAGTATTCAACTTAACTGATTATCTTACATCACACTATCAAAATTTCAACTTGGTCAACCATGGTCAACTCATGGTCAAACCTAGTCAAACTTGGTCTTTTGGGACCTTCCAATGATGCAGAATGTGTTTCACCACACTTCTCAAATCAATTAACATGCTTCTAAACTATAACGCCGACTTTTCTTGTCAGATTTCAATTTTAATCCCAAAGGGGGCATGGTATTGCACATCATTCAAAGTCTGTAAATCAAATTCTATCGATCAAATCTATCAATATCTTTCATCAGTGATCAAGACAACAATCACGTCTAGTCGCTGATTCATCAAAAGTCCTCATCGCTCGGGGAAAATCTATCATCACTTGGGGCATATCAGATTCATCGATCCATATCAATCTGGTATTCTCCTAATCTTGTGAACTGTATTAGTTTTTGCAACCATCAGATCATAGTGTTCTTTCCTTGGTTCTTCAGCAACTGAAGGATTCGGATGTGATACCTGCTAGTTCTGCTAAGACAATTGAGTCTAGAACGGGTCACTCACTTCTTATCAATCCTAAGGTTTAGAATCAGGTGTTTTGACACTTTTTTGCAATCATAGGTTTATTTTCTGCTACAGTGAACATTATCTCTGGTCATTCAGGACCTCCTATCTCAATATCTCTCAATTGGTTTCTATCTTGAGATCGGTTTATCTTTTGAATCAGTTTCATATCTTTATCAAACACAGACTATCTTTGAACCACTGCGCTTCGCACAGTAATTCAAAGAGGGGCAAAATGTAATACCCCAAAAATGGGCTATAAGTTCATTAACCTCCTACATCGACAAATCGAACAAAATCGACATCAAAGTCCTAACCTAAGGCACATCTAACATCATCGAATCATAATTGATTATCTTAAATTCTGCATCGGGGAATATTCCTAATTATCTTAATTATCTTTAATTTAATGATTATTTGGCGATAAATCACATTTATCCTAAGTTTGATTAATTGAATATTTTCATATTTAATTAATTAGATTTAATATTTGCCACTTAATTGTGTAATTAAATTTAATTCTATCTATTATTAATTATATTATTTAATTTTGACAATAAATCAAAATTCCTATCTTTAATTGATTAAATTCTTATTTAATTAATTAAAGCATGTTGTCATTATTTAATAATATAATTTTTAATAAAAGTTTGGTAAAATAGTTAATTAACCCATAAATTAATTATTTTATTTCAAAAATCAGTTGAGTTGAGGATAAATCACTTTATTTATTTATTTAATTCTTAATTATTATGCATATTCAAAAGAAACAGTTAAACTCCAAATCAGAAAATCAATGCAAGTTATTGACTTTTTGGAACTCAACATCCTTTTGGAGTTCAAAAAGCTGATCTAAACTCTAATTTGAGTTAAAAAGCTATTTTTGCATGTTTTTGCATGATTTTGAGAATTAACTATTTTTCATGATCAGATAACTCAAAAATCAAGATGAGTTAATTTGAGTGATTTATGGCTTTTATCCATGCACCTCCAAAGCCCTGGATTTCTATAAATTAAAGGCTTCAGCTTTTCACAAATCATCTCATATTTTGCACAATCACGCTGGAGAATTGGAATTGAAGAATCAAAGCTCTTGCGAATCGACATCTTTGTGAGATCAATCTTATTTTTGCATTCATATTTCATATCATTGTTAGATTAGCATAGTATGTCAGTTTTCATATAGATTAATTTCATATCAGTTTTTCATTCATTCTTATTGCATAGAAAAATCCAAAAAAATAGCTTAATTGCATTTATTTCATATGCATCTTTTGCATTCAAATCCTTCATTTAGGTGTCGTCTAGGTCACTGATCTCGATTACAATCTGAGAACATTAATCTCGCACCTACTAGAAGGCAGTAAATCGCTTGGTTAGATAGCTTTCAATTTTGCATGATTTTGATTATAGCTAACCTCTAATGTTTTACTGAGTGTTGTGTCTACAGATTAGGTACAATTTTCACACACACAACTATTTATACTAACTTTACATTTGAGCACATATTGGTCCAAAAAAAATTCCAAAGCTATGAATAAGTGTACTAGTAAATTTTTGTTGCAAGACCCTGTGTAGATTTGAAGATATTGTCTATTTATTAAGTTGCAAACAAAAGTTTTGAAGTTAATTTTGAAAGCCTTATAGGCTTCAATTTGGCTTGTAAGTGTTTTAACCGATGTAGCGGGTTATAGCTTGATAGAGTGCATCACGATCTTTGATCAAACATTTAGTTCAAAAGTTATGATGCCTTCAAAAGTTGGGTCTCTTGAAATAGAAAATATAAAAATGTGTTCAACACATAAATGCGTTGTAAGAGAGAGTTACATGTGTTGGTATGTGTTTTGACACATCATAGGGCATCCTAGATAAGAT
This sequence comes from Chamaecyparis obtusa, assembly GCA_027943335.1. NCBI lineage: Eukaryota > Viridiplantae > Streptophyta > Pinopsida > Cupressales > Cupressaceae > Chamaecyparis > Chamaecyparis obtusa. The sequence goes on along the minus strand of BSBK01003335.1, from coordinate 101,636 downwards.
ATAAGATGGGTGCTACTTTTTGTGTGGTTTTAACCCATGGTTTTGTAATATTTTTTGACAGTTTCATGTATTGTATCTCCTATACATTAAGTGTGTGAGATGAAGGTTGTGTGTGTGATTTTTATAGCTATCAAGTTGTCTCCATATCTCTGGTTGGTGACACTCCTCACATGAGAATCTTTCTTTGCAAGATATTGTATTTTGTTGTTGGCTTCTAAATAATATTTTGAGCATCTTTTGAAGTGTGGGGCTTTTTCTCTCAGCAGGGTTTTCCCATATAATTCATTGTGTTGCGGTATGCAAGTTATTTATGTTTATTTCAATTAATTTTGTGTCGTGGTATGAATGTTATTATGTTTATTTCTAATACATAGACATATTATAGAATTTTATTCTATTTCACTTGGACTCTTAATTGAATACCCATTAAGCAATCCTCTAAGGCAACTTCTCATTTAACCCTTTTTTTGTAGGTGTTCCCTTTGATATCTTGTTATTTTTAGTTGAGGGAATTTTGTGAAGAATTAGACATATTGTGAGTTCAAAGTTCTTAGAAGGTTGAGAATAAGATCCCTATGAAATTTTTGGTTAAAATAGATGTATCAAATGTGTTTTCTAGCTAAACATAGTGAAGACTTATCCTCAAGTATATGCATATGATAAGGAATTCTCCTTTAGCCTTAGCACAAGTTAGGACTTTTCGATAGAGTTGGGTTCATCACTTCCTTAGTGAGTGTCTTTGACTCTAATTTGCATGAAATTTGGATTATGAGCTCATAATGATAACTCGATTTCAAGTTGAGTGGTTCTTAGTTTTGAATTAAGGTGTAATTTTCAAGTTTATGTTTTATCTCGTCCAAGGAATGAGCTTAATTGGTTAAAAGCATTGGGTTTTCATTGTGGAGACTAAAGCTCAAATCTCCATAGGGACATCTTATTGTGACTCTTGGTCTTCGTAGTTGGCTTATGGTTTCTAGCGTGTTTGCTCGAAAGGAGCTTCTATTTATAAACAATTCCTAATATAAAAAAAGTTTATGTTTTATTTCTCCCACATTGTATTTTTAACATATTTTATCATATTTATTTAATTCAATTTGCTTTTAGACATATTCATTTGAATTAATTAACAACTTAAAAATATTAATTGATTATCATAAAATTCAATATTATACATCTAATCAACTCATTTGCTAGATCTTTGACAATCATTAATTTAGTTTTAGATATATTCATTTGAAATAATCAACATTATCATGAAAGTATTATTTGATTACCATAAATTTTAACATTACGTGTCTTATAATCCAAATATACCACATAAATATGTTCAATTCTCAACGCCTATAATTTTTTAAAATCAAATACAAGTCAATAAGCCTTTGTTCTACAAGTCAAGTTGAGAGGTTCTAAATGAGTCCACCAGGGATCAAGTCTTGTTCGGTGTAAGGCTTTGATATCGAAATAAAAGATGAGGCTAAGATTATGCCCCTGTGAATTTGACGGAATAGATACCCCTCAATCTTTGAGTCTTAGCCAAAGAGGTTCAACCTAAGATTCGTGCTCCCCTATCAAATAACTAAAATAGTTTTCATAAATGACTTTTATTATAAAAAAAACTTATAAAATAATAACAAATAAAAGAAAGGAAGATTTTAAGATATAAATGTTTTGTAAAATTAATAAAAACTGAAAATCAAAATCAATTCGTAAAATTCATGGACTAGTACCTAAGCACTAACCTTTGGAAAAGAAGAACTTAATTATCAAGTAGACAACCATTTTGACCACAAAGTATGAGTTAGAAAGCATAAATTTAATTATTGAGTGTTGAAAACGTTTTCCGACCTGCCCGAATCGAACCAGCGACCTAAGGATTACATAAGGAAGGAATTATTGAAAAACCCACGGCAAATTGAAGCAAGCCTAGAAACCGTGAAAAAAATAGACAAAGCGTTACAGTTTTGCGGATGTCAGAAGTGGGATTTGAACCCACGCCCTCGTTAGAGGACCAGAACTTGAGTCTGGCGCCTTAGACCACTCGGCCATCCTGACTTGTGTGACTATTTATGAATTTTATTAGATTAATATATGTTGTGTTTTTTTGTTTTTAAATTAGTAAGATTTTTATTATTTCTTAAAAATTCTTAAAAATTAACATGAACAATAAATTGGTCGACTTGATTCTTCTTAGGAAACAAAATGATCTACAAAAAAGTTTGAAATATTTACTAAACATGTTAGGAAAGTTGGTTGGGAAGATTCATGGTGTTAAGGGTGTATCACGTGGAATAAGGTTCATGTGGTGGCCCACAAAGACTAGTATTATCTCTTCTAATTAAAAACAAATTAGATGGTGACTAAGGTAAGAAGTCTTATATCAAAATTTGACTTTATTGTCTTCAACATTTATAGCCCTACCAAAATGGAGGAAAAGAAAAGGGTGTGGATAGGACTAGAACTTAATTGTAGTTGATTACCAATAAGTTTATTGTCGAGATGGATTTCAATGCAATTTTTGATCTTAGCGAAAAGGCGGGTGGGATGGCCAAATTTCACACGATTTTTGCTCCTTTGTGAATGATAATGGTCTTATTGAATCTCTCCCAATCAATGTGAATTTCACGTGGAATAATCCATGAAGTGCTTTCACAAACATAATTGAGGGTCTGTTTGGTAGTGGGAATTAGACTGGAATTGACATTTGTTTGTTCCCATTTTGTCAAATCCTCAGTTTGGGAGTGCAACAAAGAAATACAAGTGGAAGATGTAAATGCTCATTTTGGCTCAATTACATCTTCCACTTGAAAAGGTGGAATTGGGATTTGAGGGCCAAATTCCACCTTTTGAACCCCCGTTTTATAAAACCTCATCGGGTCCGTGGGCTTCATAATTTTTATTTTAGCGTCCGCATTGTTTTGGCATCCACATTTGGTTTTGAGGGCATCCTGCATTTGTTTCATTTTGAGGGTATTCTGCACAGCGAAGCCAAGGCATTTCATTTTTTAAGGCATTCTGCACAATGAAGCCAAGGCGTTTCACGGTGAAGCGCTTGCATTCTTCTTTAATCTGGTATGCATCTAGGGTTTTCAGTTTTCATTCGAAGAATCTTTGACTCTACTAACTCCCCCTTCCCAACCTGTATCTCGCTTGTTTTGGAAACACGTCTTCTAACTCCATCCCCTCTTGAATCTTCATTCATTACGAAAGCTCACCCCTACTATTCTATGGTTTTCTGAAGAATCTTGAATGTTTTTGGGAGTTTCAAGTTCATGGGTTTTCTGTTGTATTTTTGTGCCTTTGCAATCATGCCATGAGGGTTTCTTTGTTGTGTATCTTGGTGGTCATGCCTCTTCATTTCCTGTATAAACACTTGAAGATTGAAACAATATTCAAAACACCCAAAACAATTATCATGAGGGTTTTGATAGATCCATGTCGTTCTGTATATTTCTGGAAATTTTGTCTCTTTTCATCCCTTTGAATAAAACTTCGAGGGTTTTATTTATTTCTGTATATTGAGACAAGAAACCTCTCTGTTTTGAATTTCACTTTCAGATTGCTTTATTTCGATGCCATACAAAATTGGGTATCTTGCATCTAACTGTGATGAGGGCTTTGTGAAAGCTTAACCACTTTACACTCTTTTCTTATATATTCAAATGTGCTGAGACTCATTTTATGGCTATAATTTTTAAGTTTTTTAGCAGGCTAAACCTCTGTACCTTTTAATGCATTGTAAACATAATGGCTTTCTTTTCCTGGTGTTTTTATTGAATGTCTTCCCAGACTTGATGGTATGCTGACCTTTCATTTCTATCATGAACAATCCTCAGTGTATTTGTCTTGTCACCGTGTAAGGAATCCTACTCTAAAGTCTATTTTGTACCCTCCTTTAACAATGATTTCTCTGAACAATGCCCAACATATTGCTATAACTAATCTTTAATTTTGACCATTTTTATATTTGCACATTATTACATGGTAACATTGTACTTTTGCACTGAATATGGATGACTTGATGATAGTGATCTTAAAACAAAACACTACATATCCATTTACTATTCAAGATTATTCAATGACTGCTTCCATGTCATAGCTCCTTTGATAAATATGCTCTTGTAGCGTTATAGCATGTTGTACTATAGGTGTTTGCTTCAACTTGCTTCTTAAACATTACATGCTTCTTTGTCTGCAATCATTGTCATGATATATAAATGCTCTGTGGATTGAGATTCTCATTCTTTGATTATGTTCCTGAATGATTATCATTCATGCACATAAAATGAAGGCCCTGCTAGCTTACACACCACTGATGCTCATGTAGCTTTTGATCTATCTGCATCTTGAAATTTGATTTTACGTCAGCTTTCCTTGTAGTTAATTGTTTGTATGTTTGAGACCTACGAAGAACTCTTATCTTCTTGTTTATTAAATATCATGATCTTTAGCATCTCTCTGTATGTTTGGATGATGTCCAATCACTGATGGTATGGCGTTGTTTCTTTTTCTCATTCAAAATATCTATCTATGGTCTTAATTACATAATTGAATGAGCATCAATATTCATATCCTTTTGGAACACTGATTATGCATATGTTGAAGATGCTTGTGCTCGATACTCATTATTAACACCCTTTTGTTGAATTGTCATGAAACATTGACAAGATTATGACAAATATGCATCTGTTTACTTTGTTCCCTATCATTGCGCTATTTATCTTGTTAACATGTTGATCTAGTAGTTGCTCTATGGTTCATAACTTTGTCATTGTTTGCTGCCTTACTATGTGTGTGAAAATTGTACCTGATCTGTAGACACAACACTCAGTAAAACATTAGAGGTTAGCTATAATCAAAATCGTGCAAAATTGAAATCTAATCTAACCAAGCGATTTACTGCCTTCTAGTAGGTGCGAGATTAATGTTCTCAGATTGTAATCGAGATCAGTGACCTAGACGACACCTAAATGAAGGATTTGAATGCAAAAGATGGATATGAAATTGAATGCAATTAATCTATATTTTTGATATTTTTTATGCAATAAGAATGATAAACTGATATGCTATGAATGCTATTGAAAACTGATATGAAATGAATGCTAAATGATCTAACAATGAAGATTCTAACAATGATATGAAAACTATGAAATTCTATGCTAAGATATAAAAGCTATGCAATTGAAATTGATCTCACAACGCTTTGAATTCGCAAGTTGATTCCTCAGCCTCCAATTCTCCAGCGTGATTGTGCAAAAATATGAGATGAATTATGAAGAGCTGAGCCTTTAATTTATAGAAATCCAGGGCTTTGGAGGTGCATGGATAAAAGCCATAAATCACTCAAATAACTTAGCTTGATTTTTGAGTTATCTGATAATAACAGATAATCAAGTCACAAAAACATGCAAAGCTAAGCTTTAACTCAAAATAGAGTTTAGCTTTAATTGATAATTGACAGTTGTCTGCTTTTATGATTGTGCATGTTTTATTTATGAATTAATTTAATAATAAAGTGATTTATTTTCAACTTAACTAATTTTTGAAATAAAATAATTAATTTATGGGTTAATTAACTATTTTATCAAACTTTTATTAAAAATTATATTATTAAATAATGACAACATGCTTTAATTAATTAAATAAGAATTTAATCAATTAAAGATAGGAATTTTGATTTATTGTCAAAATTAAATAATATAATTAATAATAGATATAATTAAATTTAATTACACAATTAAGTGGCAAGATATTAAATCTAATTAATTAAATATGAAAAATATTTAATTAATCAAATTTTAGGATAAATGTGGATTTATCGCCAAATAATCATTAAATTAAAGATAATTAAGATAATTAGGAATATTACTAGGAATATTCCCCGATGCAGAATTTAAGATAATCAATTAGGATTCGATGATGTTTAGATGTGCCTTAGGTTAGGACTTTGATGTCAATTTCATTTGAATTGTTGATATTGGAGGTTAATGAACATATAGCCCATTTTTGGGGTATTATACTTACCATCCTCTTGTAGCTATTCTATCTCATTATTGGTAATGGATTGAAAATATCCTTTTGAGAACGTTGTCTATCATAATTCCTAACATGTATCATTGTATTGTATCATGGATATGTTGTTGTTAGCATTACTCTAATAATTTATGATTGTTTTGTAACAGTGATCCATTGACATTGTTCAAGTTTTTCACACTTAAATTTCAGAGAAATTTTTTCAATATCTTTTCTTTTAATCTACTCAGCATTTATGGTGTATTTGTTGAAGGCTTACTGATTGTTACAAAATATCTCCTCATACAAATGAATTGCTCTGTCTTTTCATAACATTGAATGTGTCTATTGCATCTTGACTATACCTTGTGGAAACAATGCCTTTGCTTTACCTATTACTATTTTTGGCCTTTCAACTGATGCTTGTTTATCTAATTAACACTGGTAACTACTTTTGCCATTGTATCATTAGCTCCTCTCTATTTTGACACCATGATTCTTGGGAATTAATATTTGCATTCAACCTGTGTTTGTCTTTACATCATGATAATATCAATTAGGAGCCTGCTTTGCATGCTCAGATGTACTGTCAATGTTTTCCCTTAAAGCTATGTTGTCACGTCCTCCTTTTCTGTAGCAACTGGTATGCAATGCACCTATTTTGTTCATTTTTTGAGTTTTCTATTTATGATTGTGCTCAAGTGTCAAGTGAATCAACCTTGTGCTCTCATATTCCTCCAAGTTGGATGGAAGACGTGTGTCACCACTCTGTCGTCGAATAATTGGGCCTTGAAAGTCTCTCAAGACTAGGATAAAGGCATCTATTCCTTATTCCTTCTTAATCCTCAACCACCTTTCTTCAAAGATATATTGTATGGCTTCCTTCTACTTAGTGTAGTGGTATGACCAACTTGCCTTGCCAATCATACCATGAATGGTAAAGCAGGTTTAGGCCAATCATAGCATGAATGGTAAAGCCTTATTTATAAATCCTATTGGAACATCTTTCAGGACATATATTTGCAACATTTCTTAGAATATAATTTATTAGTCCAAAATGGTCAAGCTTGTGCATCCCAATCCTAAGCATAAAGCTGATTTGGAAGCTTGAACTAAAGTGGGTTGGGTGTTTAAGATAGAAGTAAACTAGCTTATATATATATATACATACATATATACATATATATATATATATATATATATATATATATATATATATATATATATATATATATATATATATATATATATATATATATATATATATATATATATATATATATATATATATATATATATATATATATATATATATTGGCATGTCCTAATCATCCATTATCCTTAGATCACCCTTATTATCTTGATAATTGTTAATTTTCCACCATAATTATCATGCCATCATACTTCAAAATTCAATTATAAGTTTCATACAAATTGGTGTGCCTTCAAATAGAAATCCCTAATTATCCAACATTCTTAAGTCAGGATCTCTTATTGCCTTTATAATTGAACCATAGAAATTCTTTTGACAAATGATCCCAAGAGTCTATTTGTAATGATAAAAAAAATTTCCAAAACGTAGCGCCAAGTGCACGTAAGAAAATACAATCAAATAAATATAAATATAACATACTAGTAAGCATATATTATAGATGTATAGGTATATCTAAACATATTAATATATAGGAATTGGCTAATATTAGACAAGACAGAGAGACCTATATTAGGTCTAAAACTGTGCAAATAAAGAGGATCGACATACACATAAGCAAAAAAGATTATCCATTTTTGAACAGGTTGAGTTTCAGTTCGCTCGTAAAAGGCAGGCATGCATTTTGGGCATAGGAGAGCGGGGCATGCATTTTGGGCACAGGAGAGCGGGAAGAAACCAAAAGGGAAACCACCAGATTTTGTAATAAAATCTCCAAATCCATTCGGTGTCCACAAACAGTAATTCCTACGCATTAGAAAGTTTCAATTCTGGGTGCAAGAGAGCTCTGAGAAGTTTTTATTGAAGGATCAATTCTGGGCACAAGAGAACTCTGCATTGAAGGTATGTTCAATGAATATTTGTTTTTGTGTTTATGCAGTATAATGTTTGTTAGGTCTTTTTTTATGTTTGAAATTTGCACATCTTTCAAGCAGGAAACTGCATTTGCTTATAAATTAAACAAGAAACAAAAGAAGTTCATTGTGAGTTTCTGATACATTGTAAAAGCTTCATGAAAATATAGAATTAAGATTTTCCAATTGATTGTCACCTTATAGATATCTTCAGGAGACTTGGCTTCCATTATCTCAAGATCACGTGCAAGTGACAAATATATATGATATGCTTCATCTTATCAATTTATTGGGTCTTTTGGATCTATATTTACATGGGGCTTCATTCATGTGATCCAATAGATGCAATTTTTAGAATATCGTTTGATTTAAATTAGATTGAGATTTTGTCTTCCTTGATTGGATGATTTCATACTGTTACAGGCTCTTAGTTCTTTCATGTATTGGTTTGGACCATTTTCCCATTGTGTTCACAACTAACAATGGATGCTTGAAAACTAATTTTCCCTTTACATTTGAGAATATGTGGACTTTTAACCAAGATCTCAGAAATAAAATTGGAGAATGGTGGAGTATAGATGTTACAAGTATATATATGTATCATGTTATAAAGCAGTTATCTTTAGATAAATCCAATGTGCTAAGATGGAAAAAATCTTCCTTTGGTCATATATTTAATATAAAGAATCATTTTAAAAGTGAATTAGATGATATTTAAGCCTAGATTCAATCCTAGGGAGATTCTATTGTCCTTGTGAATTAGGAAATTTTTATTTCATATCAACTTCATGATATCATTACAAAAATAAAAGACTTCTAGAAGTAAAGGAATACTATTTTTTCATATGTCCACCCTCAAGCATCATGCCTCTAATAGAATCCACTCCATCAATTTTAATGGTATGAATTTTTTTAAATATGAATACATCATGTAGGGGGAATTGATTTCTTCCCCTCTCTACTTTCAAATGATTAGATTATGGATCTTGATTATCAACATTAATTTTTAAGGGAGAGCCCCTCTCTTGTCTTGGGAGATATGAAACATGCCCTTACCAGGATTCATTCAGAGGATGGGGTTCATAATATAGTTTTTTTTCATTTGAAGGAAACAAAATGCCAAACCCTGATAGTTTTCTCACATTCTTCTTTTAATTTTATTGGGATATTGTGGCTAATCATGACATTATAGGGGTTGCTAGAGAGTTCTTTTTGAAAGAAAGTTGGTGCTCATTCCTTTCATGATTTCTACCTGATTAGCTTATGTAATTCTCTTTATGAGATCTTCTCAAAGATCCTTGTGTTTCATCTTAAGTAGAGCCTTCCTTAGTTGATCTCTTCTCAATAGAAGGAGTTTGTATTTGGCTAGAAAATCATGGATTCTATTCTATCTATTCATGAAAATATCCATTCATTGATGGTAAATAAGAAGGTAGGTTATTTTCTTATAATAGATATTTTTAAGACCTATGAATGGGCTGATTTGAATTTTCTTTTGAAACTCCTCTCATCCTTTGTCTTTAGCTATGATTTTATTCAGCTAACCTTAAGATATCTTTAGGAGACTTGGCTTCCATTATCTCAAGATCACGTGCAAGTGACAAAAAGCCCTCACTCAATTTTATGTTATTAATTATTTACTGTAACTGCTCTCTTTGCTCTTCATTCCCATTTGTCATTTCATCATCCAGATCCAATGTTACTCCCTACAAATGCTCAACACCATAGAAACACAGATTAAAAGATGAGTCATGATAAAAGCATAAGCAATCAATGTGCATTATAACATGAAATCTTTGCTGATCAAAGTAACAATTTCAAAAACTTAAAACAGTTGTATAGCCTATGCTGATCATTTACCCACATCAGGGCATGTAACGCATAACAAGTATGTTGGCATATACTAAATTTGCTTTTAGATCAAAACAAAGAAACAGATTAGAAAGAAAAATCCACAAATTTTTAAGATAAAAGTTTTGACTCTTTTCGATTTGCACCTTGAGCAGAGATTTATGAATAAAATTAGTACACCATTTTCATCCTTTATAGTTTTGCAATATCTTCATGTAATGCTCTTGTGTATCTTTCAGTTACTTTAGAAATGGAAACTCTTACAGAAGCGACTCTTAGAGCTACAGTTCCAAGAAATTAGTTTAAGAATACATCTTATTTCACTTTGCCTAATTATATGATTGGTGAAGCCAAGTATAAAAGAAACTGTGGGAAGCGCGATACTTAGTCACATAAGTCCAACTTAACAAAAAAAATTATCATGCAAAGAACAAAAAAATGTAATGGAAATAAAAAGAGATTTCTCACAATTGAGTCATTTGTAAGGCTATCATCACTTTGGTAATTAATAAAGAACTTGAGACAGGACCACTCTGACTACTAAGTCAACAATACAATCATTTTGACTTCAACCATACATCTGACAGAGTTTCCATGAATTAATGAATAGCTAATTTTTTACTATTACTAGAACAAACTTAAGTTAGACTCGCCTAAGCACCTAGTTCTTTTGTCATGAGCATCAAAAGAACATTTCCTAAGGGTTCCAATTTTCAGCCTGTGGCATTTCTACAAATATTTGCCCACAACAACAATTAGGATTGAGATTGTTCTCAAATCTTCATTATTAGAACCAACTTAATGAATAATGGCATGCTTATAGTTAAATCTAGTTTTATCACTCAAATTAGCTCATACATGCTATGGGTAAGAATCCAAGCCAACTTAGTGAGAGTAGTTTAACCTTCCTACTTCATGAAATCTAAGCTAAGCTAAGTTTGTCATAGAGATGGGGTCGAAACCAAGTGATTTGTGATGAAGCGAGTTAAAACCCTTTGAGAATCCTTTTGCCAGCTTCAGTTTGACCTTAGAAATCCATGATAGATTGTGGGAGGTAACCCTGCTAAAGGCTTGCTGGACCTTGAAATTTGGTGAAGTCTGGAATTTTTTGAAAACCCCCGAAATCTAGAATTTGCATCTTAACTCCTATGAAGTTGGAACCTATCTCAAACATCCTGGAAATTATTTATACAAATATAACTTAAAGTATAAGAAGCTAGAACCCACAAGTCCATAGACGGACCTTGCCCGGATCAACGCGGACTGGTCTGCGAATTCGGACCCAGACCCAGACCCGGTTCGGGGGGCCAGGGTGCAAATCTGCCTGCTTAGGAATATATATTTGAAGAGTATGTGAGAAGTATATATCTAAAGCATATAATTGAATAGGATACCTGAATGTCCCAATGCATATATTCAAATGTGCTATATTATATTTGTGTAATCTAATTAATTTAATTATAAAGATAATTAATATATATATATATACAAACCGACTTCAATCTATTATTTATAGTTGTATATCAAAATAAGAACATGTATAGAAATATGCATAAAAAATGTATTGTTATACTAATATAAATTATAATACAAAGAATTAAATGTTTGTAGCTTATTCCTTAATTACTTACTATAACCCCTTGAAAGGATGGGTTTCTGTCAATCTTGGAGGCAGAGTAAATCCCACAAGATAGATGAATTCCAAGATGGGTAAGGATATGCATTTCCAATGCCTTGAGGGAAAATTCTAAGATGGGCACAAACATACAGTCCCAATGCCTTGAGGAAGCCCACTTGTAGATTAGTGTCAAGCACCCTCCGACATAGAAATTCCCATCCTCCCTAAAGTTGGCATGGTTAAGAGAGAAGAAGGAATCAAGATTTAATATGTTAATTATTAAATTTATTATGAATTATTCATTTTTTCCAAAAAATTAAATTCAAATTAGATGCATAATAATGTACGTTAAACATTGAACATTGACAGCCTCTGAGTAGGGGACATTACAGAGCATTGAACAGATCTTGATATAGATCAACATTATTCTCTTGTATATACAAATTAGATACTACATTAGAAATTCAAGAAAGGGGTAGTCATCCATAGCTATCTGATAATTCCATTCTTTTCACATAGTGATTGATATTGATATCAACACGATCTTTATCAGATCAATACTTATTTACATCGGCAATTATCTAGACCAGCATAAAACAAATGATTTCATGTATATTTAGATTTGTCTTTGTTTCACCAACCTTTATTTGGCATAAGCATTTCGAATATAGAATCAATAAAGGAAATCTCCATTACATTGCAATTATATCATCATCAAGAATCATATCAGAATATTGTTTGACAATATACTCTTGCGTTACATCAAGATACAGGACATTTGCAGTAATCGATCTCTTTTTTGTCTAGTTCATAGAAAACAGGACATTGATACTTACACATTCACAAATCGTACACAATACATTCAATTATAGCCAAATTAAGATTTAGGTGTAAGCTATTAAGAGAGAAATCCCTTGTAATTTAAGAAATTAGTCAAAAGTTCTAAGGTTGCATGGAGATGAGGGTACTTGGGTACTTTGGAGACGTGAATGGGTGTGGGTACGGCTATTTTTTCAATATAGGAGATGAGGGTACTTTGGGTACATTAGGAAAAAATTATATTTAATTTAATAGTTTATAGAAAATCTGAAAATATGACATTGAGTTTTCAAAACAAGAACAGTGATAAAGTTTACTGTTGAATATTATCTTTGAAGATTAGGTAAACAAATTGAAATGTCATACAATCATTATATCAAATTTTTAAACCGATTAGTGATTCCATATTGAAATAAACTTGATAAACAACAAACTAATTTGCAAACAAAAAACTGAAATGAAAATTAGAAATCTTAATCAAGGTCCCTAGCTATGATGATCCCTACTGAGTACCTGGTAAAAGATACACGTACCAGTAATCGATATGCATCCTAGGGGTATGGGTATGAATACCCATACAACTATGGTCAAAACCTTAAGAAATCTCATAAGGGGGCATTACATATAACCTCTTCTTGTACAAGCTCATTGACAACTGTGGTATGTTCAACTATAAGTTCTTCATTGATATACATGGTGTTAAAGAAGCAAATGAGTAAAAGCTTAATATAAAATTCATTGTATATGGTATTAATGACCTACTCTCAAGCTCTTAGAAGGAAATGCCAAAGGGATGGAACTAAAATTTCATGTCTAAATTTGATCCATGACATGAATTTGATGCTAAATTATGTTTGGGAAGATGAAACCACTCTTCATCCAATTATGTTTTTTTCTCAACATTATGATGCAATCTTGGACTGTACCATGGCAATTTTAGATTGAGATCTCACTATCTTGGGGATTGCTAAGTTGTTTCACTGAGGTAAACAAGCTACCTTGGTATCCGTGGTATTCTGAATGTTTGATATTCTGAATTAAAGCATATTTAAAACAGAGCACACATAATTGCAGGTTGGCTTGATTGATACTTGATGGCTGATTTTGATGGTTAATTGATACAAGTGTGTGTAGGTGTTGTGAAGGGTCAATCCATGTGGATTAGGACCTTAGTTGTCAATAGGAGTGATGCAGAGGGTTCTAGGTACAAGGGTTACCTTTCACACTTTGTTATCTAATCTTCCTAGGTCGATCCAATGGATCCCTTATTCATCCACCCAAGGAATTCCTGAGTCCCACCCTATCACCTACCTCAAAGGTATGATGACTTCTTTAATGTGGATTCTTACCCCAATCTCATCAACTAGCCCTTCTTTACTAAGGACTCTACAACCCTTCTTCAAGTACCTTTACCCCCTGCTATGTTTATACTTCCAAGTTACCCATAAGACCCCTAACACCTTTCACTGATCCCCAAATCCACCTCTGACATCTTCTCTAGCAAGTACATGCAGACATTAAGTACCCTTGATACTATTCCAAACAGTGTAAACACTAACAGGTTTCCTAACTGGTAGTATGACTATTTTTGGGTCTTAGTCTATAATTCCCCTTAATGACCTCACCAACATGTGTTGGAATCTTCAAGTACTATGTCTTGCCTCCCCAAATCCAAAATTATAAACTTCTATCACACCCCTAGCCCTCTCTACCATTAGGCCCTAGTTGAGGGCAGTGTAGCAAGGGTTTTCCTATGACAGTTTCACCAACTTTAAGTTTTATTTCTCAAAACTCTCAAACAACTCCATAAAAAAATTGGGAAATATTAAACCACTCCTTTTGGTCTTCCAAATGCCAAAGTTTTAGTTCTTTTCCACACTCACAATGTACAAAACTACTAGGCCCTAGTTGAGGGCTTGTCTCCAATGCTTCAGACCTGCAAACAATTTTCCACTTCAAAGGCCTATCAAAACATCACCAACACACCTGCACCATATACCATTAGAAAGGTATTTCAACACCCTATCCAACCATATCATTAGTTTCATGAAATCAATCGTGAATGTGGCCAAGAAATTAACTGTCTATCTGACCCTGGCTCATTGTTCCTCACTTAGCCAACCTAGGGCTTCATTTTAAAATTAGAAGGACCTTTGAAAATGGAATAAAAACTATACAATTATTTAGGACTTCCATGGAACTAGGAATCCCCAAATTTTCATCAAGATCCACTAGTGGATTCCATAGTTCCAAGCATTTTCCCTCTGTTAGGTCTAAAACCTATTGATTACCAGGCAATGACCTTAAAATTGGTATAACTTGCAAAGTATCTAGAGTTAGATAATGATTCAAAGTGAAATTGAAAGATAAAACAAAACTCTATCTAACTATAAGATCAAAACATCACTCCCAATCCGTACAGGCCGTACAAAGCCGTACCATCAGAGAATTAACACAGTTACGGTACGTACGACAGCAAGGTAATTGCAAAAATCCTTCAATTACTTCATTAACCATCTGAAAAACATTTCCAATTGCTCATATAGAAATTTGGGATTGGTTACATGCCATAACCAATTCAATTTCAAAGTTGCAAGAAAAAGTTGCAAAATGCAACTTTTGCAACTTTTGCACCAAGTTGCATTTTTGCTCAAGGACTACTTGTATGACCCCAAATCAATTCCAATATGCATGAAATGACTAATTAAACATAATAAACCCCTTCTACATGAGTTTGACCTATTTTGACCAACCATTGACTTCCTTTGACTCTTGGGCAATTTGGCCCTTACAGGCATCCCGATGGCTTCAATCTATGAACATGACATCACAACAACACAAAATGACATGTTTGCTCACAAACCAATCAAATTAATTCCTTTTTTCTAGGTGCTCTACACCAAGGAGTCAATAAAGTGAGTTTGAACTCCAAGTGGGCACCTAGGTACATTAGGGTCACTTGTAAAGTTAAGTGTGATAAGGTGTCTTTATGATGCCTAGTTGGTTAAAGTAGTTGTGAGTAAACAAGTTGTCTTCTATCATTTTGGGTCGAGGGCATTCATTAGATGCTTTAGTTTCATGGGTGGAGAGAAATATGCAACAAAAGTTACATAGTTGCAACTTTTTGCAAAAATTGTGCAACTTTCATAACA
The DNA here is from genome assembly GCA_027943335.1 of Chamaecyparis obtusa. NCBI lineage: Eukaryota > Viridiplantae > Streptophyta > Pinopsida > Cupressales > Cupressaceae > Chamaecyparis > Chamaecyparis obtusa. The sequence continues at coordinate 86,123 of BSBK01003335.1, read as the reverse complement.
TTTGTCCTCCATGAGCTCTCAATGGCTCATTAATGACCCAAATTGATAGGAAAGCTTTCTTTTAGTGTTATGAAGCTTTGAGAAACATCATTGTATGGATGAGAAGTGAATAGAAAGTTCTGGCTGTGTGTTTGGAGTGAAATTTTGATGTTTTTCTCTTGCACGTGTGAAACTGAAAGCATTCCTGCAACTGTGATGCATGAAATTTGAAGTATTAGTCATTTGCTAAATCTTTCTAGTTTTGGGTTTCAGGATTTGGGTTCATTTGAGTGAGCTATAAAAATGATCTTAAAATGACCTGCTTGTTGTTCTGGAAGTGACTGTTTAGTGTTAAATTGCTTATCACTTAAAAACTGACACAAGGAATTGTAAATAGGTTTTATAATCATAAAGTACAATCATTTAGATTTCCAAAACATGTGGCTACAGAGCCGTACAATACCTCCTCCTATTTTTAATAGCAAGCCCTAGCTCCTGGCTGTGTATGCATAACTGTAACAGTGAGCTCCAAATGCACTAGTAGATTATGAATTTGAGCACGTGGGTCCTTAGAGTGTGAAGCAAAGTTGCAAGATGAGTAGTATTTGATATGTTCAAACACTCATCTTGAGGTTCCTAGTTGATTTGCATGTGTGGGAGTTGATTTTGTCACTGTCTCTGTTATAGGCTACAAACCCTCTACAAACCCTACTTTTGTGCATTGGCTCGTACGGTCCAATTGAGGAATCAAGACCAACAAAATCTTATAGAGAATCCAAAAGGGTATCCCTAAACCAAGTTAGTTTTGGGGGTCATTAAGGAATTTTAAGAGAAAATGGTGAAAAATAGCAAGTAGAGGGCTAATTGGGCTTATTGACCTAGTAGGCAGTTTTGAATAAAAAACTAAGGAATCGTATATGAACAATTGTTGACCTTGCACATTATGGATGCTAAGTGAATGTTTTTGAACTTGTTAAACTTATGACAAGCTTATATGGAGATAGAGGTTGCAGGGGTACAATTTTGCCATGTTCCTAAATGTGCATGCCCTTCCATGCTAGTGGGGTTAGTAGGTTTAGCTAAGAACCTAGAATTTCTTGGGCTAAAACATGTCATATGCTATGTTAATGTCATGTTAGTGATGAAAGACTCTCAGTAGATTGAGTGTAAGCTTTTAATCTTTGACTAGCGTCTAGTGAATAGACTATTTCAAAAATGTTTGATATTCTAAATTTCTGGAGATTTCAATGATTTTCCCTCTTTTTATATTGGTATCCTTTTGAATAGCAATGCTATCATAGGAAAGGGTTTGAGTGTTTGGACTCAAATTACACACAACAACTAGAGAAGGAATAACACTTATTGCTGTTGCCAGTAAAAATAATATTCAGAATTTATTATTCTAGGAAGAAAATCAACTTGTTTACATAAGTTTCATACCCTGTAGACACCACAACCACAACAGAAAATCTTGCAGTCCTAGGCCCTTGCTAGCTCCAACTCCCCCAAATGACTAGCAAACATTTGAGAATGTGATTGTTAACTATTAGTTTGCATGCCAACGTAATCAATTGTATGTCTAGAACTCATATTTAAGGATATCTTCTTAGGTTAATTAGAATCATTTAGGTGAACTCCCTCTTTCAGTGTTATATAAAATTTTTGGGGTATTCCTCAATCTTAAACAATAAATTTGTCAGTGTATCCTTCAATTTTCCTGTCAGTTCCATGCATAGAATCGATTGTTGCTTCCACAGTAGGTTTTGAAAACTATCCCCGCAAAGTTGGAAGGATGCTCTATCATGGCATCTTGTAATGCCTGCTCAACTGGATCAACAAGTATCCTATAAAGGCAACCTCCTAATATTTCTTCATTCAAGACTAATTTTTGTAATGATCACTTGCTGATCATCAAACTCAATGATACACTGTATCTTAGTCATACAAGAAACTGAAAAAACAAACTACTAATTAAACTAGAAAGTAGAAACATAGAATAGATCATCAAGCTAAAGAATATCATCCAAAGACACACATGTCACATTGACTTGAGGAGCATAAGTTTGCTAATAACCATAGTAACCTGGATCCCAAAATCATGGAGAACTGACAGACCCCATGCCAAAATCATGGAGAACACTTATCACGATCCTTGACATGGTTTAGTGATATATATATATATATATATATATATATATATATATATATATATATATATATATATATATATATATATATATATATATATATATATATATATATATATATATTAATAACCATAAAATTTCTTTTGTTCAACTTCTTATTTATGTTATTTTTTTAATAGGTTATAGTGTCTTTAATTATTTGATGTGTGTATTTGAAATTTTTTATTTTAGGTGCATATAACTATAGTGGCTACTTGCATGGGTGATAAAGCTTGTTTGGAGAGGACTCAGAGACTTATTGAAAGACAGGCAAAGAATTCACTGTTCGTAAAAAAATTGATGTCATCAGGCCTCTTTGAAGAAAGGTCAAATTTGGGGATGCCTTCTGCAATTAATTCAAAGGTAATTCAAAACTTTGCTGCTTTTTATGCTTTGAAACATACTTTATCACTGTTTTTTATGCTTTATTTGATTTTGTTTTCAGATTTATTTTTCGCTATCTTGAAATTAGATTCTAATTTAATACTAGAATGCAGAATATTACAAATGGATCAACAAAGAAGGTTGACTAAAGATCAATATCATGCATATGATGAGAGAGTAGCTGATGAGAGGGATGTGGAAAAATATCCATGTCCATGTAATAACTATCTTGGTGGAAAAATGAAAAATAGAAATGTTATTTATCGACATATGATAAGACATGGGCATAGTGATATGAGCCCTTGGGCTTATAACTATTACAAACATATGATAGAATTGCAAAATGTGAGAGGTGAAGAGGCAGCAAACATAGATGAAGTGGCACCAAACATAGATGAAGGCACAATAAAGCTGAACGAAGGGTTTGAAGTCAATAGAATGTTGAACGAGGGTTTAAATGATGATTGGGCCAAGGCAATGGAGGATGCTTTAAAGCCTGTGTATGCTGATTGCAAGTTAAGTCATTTGACAACAATCCTTCAAATTCTTAACTTGCAAGTGGTGCATGGTTGGACAAATGAGAGTGTAGATCAGTTGTTGGCATTATTATGTTCATTGTTACCTGCTGACTCCACATTGCCAACAAAATGAAGTCAATGTAAAAGGCAAATCAGTAAGCTCAGATTGGGGTATGATAATATCCACACATGTGTGAATGGTTGCGTATTATTTCACAAAAATCTTGCAAATGATACTGAATGTCCAAAATGTCATGAAGCAAGGTACAGGAAAGGATTGAAATCAGTTGTGGTCCCTAGAAAAGTTCTTCGCCACTTTCCAATAATCTCGTGATTACTACGAATGTATTGGTGTAGAGACATTGCTCAGCTTATGCAGTGGCATGCTCTAAATAAGAGCACTAATGGGAAACAATGACATGTGCCTGATTCTAATATGTGGATGGAGTTTGATAACAAATGGCCCAATTTTTCTCAATATCCTCGTAACATAAGGTTGGGTTTGGCTCTAGATGGAGTGAACCCATTCTCAGATCAAAGTATGAAATGGTCAACTTGGCCTATTTTTTTATTAAATTATAATTTGCCTCCATGGCTAGTAACCAAACCATTTTTCTTGATGTTATCATTGATTATACCAGGAAAGAAAAGTGTGACTTCAGATACAATAGATGCTTATCTAGAGCCACTATATGATGAGCTAATGGAATTGTGGATAGAAGTTGAAGAAATTCAATCTTTAAGGGATGGTCATTCAATCAAATTCACTTTAAGAGCTTCCTTATTAGTTACAATTCATGATCTTCTTGCATATGCTACATTGTCTGGTCTCACTGTTCATGGATATCATGGTTGTCCAGCTTGTAACTTTAAGGATTTTGTGAGGCACTCAAGAAGTTTGCGTAAGTGTATTTATTATGGACATCGTGCTTATCTAAAAGTGGATCATCCATATTGTCAACAAAAAACACATTTCAATGGTGAAGAAGAGAATCGTGAAGCACCTTTGGCAATAACAGGTGATTACATTATTGACAATGGAAAAAAAAGAATGTCATTTATGACAAATGGTGGTGTTCCTGGTAGCAAATATGATCCACGTAATCAAAGCAGTGTAAAAAGGTTGTGCATATTCTATAATTTTCCATACTTCAAGGATATAACCATCAAGCACACTATTGACTTTATGCATACAGAGAAAAATATAGCCTATGCTATTATAGAAACTCTTTTTGGTGCTTTTGATACTATTTCATCACGCAAAGACTTCCAAGATTTAAAGATTCGTCGAAATCTTTGGGTTGAAAAATATGATGGTGAAAAATATGGAAAACCTAGTGCTCCCTATGTTTGGACAAAAGAACAATGTGCACAATTCTTACAGTTGATGTCTCAGACTCGCTTTCCTACAGGATATGTAAGTACTACCATTAGAAGCCAAATTGACATTAATAGCTTAAGAGGCCTAAAGACCCATGATTATCATGTGATAATCGAGAACATTTTACCAATTGTGGTTAATATATTGGGTTTGGAAAAAGGGCCAAGATTGGCAATCATAAGGTTGGGGCTAATACTTAAGAGAATGAGTTCACATGTAGCAGATCCATCAAACTTTGACAGTTTGAGGGAGGAGGTTGTTGAAGTTCTTTGTCTTCTAGAACGGGAATTTCCACCAACAATCTTTAACATCTCTATGCATCTTTTGATACATCTAGAATATGAACTAGAGCATTGCGGTCCAGTAAGAACAAGATGGATTTGTCCTATAGAATGATATATGAAGGTTTTGAAACAATTTGTTCGTACTAGGGCAAAACCAGAAGGCAGCATGGCTGAGGGATATTCAATGCAAGAGGTCATGGGATTTTGTACAGAATATATGAAGGATTTTGAAAATGTGAATCGACGTGTATGGGATGATGATGAAGATGAGAGAGTTGCAGGCAAAGTATTAGAGGGCAATGGATGCCGCTTCAAGCTATCACATCAGGAAAGAAGTACATTGCATGCATTTATTCTTCAAAACACATCTTCATTTGATACATGGCATAGGTAAAACATTCTACACAATTGTTTATTTACTCATATGTATTACACATTTATATTATTAATCTTACTATGTCATTAATGTTGTATGTAGAAAATATGAGGAAGAAAATCAAAGTTTCTTGCAACATTGACCTCAAAAGCGCAAACATCATAGTTTGGTTGGAGGTGATACTTTTCCAAAATTTGAAGAATGGATTGCCAGTGTTGTTCATGATGCAAAAGAAGAAGGTCAACATATAACAATAGAGGAAAGTGAGCTTTCACAATCTCCACATTTATGGGCCATGTGATTTAATGGCATGTGGGCCTATGGTAGTCATTTAAGGGTAGAGCAAAAAGACAAAGGAAAGATAAATTGTGATTGTGTTGTTAGTGCTGAGTTTCATCATGAAACCGAGAAGAAATTCTATGTTGGATTCATCCAAGAAATTATTCAAGTAGATTTTGGTGAAAATAGTCCTATATTGTTAAAATGTAAGTGGATCCGACCATCCGCAGTACAATTTGATGAGTATGGATTTATACGTGCTAATATAGGGAAATTCTTATCAGAGATGGATGAGCCATATGTTTTCCCTTTTCAAATCAATCAATCATTTCTAATTGATGATGTAAGAAGCCCAGGATGGTCATATGTCATTCAAACAGAGTCTCGTTCAAATGAAAATTCATGGAAGCTGTTGATTTAATTCCTGATGGGCAATATATTAATCTACAAGAAACATTCGAAGAAGTGGATGAAGATGATGATGGACTGTTTCAAGAAGATATTTTGATTACCAGTGAAGAGACTGTAAGAGAGAATGTATTGCATGCCACAGATGATGATGACGAAGAGGATCTAGTAGATGCAGACATGAGTGATCAAGAATTGGACCTTGCTGGCAGTGCAGATGATTATTGATGAGCCCCATTTCATGAACTATTATTAAAGTCTTTTAAGTTGTTTTAAAACTGTGTTTATGTTTTGAGAACATGGACCTTCTTATTAATACTATGACCACTATCCTCCATGAAAATTTGTGAAAACCATTTAATTCTACAATAACTTCACCATGGGGATGGAGCATTTAATTCTATAATAACTTTACACATTGATTTAGTCCATTTTCATAATGATACTCAAGCCAAGAATGAAAAATTTCTCATCAATAGTCAATGTCCAAAAAAGTCTTTCTTTGGTTCCATTGAAAATGTTACCCAGTCACTACTCTTCTATCATGGATTTCCTATGAGACTTGTTTTGCTTCGTTGAGCTGTATATGGTAGGTTTTGTTGCTGAATCATGTACTACTTTTCTAATTAGTAATTAGGCATCTGATTCTGATGATCTAAGCTTCATTTTGTTTTCAAGGATGCTAGAATTCAGAAACTAAGGATCCAATAATTTGGGTTTCTCTTACTTTGCATTGTCAAAAATAATGTAAAAGAATATAATACAAAAAAATAAAACTTATCAAAGGATCTAGAGATTTATCAAGGAGCCAATTATAGTGGGACTTACATGTACATTAAAATCATAAGTAGATGTTGTAGGAAGCAGTTTCCTCAACGCAAACACCTGGAAGCATGAAAATATAATACATCTTAGCAACAACAGTATTTCTTTATGTTTTAATTATTTTAATGGAAATGTGTATTGGGTACAATGTTGAATACTCTTTCCCAATAGACTAGAGAAGCTTTAGGGCCTAAAATTCTTTATCCTTTAAATAAAATTTAAGTAAAACATGATTTATAGAAAATGTTGGTGCTTTACCTCCCTTGGAGTTTCTAAAATAGTTTGCTTGTCTGTTGAGCCTATTATAAATTAAGGAACCTCATTTCTCAATCTTTGGTATCTATAATAGAATAATAATGTCAATCAAATATTAATAGGGAATTATGTTGATTTTCAATATATAAAAAATGCTGATTTTCTGATTTTCAGACTAAAAACTCACTGTTCATTCATTTTTTGTTAATTGGCCATACATTATCTCACCTCAAGCCCTAAATATATTGAAATAGGGATGAGTTAAATTTCATGTGCATGTGGTTTGAGGTGAATTGGTGAAGAGAGTAGAAATTTAGAAGAATTTTAGTGAAAACAGTCTGAAAACCCTCTTCAACAAGGTTTCTGACAGAAAATCTTTCATATTTCCTAAATTCACCATTGGAAAATTGCCAAAATGGGAGAATTGGAAGGTTTGGGTGTCCTATATCTTATTATGGAGGTTTTGAAGTGAGATTTGATGATTGGTGACAATGGTTTGATGCCCTAGGTCTGATTTGGGGTGGAAAATGACTAGTTTTCATGATTGTGAGTGCATTTTCTAAACCTGGTGTAATCCTGAGGCATTTAGGCACTGTAAACCCATGTATTCCTTGTTTTAAAATTCCTTTCCACCTATCCATGGTGTTGGTTTGGTTGTATGGTGTAATTTGGGGGTAGTTGTTGTGCAATAGTGGCCTAATTAGGCCTTAAAAGCCTTGCAATAGTTAGTTTGTGATCAGAGGTCTCAATTGCTCTTGGTGTCATCTTTGAATATGAATTATAAAATGTTAAAAGGTATCCCATATGGTTTTTTGTTGGTCTCCAAATTCTGTTATTGGATGTTGAATTCCTAAACCTAGGTAGACAGGGCTAGTAGGCTTAGTTACCCTCATTGAAGTGAGAAGCCAGTATTGTGATTCCAAGTGGATGGAAAGTATTGTAATAGATGTTTGATGCCTCCTAATGTCCTAAAGTTTATAAGATAAATGGTCTCATGACAAGATGTGTGAATTCACCAATCCCTACCTGTAATAGATATTTGCAGATAATTTTCACTGATGATCTAAAAAGTTCTATGAATTCATAAGAACAATAATCTATATTCTTTGATAGTGTCATATAATACTAAAATATCTCTTGTTTGCATTCAAGAAGCCATTACATAAAATGGAAATTTAAGACCATTTCCTTATTCATTCCAGTAATGACTACCTATGAAATTGTCAAACCATTAATAATGGTAGCACCGTCAATTTTGGCCTCAAGATTATGGTGGGTGAGAAGAGGACCCTAATTGGAAGGGACCATGAAAAAGAGAAAATAGGGCATTGAAGAGACTTAAATATACTTGTAATAACAATCCACGAGGCTATGAATCTATTAAAATGACCTATGCAAACTAACTTTGACTAGTTATTATGGTTTAAAGGAGGTCATTACATCAACAGTAGTAGATAGCGGTGTATGCAAATTAGATGTCTAACAACTAGAAATGATAAATTAACTATTAAAGCCAATGAATCTATCTAATGCAAACACAATGAAGAATGCAAAGTAACTATGAAATGATGAAACTAATTTAATTACCTTCACCTACCATGCAGCTTGTCTCCATTGTCCTCCTAGCTTTGATTTCTTGAAGATGTTGAGCTCTTAGATTTTCAAAATGAAGCCTTCTCCCAAGATGCTACCAAAGTGTGGAGATTGAATGAAATGAGTGCACAATAGATTATGCAAACTAATGGATGGAATGCAAATGAAATGGTGATTGTATGGAATGCTTGATTGCTTGAATGCTTGTTATCAAAAATACCTATTAGCTCTCAAATGGGAAATGAGGCTCCTTTTATAGAGTTTTGGAGGATCTAGGCCTAGGTGGCACAATCCTATGGTTGAGAATGAAAGGTGGAATATCCTAGGGCTAGGATTGACTTGGTTGAAGGAGTTGAGAGAAAGGGGAATGTAGTTGGAATGTGAGAGGAAGAATAGGGATGATGTTCCTCTCACATTGACATGGAGGAGAAGAAGGTGGAAGGGAAAGACACATGTCAAGTGTCTCATGAAGACCAAAAAGAGAAAGAGGGAGAGACCTTTTCCTCATGAGGACTCTTTGCACAAGTGTCCTATGAGTCACCTTTGACCCTTAGAGGTGGCTTGAGAAGCCCCTTAGGAATAGGGAATGTCTCTTGACTTGGTTTAAGAGAGCACATGTGGTTATGAGACCAAGTCCTATGAGGCCACATAGCCCTTAAGAATAGGACATGTGTGGGTGAGGATAATTATCAATAAATAATTAATAATAATTATTTATTTTAGCCAAAGTGATGTGTCAGGTGACTAGGTAGGTGAGGTGGACTAGGAAACTTAGTCATATTTAGGTGATTGTATATTTAATTAAATCACTTTAATAAGACTAATTAGAAGACTTAGGATAGAAGAATAGACTATAGTGAATTCACTAAATAAATTAAATAATTTATTTAATAAATAAAGGAATAATTATTAATTAAATAATAAATATTTAATTAATTTATCAAGTCAATAGTAATTAAATAATAAATATTTAATTAATTAATGAAGTCATTTTAAGGTGTATACATTTTGCCCCTCTTTGAAATAATGTGTGTATCACATTGTTTCAAAGAAAATTTCAAGCATTTTGCCCTTGCCCCAGACAATGTCTAAAATGACGTAAGCATGCCCCCTCGAGAGAGGGATTAAGAATTTGTGTTTAAATTTTTTTTTATTATTACTTTTTTATTTTATTTTTTAGTTATTTTGATTAATCAATCTCACAAAAGAGATAGATGAAAAGGTGGGTGAAAATGGGGGGAAATGGAAGAAAAATGAGAGATAGGGTCCACACACCAAGCACATAGGGTCCACAGGCTATAAATAAGGCTTAGGGGTCCACAATAGGCTCATTGTGCACACTTGTCATTAAGAGATCAGAGTGCGAGAGAGAGAAGAGCAGAGCCGCCATGATGCCGTTCCTATTGTCAGATCACTGCTTCGAGAGAGTCAGACACTTCCAACGACCACCCAATTTGGGTGAACCGGTAGGTGACTTGATCCTCCTTGGTAATTTCATGATTTGATGCATGTTAGAGTAGAATTGTAGCATGTTTAGGATAGATGGAATGATAGAATTAGGTTAGGATTTTTTTTGTTTTGAGGCATGGAATGAATGCGCAGTTTCGATGCACCAATGCACAGGAAATAGGAACATTTGCGCAGAAAAATACAACATTTTGTGCATACATGTAGGAAAATTGCGCATTCATACTAGAGGAATTTTAGAGTTGCGCAAGTGTGAAATAAAAATGTGCATTTGAAAAATCAGCACATTGGTGCATATTTGTGGCGCAAATGTTTGATAAAACTGTGCTTTTGTCCAAATCTGCGCAATTGTGCAAAATTATTGCGCAAATGTGAAGAAAAACTGCGCATAAGTTAAAACTTGTGCAAATGTTAAAGAATGTTGCGCATACACGTTTCAATGTTGCGCATGTGTTTGAAGTGATAGAATGTGGTCAAACTAGATAGTCAATTAGGTCAAACTTCATGTCGATAAGCCGATTAGATCTGTCGGTGTTTGATTTTGATCGATTTGATCAAGATAGGCAACATTGTAGCATGTTTGCTAGTTAACCAATCTTGAGCATAGATAATTGATAGAATCATCTGTTGAAACACGTGATAAGAACATGTTTATATTTGATATGATAGGATAGATAGATTGATAGATCATTTTATCGAAATCTGATAGGTTGATTGTTTGTTGACTTGAATAGGAGGATATCACAGATAGTCTGATGTCATGGGAGAGATACCCTGTGACTTAGAATCTGAGACCGGCGTTGTCGGAGACAGATAGACTATTGATTGGAGCATCTAGATTATATTATGTGATTTACACACCTGAGATTTGGGTGAATCTGAGTATGATGACAACATTAGTAGAGCGAGGGCACTCAGAGATGAGTACCTTCCATCTTCCGACAGGGGAGATGATAGTTACATTAGAGGATGTATATCGCATCCTCCGTCTTCCCATCACAGGTGAGCTGGTACAGTATGATCGGCATGATAGAGTTACAAAGTGCAGAGCCATCTTCGGTGATGATGATATAAAGGATGGAGAGATCAGTTGGGAGGATATGGTAGACTTGTATGATCCTTTGCCAGTAGTGCTAGCAGGAGTGATTGGGGGATTTGTATGCCCTGATCGTAGATCACATGGATTTTCAGTTGGATGGGGCCACACATTACAACGAATGATGGAGGGGACCCGATATGCTTGGGGGGTGTGTTTGTTAGCACATCTTTATCATGACATGCATCAGGTGGTGTACCATAGGGGTGCATCATTATCAGCAGGTGTGACACTACTCCATGTTTGGGCATGGGAGCATATTGTAGTTACTCGACTAGTGGCTATCAAATTTTGGGGTGCAGGGCAGCCCTATATTCATTTATACTCATCAGTGTTATCTCAGGCAAAACTGGGCTATTTAGAGTTTTGGCAGTATACCTTTGACACACTAGACATAGTGACATGGAGACCCTACCTAGGGTGTGAGCCGTGGGATGATGAGCGGCAGCTTGGGTTTTGTTTTGAGTCATGGTGGTTGATAGGTCGGACACCATTTATCATTGAGTGACAGCTGGTTACCTGGGTCCTGAGATAGTTTGGCAGGATACAGGGCATGCCACAGGGAGTGAGCGAGCATGCTCACACACATCAGGAGAGATGAGACTAGGGGCCCATGGCATCATTCAATGTTGCTCAGTAGGAGTTTTTGGATGCCCCATTTCAGGCATGGTCGATGAGACCGATGATGGTAGACCCAGGGATGACTACGGATTTGGAGCAGTTTTTGAGGAATTTTCCAGTTTTGTGGATTATAGATCCAGTAGCGAGGCCTCTAGAGAGAGATCCAACAGAGAGACGATGGGGGAGACTCTGAGGGAGAGATATATGGGGTGAGGGAGACGAGGTGGCAGTGGAGGAGATGGAGGGAGAGGGGATAGGGTAGGACCTCAGATGAGAGGAGGTGGTGTGAGGCAGAGGGGACTGATGCCACCTCCAGCTAGACAGGGATAGAGACAACCTCTTGCACAGCCAGCACAGCCAGCGGCATAAGTGCCACTACAGGTACTAGTCCCTCCAGCACAGTTTCTAGTTGCCCCAGTATAGGGACTAGCTGCATAGGTATAGGTGCAGGATGAGGTAGATGTTGGACTAGCCTAGGGCGGTGTGGTACAGGGTGGTCAGGTGTAGGATGACAGATAGGATGAGCCAGATGCTGAGATGCCAGATGTACAGGCACATGATGAGCTAGCTGATATGGACATTGGGGGACAAGATCCCTATTTATAGAGAGATGTTACGGAGGAGGAGGAGGAGGAGCCAGATATCGATACACTGCTAGTCAAACTAGCAATTACACAGGTTTAGGTAGACCGGGTGCCAGGCCTAGAGAGATGGATTGAGAGGCTAAAGCGTCAGATGGATGTCCTGAGACATGAGTGGGATGTAGCAATTGAGAGACTCAGGGAGTCTGAGATGTTATTAGATGAGTTACAGAGGATAGAGGACCTAGGTCCTCATGGAGATAGCCTAAGAGCCATGATACAAGCCGGGAAGGAGATATCCTACTGGCAAGAGGCATACAGACAGGCAGTGCCTAGGGATTAGTGGATTGGGAGTTTTAGAGAGAGCTTAGTAGCAGTGAGGATAGCAGTACAAGCACTAGCTGGTAGTGGAGGTATATCATCACATCCTCTGAGAGTACCCACAGGTTCAAGAGACTAGGGCAGATCCTCAGGAGTAGGTGGTTCAGTAGCACAGGGCCTTACTGCAGCTCGCAGACAGTGACAGACAGATTCAAGAAGCAGTGGGTCATAGATACCACTTGTATACATTTTTTTGTATCATATTATCATTGTATCATTATATATTGACTTGATAGACACTAACTGTAGACACATTGTTATTGATTATATATCATGGGACATTTGGACAGTTTGGTTGTGTTTATGGACTTTATACCATGATTTTCTATTATGTTTATATACATGTGCGTCCTGACATATGCAGGATGTGATGATTTAATTTTATATGCATGGAATGGATGTCATAAAATGCAAAATGATTGATTTTCTATATGATGCTAATGGATAAATAATCTAATATATATGATGATATAAATGCATGCTCTAAATGATGTTCACTAACACTATGTGATGATGAATGCAATGATGTAAAAACAATGTGAATAATGTAAAATGAATGGATACTAAATGCATGATGATATTAAATATATGTAATGAACAATAAATGATATTGGAATGCAAATGATATCTAAAGTAATAAATAAAAATGTACCTAAGCTGATTGACAACATGATAAAATGAAATAAGATGAAATGATAACTATAACAAATATCCAATGAACACACCTAATAATAATTATGCATGTCTTAAAATGATTAAGTGCAAAGTAGTTTTGGTTATCCAAATGTCCTCAACTAAAATAACAATGTTCTCGACACAAGAAGAATGGACTTAGGAAGCAAATAACCTAATGAGAAAGATAACCCACAAAACCTTATAAAAGGAGCACTGTTATGCAATTCATGAGATGGTAAAATGCAATGGAAAATGAAATATGAAATGAGTATCTCCACAACTTCATGTAACATCTTAGAACTTCATAATATCTGGAATTTGATTTTCATCATCGAGCTCGTTATGTTGTAAGAAAATGCAAGCATCATGGTATAATTAAACCAGGATGACCTGAGCACTTTTTGCATGGAGTTTAATATTGCAAATTTGACAAGCATCTAGGTATAATTGAACTGAGATGACCTGAGTTTCATTTGCATAACAGACAAGGAATATTTCCCCCCTCCATCGGGGAACAAATATTTGGAGTCGAGGTATGCGATGGCGTATCATCATAAATAGCATTTGTTAGAACAACATGATTTGCATGTTGTCAATACTATGAAATGGATGAAGGCACTTATACACAGACACCCCAATTATTGGTATTGCCTTCACAATATATAACATATTAATATATTCATTTTAATATATTTATGGTAATATGTTCATTTATATATTTATTAATAAATAGTAAAAAAAATAACTTCAAAAAATTAATAATTAATATATTAATAAATTATATATTGTTAATATATTAATATATTCATTTTAATTAATATATTAGTTAAATAAAATGAACAATATATTAGTTAATAATTTTTTGTTGTGATTGATTAATATATTCATTTTAATATATTAATATATTACCATAAATTTTTTGGCGCTAGAAGGAAAATATGAATTTATAAATTTTTGTCATAACATATTGTTGATGGCCATTATATGATGAGTGCTCAAGAGATTGTCTAAAAGAAATGTGGTCTCATGGAATGTTATGATTGTAGGATATGTACAATATAAATTTGTTAAAAAGGCTTTAGAAACTTTCAAGAAAATGCAATTGGCTGGTGTAAATATTGATTCCATAACCTTTGTCAGCATCCTCTTTGTCTAATAAGCAAGATCATAGGGGATAAGATCTAATAAGAATTAATTGTCTTAGGGGTAGTAGTAAAGATTTTATTTGGTTCTAAAGTCATTTGCAAGTATATGGAGTCATTAGATATATGCTTGTCGAGTTGACAACATTTTAAAACCTTTGTAATCGCTGAGTACTGACAGTTCCAACTGATTGTAGTTGGTTTAGTAGGAAGTTACAGGTAGTTGGCCAGTCTTTTAAACATTGAAAGAGGCCTATTTGTATGGGGGATAGCCCAAGAAATGTAGGTGGTCAGGATTTTGGAGTGTGAATCAAATAAAAGTGTTCAGGTTCTACATTTTCATGTTCTTTTTCTACAACAGTCAACTTTGAATATGATTACAATGGGCTTAATGGATTTGTTTTGAAACTTTTCTATTTGGACATGTTAATATTTTTAATCTAGAGTAATTTGGGCTTTGAAGGAGTTCATTTGATTGAGTATAGAAAAAGTTATCTTCATTTGATTAAAACTGATTCAAACCCTCCTTAGGGAAAGCAGTGAGCACACAAAATGTGATCCCTTTCATTTTGCACGCATGAATAACCTCCTCTCTTAGACAAGGATGAAGGAGATGGTGTACATTAACTGTACCATGAGGTTTCAAGGTCTCATGCAATGTTTGGCATGTGACTTTAAGCCATTACTGTGACTGAACAGTTACATGAAATATTTGAACTGTTGTAGTCAGTAAATATGGGCTTTGTCCATAAATTGATGCACATCAGGGCCATGGGCTTGAGGAGATGGAAGTTTAGATTTATTCTACTGTTTGACTGTCCTTGTAAGGCTGACTGTCCTTATGTAGACTATTCAGATCATGTCAAACAAATCTCTTTTTGAGTATCTTGTCAAGCATTTAGTTGTTGAAATTTGTCTTTGTTTACATTTTGATTCAAGTTGCTGATTTATATATTATCACTTATTTGGATTTCAGGAAATGAGGAGAAAGAATGTGAGGCCCAAATTAGATGATAGTGGTGAGAATGCTAAAATTCTATTGACAGAGTACGAGAAGTTTCGTAGAAAATGTGTGGCAAGGAATAATGAATATTTGTCACAGCTTGGATTAACAAACAAGTAAGTTGTAAATCCAGTGAGTAGTATGTTATTGTTTAATAGTGTTTACTAAAAATTTATAGGCTTGAGCTTTATGTATACAAGATATAATATGATGTTTTTGGTTATATAGGAAAGAAACAAACTGCATAGGAAATGAAAAAGGAAAACAAAAGGAAATCAAAGATAGAGTGCCGACAACTCGTAGAAGCCAACGAATTTGTGATTCAACAGCACATGCACTTGGTGGAAATAATAGTTGTGATGATGTGCAGCCAGGTATAATGCATAGTGATGTGCATCTTGATAAAGTACATGGTGATGCACAATTAGATATAGAACATGGTGATGCACAACATCACGAAGATCTTTTAACACAAAGTCTCAAAGAGATTATTGAAAAACATGGGAGTCAAGGAACAAAAAATATGCAAAAGCTTTTTGCAAGAGTGATAAAGGATGTCTTTGAGGAAAAGTCTACAAAGATATGTAGTGATATAACTACTCATGACACACTTAATGTGGGTAAAAATGGTGAACTTCAGGTTGCTGAAAGGAATGAAGAGATATTGCTTGCATCCAATGTACCTATTACATCTTCTGATGGAACTAATAAATTAGAAAAAAATATTGGCAGTGGTTTAAATATGGAAGATGTGCCTGCTTTTGTCAAAAGGAGAAGATTGAGTCAAAATTTATATAGATCTACAGAGAGGGATGCAAAACAGAGAAAATTAGAAGGCAAGAAGCCATTCTTGGTTGAGGTATCAAGAGATGGCGAGCCCATTGGGAAAAATGTTGCAAGGTGGGCCTCTGAGTTGGGCATGTGATGCAAAACCCATTTGGATATTTGCAAGGCAAACTATGCAGATCAATATCCACGAAATGTGGAAATTGTCATACAAAAGATGGAAAATAGTTTCGAGACTACTGGTGGAAAAATCTCTCGAAGATATTACAAGAAAAAAATGAGAATTTTGATGAATAATTTTAGATACACTTGCAGAAAAACTATCATGGATGGGAAAGACAGGTGACAATCTACTCTATCTCCTCGACAATGGGAGGCATTGAAAGAAAGCATGAGTTCTGAAGAATATTTGATTAAAAGTTGTAGAGGCAAGAGAGCAAGAGATAATGTAACAACTGGATAGACATTTGGCTGAGGCGGGTTGCAGGCTAAAAAGGACAAATTTGGAGTAAGTGCCTAATTTTTTGGTTCAATTTATGTGAATATTTATTGGAATTATTTATTGAACTAACTATTTGTTGATATTAATGTTGTATTGTAGATGGAAAATAATAACAAAGAAGCCAGTGTAGAAGAAATTGTTAATTATATGGAAACATTGGATCCTAGATTGAACAACAATATGAGTTGGAAATCTAGTCCATCAAATGATATCTCACAGCCATTTGTTTCACGTCATGTAATAGCCTCTGTAGATCATTTTAGCTCAAACGATGGGTATGAACAAACAATGAATTGCATACATGGACTCATTGAGAAAGTATCCCAGTTGGCTGCCTCTACTGCGCGTATGGATGGACTAGCTGAGACAGTATCACAGTTGGCCACTTCTGTTAAGCCTATAGTTTCTACATGGAATGTCCATAATTTTATGGATTCAAATCAAGTAAGAGGCTCTATTCATTTAATTCTATTTTGAATTTTTTTTATCATTGTCAACTAGTATGCTGTTACGGTAATAAAAGAATCCAACATATATTTTAAAATAAAATAAAAAATGCACCATCAAAATTTATTGTCAAAATAAAAGAATCCAACATATATTTTTAAAAAAAATAAAAAATGCACCATCAAAATTTATTGTCAAAATAAAAGAATCCAACATATATTTAAAAATAAAAATAAAATGCTTGCCTGCTTAATTTTAACAATTTTTTACAGGTTTGTCATCACTTTTTAGTTTACCATAAGTATTAATAGTTTAAAAAGAGGTACTCTGGCTTTAGTATATCTCTACTTCTAGTGCTATTTTGATCTCTGGTTGATCTATGATTTCAATGCTTGTTAGATATAGAGTAGAGACTTTCTATTTTTGCAGGAAAGTGCAGTGCATAGTCATACATTATGAATAGGGAAGAGTTTCTAGTATGATTGAGTCCATTTGGATGATAGTTATCTCTAGTTTGGATTGTCAGGATTATGCTAGATGGAATGGGCACCCCTCTGGGGTCTTGGTGTAGGAGCACCAAGGTCAAATCCAAGAGGTAGGAAGACCAATGGGGTCACTAATGGATCCTTGGGAGGTGTTGAAGACAAATGGCCTTCAAGGGTCATTAAAACATGTAATAAGAATTCTCATGGTTGAACCTGGGTTAGTGGTTGTTGAAAATTATCTATAGGGGTTTTAAAATATGTAACAAGGCTATTAAAGCCTCTAAATATTGTCATAGGCACTAAAAGTGCAATATTTGTAAAAATTGCCAATGTTGGCAGTATAAGCCAAATGGGCTTAATGGGGCTAGTTGGGTTAGTAGAGGTTATAAGGTGATAAAGGTTATCATTAAAACTTTTAGAAGTTTTAAGTTTTAGCACTATATGTTTATGGTGTCGAGTTGACAACTTTGTTGTCAACTTGACAACATTTTTCTTGTTTACACTGTTAACAATCAGTTATGATGACAGTTAGGGATAGTTACAAGGTTGTTGTCAGTTTATTCGGGAGATTTATGTTTATGTGGTGGTAGATCCAAGGGGAGAGAGGAGGGAGTATGATCTGCTATGTAATATAAAATGGAGAAATGAGTTCATGATGAATAAGAATTAAATTTCCTGCAACTCTGTGTCTCACTGTCCCTACAGGTACAGTCAACAACAGTAAACTGTTGTGTTTGGTGACAATGAAAATAAGGATTGCTTTGGGTTGAGACATTTCATTTTTTTTTATTTCACTTATTTTGTATTGCCTTTGAATTTTTCTATCATTGGTAATACCAGGAACTCTCTGGTATAGGAACAGAGACTGGTCACAACAGACAGCCAAGATATTTGAAGTTTATTATAGTTTAATACTAATGTGAAGTTGGTTAAAGGGAAATGTGATACATTAAATGGTATTATTGCTACATTTTTATGCCCTTAACTTTTTTTTGTTTTGGTTTTAGATCAAGTCAACATTGACTGGTGTATCAACAGTGTTCAGATTTACCACTGTAAACAACGAGTTGAGTTGTCTTTCACCAAGTGAAATGAATCTCCCACCAATGTGACTTCTGTGATTGGTGGGAGAAGTCAGATGTTGTAATATAGATGTCATGGGATTGATGCTTGTTTGTAGGGAAAGTGAAGGAAGAGAAGGAACAGTAAGGGACTAGTGAATGCACAGTGGTAAGGTGTATTGGAAAAGCACCAAATGGTGGACAGGAGTGATTTGATGGCTGGAGTAAGAATGTGATGTTATAATATGACTAGGTGGATGTATTGGAGATTGTTTGAACCATATTTGAACTTGTGTGTTTTCGGGAAGGACATTTGCCACAAAGCCCTAGATTTATGACCCTAGGAACAAGGGTTTAATGGTTTGAGAGTTGGGTGAGTGGTGTGACCAGAAAAAGTCAAAAATTGGTGGTTTGGAATCCTAATATAAGATTGTTTAAGGTCATAGAGTCTTGGAGAGTAGTGGAGTATAGGGTTGCTTTGATAAAGGGGGCTAATTAGGCCTAGGAAAGAGGGCAATCAGCAGTAGAAAGGTTCACCAGTCAAGAGATGAAAGCTTGAGGTTGATAGGGGTTAAATAAATATGAAAAGGGTATTAGAAAATATAAAGACATTACCAGGGTGTTTGGGAAAGTTTCATGAAATTTGAAGATTTTGGTATTGACAAGGCTACTAGCCAGGTCTAGAAGGGCTAAAGTGCAAAATGGTGAAAGGTGAGTTGTTGGGAGTTGGTGGAGAGTTGGATCATGGTAGATAGACCATGTTAAGGTGATACAAGGTGTTGGAATCAGTGGAAGGAGTTTGGTTGGATATTTGGTATGTTGGAGGCATTAGGTACACTAGGTGCACTAGGTGACCCAGGAGGGTATTTGAAGTTTGATGAGATTGGATTGAGAAATTGAGATAATGAACTCATAAGTATGGATGTGGAAGTGATCTACCAAGTCAGAGAACTTTATTTGATCTCTAAGTGAGGTTAATTCCTTGAGTGGATTCCAAGTAGTTTGTTGAATCCTCAAGTTGAGTTGATCTCCTTAGGGTGATAGTGGAGGGCTCTGCATCAGGTCTATTAAGTTTTCCCATGTTACTCTCTTTTGAAGAATGGGTGTTTCCTTGCACTAGAACATTAGTCTCAAAGGTTGTTTTGGTACAAGGGAGGGCCTCCAAAATGGAATGCCTTAGATGGTGAGCTTCTCTCAGAAATTGTTAAATCATGATAATTTAATCAAGAGAAGTTTCCATGGCCATCTAGGTACAACTTATGCTGTCAAGTAGACAAATCAATGGCCCGTATTTTGCTTCATTGTCCATTTTCCCCAAAAATATGTTTAAGTCTTTTGATAGATGGGGCTAGCATGGGTCATGCTTCCTTTAGTAAGGACACTTATAAGCACCTAGATAGTTGGCTCTAAAGATCTTCGCCAAGGCTACCCTCTAGGGTATCTAGTTGGAGTGCAATGCACAACTATTCAAAAATCAAGCCTCTTCAAGGGTTAGGTGTTGGAACTAGATATGCACAGCTATCGAAACTTATGCATTGACCTTATTAACAAAAGGCTAAAGCAAAATCCCCCATTTGTCCCTCTAAATTAGTGCTCTTAAGCAT
This sequence comes from Chamaecyparis obtusa, assembly GCA_027943335.1. Lineage (NCBI taxonomy): Eukaryota > Viridiplantae > Streptophyta > Pinopsida > Cupressales > Cupressaceae > Chamaecyparis > Chamaecyparis obtusa. Next base: position 65,804 of record BSBK01003335.1, on the reverse strand, counting down.
TGGGAAATTGTTGTGCCAACCCCCATTAAGGGATTAGGAGTTCCTAAGAATAGAGGCATAATTGATGTAGAGTGGTTAGCAGAAGTGGTGAAATAATGTAAATGTCTCTTCAATAGCCCAATAACCCCACTAGCCCTTTAGGCTCACCTATGGCTAAATACCCTCAAATCACACAACCTTGCCTCCAAATGACTAAGGTGGACACAAATGATGTAAAATAGATGTTTTAAACAAGAATCAATCAGTTTTGATAGTCTTTGCAACACCCAATAGACAAAACCCTCAAATCTGCCTTCTAGCCCTATGAGCCCCTATTAGCCCTGCTGAACCAGTTTTCACACGTTTTCTCTAACTTTTCTCAAACAAATCAAGGAAAAAACTATAGTTTCAGAAACCCTTTTTAGGGTTACACAACATATCAAATTTTCAATATAGACTTCTTTGTATCAGATTAGACTTCCTTCATAATGTGCCCTTCAAATGGCATAAAAAACAAGCACTTTACGAAGAAACTGTGCTTTCTTTCACTCCTTTCCACTCCAAACTTCTAACAGAGTTATAATATGACAAAATATGACCAAATCTCAAAGATCTCTGACTTACACCACTTAAATCCCTCAAAACCTCACTTTAAGACCTTGAAACCCTTGTTTCATAGGGTTTTCACAAACACCTATCTCCACACCTTTTGAAGACCAACTAATGGTTTAAAAAAATTCACTTTGATGCCGTAGGACATCTCAAAACATAAAACTCCCCTCTTGTTCAAGCAGATTACTCGCTGCTACACCACACCTATCAATCCATTAAGGAACACTTCATTGTTCTTCTCCAAACTCACTGCCTTTTTTGCAGAAACTCAATTATTTAGCACTAGTGCTGCATTTCAAGGGTTAGTATCTTAATTTACATGTTAATATAATCCATCCCATGAAGTTAGGGCCCAACAATCTCATGGGATGGTCATTTCTTAAAGGAAAAATAAAATTGTCACATAAATTTAGAAGAAGACTGCCAATAAATGGACTGTTAGTCATGCAAACTGTCTCAAAACAGAGTGGAAATCATTCAATGATGAGTGAATGGAACCAAATCAACTTTTTTTAATTCATATGTATGACAGTCTAAGAAATGAAGAATTAAATTGATCAATGAAACAATACCAAATCAATGCTTTATTTCTTGCTATCTAAGACAATACTGTACAGCCAGAGTTTACTGTCTTCTTTTTTGCTTCCCCACTTCCGTACCAAAGGTACATTGATTATTTAATAACCTATCCTACACCTATCCCAACTGATTCTAGGCAGTTGGTGGTTTAACTAAATCTAAAAACCCTTTAATTACTAATTCCCTCCAAAATGCTTATGTGACCGTTTACATTTAAAAATTTAAATTTTAAACTTTGCTTTTATGAACATTCTGATTTCCCTAGCTTATCCCACCAACCTATACATGGTCCAATGTATTTATTGAATGCCTCTAAATATGAAAACTACCCAAATGAATCTATCACCCCATTACATTGCATTTATCAACTATTACATTGCATTTTTTATCCTATTACATTGTATATTGACCTTTAGACCTTTATCATGACTTTTACATTGTTTATTGAATCCAACACTGTCATAAGCCATTATAGGCTTCAAAACTTGCCAATCAACTTGTCTTGATACCATCTTCTCCTTCTTAGTCACTGGAGTCCTCCTTTGCTCAGATGCTCTTCTAGATGCCCCTGCATCAATAATGAGAAGTCTAATGATCCCAATAAAAAATGGGGATACTAAAAAGTGGGACCCCACTCCTAGAGTTGAACTTTGATGAAGCATCAATTTCAAAATTGGTATAACATTGGTGAAGTTTTTGTTTTCTATTTTGAATTTTTTAGCATTTTCAACTAGTATGCTATTATGGTAATTTTCTGTTATGTATTTTTTGTGAAACATGTTGCAAACATCAGTGCAAACCTGTGTGTTCAATCATAAATCTGGGGATTTAATCATTATTTTGCATCTTGATGAAAGCATCACATGTTTTTCAGGATAAAAAATTCAAAACCTTGGAGAACCATGTCATATTAGAGGACATCAGAGAAACTTTTTAAATTATTTGAGTTAAAAACATATGTTTGATTACAAAGGTTGATACCCATTTTGAGTTGTAGATTACTCATTTGACGTTTAAAGTACCTTCATTTTGCATCTTTCATTGCATATCAATAGCATTCTCTATTGTGTTGCGTCAAAGGCTGAGCTCATAGGCAAAGAAGATTATGGGTAAGCAAAGAAGATTCATCCTCTTTTTGTTTATTAGTATGTCTACTGCTAGTATGTTTGAATTGCTTTCTCGACTTCTAAACAACAACATCCCTCTACAACTTTATATTGAGACAAGTAATCTAAGTAATCTCTATGACTTCATATTGAGATGAGTAATCTATGACTTCAGGAAACCCATGACTCTGACCATCTTCTATTATGTTGTTGTCTATATTTGAACTTAAGTTTATGTTATGGGTTCTAAAAGGTAAGTACATATTGTTTTTTGTATGTCTTATGTTTCTCATTTTTTCCCCTCTGCTTGTTCTTTGCAAGGTTTGGAAAGAAGGTGAAGGCTTGGGAAAAGATGGTCAAGGAATTAAAGAGAATGTTATAGTTAAGAAGAAACAAGACTCCATAGGTCATTTCTCACTATCTTATTATATTTGAATTATTATATATGCTTATCACTCAATTTAATAGATATTTGGAATCTCTTTTTAATGCGCTTGCTTTCACTTATCTCCAAATATAGGTGTTAATAAGGCAACTAATAACTAGATATTCAATACTAAAGTATGCTTATCTTCTAAGCCATTTATGCTTTAATTATAATGTTATTTTAGTGTATGCCTATATTTTGGAGTTGTTACAACTTATCATGCTGTAACAAACATGGTTTAATATCATTATGAAGGAATGATTTCTATTTTCAATGATTTTATTTTATATATGCCTATAGGGTAGTACATGGAAGAAAATACCACCATTGCATTTAATCTACCATTGCATTGATCCATCTACTAACAATTTAACCACGTGCAGAGCAATTCTATCAAAGCTGCACAAAAATGCTTTGATGTCAACAAAGTTGCTGATATTGACAGTGATTGCGATGAATCAGTGGACATGAATGTGGATTAAAATAGTTATAGTTGTGGTAAAGTTGAGGTAATGTAATAGTTGTCAATTATCTATCCTAATCTTCATGCTTGAAATGTTATTTTAAACAAATAATTATAGATTTTGCATTTTTCCAGATGTAAGTTAATTTGTCACAATATTTATTAGCTATCTTCATTGCACAATTTAGAATTGTACTTATTTCTTGCCAAGGTTTACATATCATACCCTCTTCCAGCATATGACTTGTACTTGTTTTCTCTTCAGTCTACTGTGCATACAGGAAAATACACTCTCAATAGACCTATCTATAAAGCTCCAGAATTTGAGAAGGATGTTGATAGTGAACATGTTGAACTGGATGAGGATCTATATGATATTCAAAGAAGACTTCATGTTAAAAGCAAGGTGAGTTTTATTTATTGTTGTGTATTTCATGGTATTTGTTTTAACACATGCAAGTACTATTTGAGCAAGTAATGGTTGTTTTATTATGTTAATTGTATGCACCCAAAAATGGTCACCTAGACTTTGGGCCCCATTTATTCAATTTATCAATCCTGAATCAATTTTATCAATAATCAATATTTTCAACAATATCAATTTCTTGATCAAGTCTTAATTTCGATCATATATTGGATTTTTATCCTATGGGCTAATCATTTATCCTCAGTCTTTATTTGATTAAAAGGAATATTTCCTCCCCTTTGGATTAAATAAAAAGCCCCACCTTTCCTCTTGTCCTAAGTTGCACAAATAAAGCATTATTCCTATTTTACAAAAGAAAAGCACTTTTTGTCTCATATGGACATAAAGTCAACTCCTATTTTCCTATTGGAGGATACTTGTGCACATGGATTGCTCCTCTTTCAAGCTCCACCGCTGATTAAGACTTTTGCCTCTTAATCTCCATGGCCCATTCCTTTGCATTTCTTATAAAAGGAGAGCTCTCTCCTTCATTTGCATATCCATCTCTTTCATGCTAATGTTATGCTGTAGGTTTTCTAGGTGCATTTGGAGCTTTTGGAGATCATTGCTACATCAAGCTCTTCTTGGATTTCCTCATTGCTTCATAGTTTAGACTTCATTTCTTGCATTATCATAGCATCCATAGCTTCATTTCATAGCTTAGTTTCTTTTATGCAATAGATAACTTCACATAGCTTAATTAGGAAGGTTGTAATCCTTTGTATTTCCTTTCAATAGCTTAATTTGTACTTTCATTTCCATAGAATAGTTTGCATCCTCATTTTAGTTGCATTGCATTGCATCTCATAGTGATTCTTGGAGATATTGGCACTCTTGCCCTTGTCCTCATTTGAATCTCTCGTTGTATGGTTGACTAGCAAGGTCACAAGCTCAATAGCTCTAGCTGAGAGCAAATTTATAATCTTGCAACTCCATGCATAGAGAGCTATGAGCCGCTTTATGAGGCCTCATTCTTGAGCAACCTTGCATGTAATGGTTCATAAAAGTGCACCATTTTAGTGTGTACATTAATAAGTCAAATGTTTACCTATGTGATAATTATTATGTTAATAAGTCACATAATTACCTATGCACTTTTTGTATTTGCAGAAAAATATTCATGAACTCCAAGAAGGAGATAAAGTCAGAGTGTTGGATCCATTTGATAGTGCTGCTGTTGGTGTTGGGCGGATCCATTCACTATCTATCATACATGGAGAAAACTTGAAAGGAATGAGTGATGCAAATGTAGAACTTGTGAGGGTCACAAGTAATGTACCACTTGTTTATGAAGACAAACTAGATGGAGCAATCTATCTAAAAGAGAAAGAAGGATCCTTTGCATGGTGGCCAATAATTTTTTTGGAGAAAATGAATTAGTTGATGTTTATCATGCACTAGATACCAGACATTCATGGTGTATTTAATGAGTTGGAAACTCTTAATAACTTTGATATTTTTAGATATAATTATGTATACTCTCAACGTTGACATTTTATTACTTGATACATATTATATTTTTAAATTGCAGAGTACCTTTCTTTCTCATGATGTTGAATATTGTTTGTATATGTTAATATATTTTTAATTTCTTTTATGGTTTACTTCAAGTTTAATATATGCCTTTTTTGCATTATTAAATTTATGTAATTTAATACATTATTTATATCACAACTAAATTCAATACCAATTAATGAGAACCAAAATATAATAGTGATTAAATATACTATTAGTAGATGGAAACATAAGAGTGACAATGACTAAATATATTACCAATCGATATCAATTAATTGTTATCGTGATTAAATAAATGACTAATTATTAACAACGTTGACTAAATTAATGATTAAAATGATCAAATATACTACCAATGGATGGAAATTAGTTGATACAAATGACTATATATATTACCAATCGATATCAATTAAGTGTTAACGTGATTAAATAAATGACTAATTATTAACAACATTGACTAAATTAATGATTAAAAATGATCAAATATACTACCAATGGATGGAAATTAGTTGATACAAATGATTAAATATATTACCAATTGACACAAATTAATGATTTTAATGATTAAATAAATGACTATCAAGATTAAATGAATGACCAATTAACAACAACAAATGACTAAATTAATGAGTAAAAATACTACCAAATTGATCATTCAAAACAACCAACAAATGACTAAAATTTTTTTAGTCACAAATTTGGTGGTGTTACAAATGACTGGCAATAAACTATTACTGGTCATGTGATCAAAATTGGTCATCTATATGTGATTTTTAGTAGTTTTTTTAGTTTAATTTTGCTATTTTTGTACTAGTGATAATGCATCAATTGGTGCCATGAAAATGTGATTCAATTAATCTACATCCATCTAAATTATATACATGATGCAATTAATCAAGGCTGGCCATGAAACTATATTCTCTATAATCTAAAGTTCATTTCAATGATCTTTTTGTAAAACATGATTAATAATATTACATACTTATATAAATGTACATGTGCCTATATAAGAACCATATATATGCACATATACATGTATATAATAATATTATTAATCATGTTTACAAAAAACATCTTCTATGTTTTTCCCTCATTCAGATTTCTTTCCTAATGCAATAATGCTAACAAATTGAACACCTATAGATAATAACCAGGTAGGAATACATTTACAAATAGTTGTGTCAATAAGTACATACATTTCTTGGCTTGTCCTCTTGCTGCCTGTGACTGTCGATTTTGTATCTCAAACCTTCTTCACCGTGTACTTTTCAGGGATGGATCTTATCAACAATATAAACATTCAAGGACTCATTTGTAGGAAGGTCAGAAAATCTTGCATTCACACACTTATTCTTATTGTCCTTGGAGTAGCAAAAGTAGTGTTTGTGCTTGAAGGTAGGCAAACAAAGCATAACGAAAGAAGTGATGGAAGTGGTTTTTATAAATGCATTATTCATTCAAGTGAGGTGCATTGTCACGACCAAATTCGCATGAGTGCAACAACCTTCTTTCGGCTAGCCAATCTTGTAAGGCAAAAAGGAAGCCTATCAAATATGATGAGCATAATGTTAGAAGAATAATTAGTCATGTTTCTCCACACCCTTGGCCACAATCTGAGGAATCGTAAGATTGCCCACAACTTTGGTCACTCTGGAGAGACAGTAAGCTAATACTTCCACAAGGCCTTGACGACTATCTTAGCACTCCATGCGGATTATCTCATACCACCTGGGCCAAACAATCCTCTTGAAATTAGTGGGAAGGACCATTTCGATCCTTACTTCAAGGTAAACCCCCTAGCGCTACAAATTTCTTTGCTTAGTGATAATCTTATTATTGCGTCTTTCTTGACTACAATTTTTCTTTCTATAGGATTGTGTTGGAGCAATTGATGGAACCCATATACCAGTCATCGTCGATGTTGACTTATAGGGTAAATATTAGGATAGAAAAGGGAACTTGTCACAAAATGTTATGGTAGCCTCTTCTTTTGATTATAAGTTTCAATACGTTCTTGCTAGTTGGAAAGGGTCTGCTGTAGATAGCCGTGTTCTAGCTTCATCTCTCAGTAGAGCCGATCCACTTGTAGTTCCCCTGGTATGTCATTTCACACCGTATTTTTACTCAAGAAAATGATAAATGTTTGATGGTGTCAATGTTTCATGGTTTAACAATATATGTTATTTTGTAGGAAAATATTATTTAGTCGATGCTAGATATCCAAATGTACCAAGATTTCTTGCACCTTATCGATGTACACGTTACCACCTGAAGGAGTTTTCAAGGGCAAACCCTATAAACAACCCACAAGATTTGTTTAACCATCAACACTCCTCTCTTAGAAATGTAATAGAGCGTACATTTGGCATTTTGAAGCAACATTTTCCTATCTTGAGGCATGCAATGTCTTATCCAATCACGACACAAGAACGTATTGTTTTGGCATGTTGCATACTACATAACTTCATTACTATAGAGGATGATGTTCCATCCAAAGTGGTTATTGAAGAGGATGATGATCGTGATGGGATAAATGTACCAATACTTGAGACATATGGGTTGAGTCAACGTGATAGGAATGATTGGGGGAACTTTAGCAATGATATAGCAAGTAGGATGTGGGAACACTAGTAGAATTTGGGAAATAAATGACCAGGTGACTAAAACTTTTAGTCACGTGACTAAAAATTTTAGTCACATGACTAAAACTAGTCATGTTCTACCATTTTTTTAGTCACATGACTAAAACTAATCATATTCTACAAATATAAATGACTAAATAAATGACCAATTTGGTCATCGAGTAAAATCACAACTAAAATGACTAAATAATTAGTTACCCTAATAAAAATGACTAAATGAATGATTAATACTCCTTTACACATTAATATTTGATAATATCATATACTTATATTCTTAGAAATTGCATTTCACCAATAATGTGTATTCGCCAATAGACTTATTGTGCGAACATTATTCCAGCCTCTTTTTGCCAATATCTCTAAATGGTAACCATATTTAAATTTTATTTAAGCATTTTGCAATTAGAATTTATATAGATCGGGTGCATATAATTCAGACATTATAAAGGTTTTTTAAAGTGTTATTTGTGGTAGTAGATTGGTTACTATACTGTGGTAGCTATCAAGAGGGGAAGCATTTAAAGCTTTGCAGGGTACTTCAATTAACAACTAAAATTGTACTTAAATGGAAACATTAAATATTATACAAACCCCCCAAAGTCTTCTTTTCTTTATGTATTAAATTTTCTCATTTTTATTTAGACCTATCCTCATGTCAACACATTATTATCTTTGTCATAATTATCAAATAATATTAAGGAAATAGTGAGAAATAACAAATGAGAGGTTTAGTCCAAGTATGAGATCAAATCCATTAAAAAGGGGGTGGAACTAGAAAAAAGACAAAGTTAACTATTCAAAAAGCCTCCTAGACTAAGGTCAAACCCAAAAGCGCTCCTTAACTAATATAAACTGCTCAATAACTCATAGGAACTCTCTCATTTCTCCTCCATGATATTTACAATCATCTTTGATTCCCAATTACTCCTAATTGACTCATAATTACATTGCTAAATTATTTGCATTATCAATAATATAAACTAAAGAGACTTTTTAAAAACCTCACTTTTAACCCATCTTTTACATTCAAATTAATTGAAATAAAAAACACAAGATCCAAAACCCATAGTTACAAATCTCTTTGAACTTGATCAATGAAGATTAATACAATTATTTTGTATCAAATAATATTAATTAAGTGAATGATAGAATACCAAATCACTTAATAAATACATTTTACATTTAAAATTAACATTAAAAAAAATAATAATAAAAATAAATAATACTTGCTGGGTATTTGTGAAATAAAAAATGAAATATAAGGTGAGGCAAAAACCCTTTCACTTTTGGCGGTAAGCATCCAATGCCATTCATTCTTTTCATTTCATTATTTTTTTTTGGGCTGCTACATGTTGCTATGCTAACTGGGGTTTCCAGCTATTATGTGGTTTTTTGAGGGTTTCTTCTATGAAGACCGTGACTTCTAGAGGTAGATCTGGTAAGCTCTTATTCTCTCATGTTAGGAAACAATGGAAAATTATTTCTTGCATTTCTTTTAATGTTCCAAGTTTGGGCATTGTGAGTCTAAACAAAAAATGATACTTTTCATAATGGTCTTTCCATCAATGTTCACTGTTATTGGAAGGCTTTTGTGATGGGAGGAAGGGTGGCTCAAGTCAGGGCAAGGAAAACCCCTAATTGAACCTGCGGCCCATTCATTTCATTTGTCTTTTCTCTCTAAACTTCCATGAGGTTTTGAAGGTTTGGAGGGTCTTTTTGATAGTCTCTAGAGATTTATGAAGCTTTTGGGCAGATTTTGGCTTTCTACAGGTATGTATTCGAGTCACTCTATCCTATATTTGCTCACTTTTACAGAAAACAATGTAAACTATTTTTCTTTCCTCTATATAATTGCCCATATTTGATCTCTCTGTATCTTCTATGCAGACATGTGCTTTGTTATGCATATTTATTTTCCTTTAATGACAAGCATTTGAAAAATGTGGAAACAATATATACCTGTGCTTTTTGATGGTTTTCTAAGTCTGTATATTTTTAATTTCTATCAATGAAATCTTCATTTCTCAACATAAGCACATAAAAGATAAAAAATAACCCTCAACCCCATTGTATTTCATGAGTTTTTTATGTAGGTTGCAGCTCTGTTCCTAATAACATTCAATACATTTGTTTGTGAATTGTAAATGTTGCAATTGCTTTAAGGCTTGAAAATTCCAGATGAGACTCTCACGTTCACTCTACCTTTTGCCTTGGTCTGCAGTACCCCATAAAACTTTCAGTTATAAGCCTTTTTGTGTATGTTTTGTTGTGTTTATCTATCAAAATGTTGCCTATAGAAGTCATATATAATGATGTATTTTGTGCTTGTTCTATTCTGGGTAATAATTTTGATTCTTGAGTTTGTGTTGTCTGTTAGCCAAGCCACAAATGGAAGCATAAATAACAAAGGGTATTTTAGGAGATTGGTGAAGCAAGCCTTATGGATGAGCACTAATGATTAGAGCTAAAGACGTGCCTAGATAGAGTTTGATCATCCTTCTAGTGACAAATGTGAGCCAAATAGTTGTCTGTGTGTAAGCAATCACATTTTAGTGACAAAAGAGACCAAACGAGGTGCCTGAAATGGGTTCCAGTGTCAGAAATGACAGATTGGCATGCTTAAGGATTTGCAGTGAGAAGGTTTGATGGAAAACACAACCCAAGAAGATGCCCAACGGTCATGTAGTAGGTAAAGAAAATGTTCAGTGACAAAAGTAGCAGGATGGTGTGCTTGGATAGTGAGACAACCTATTGGAAAGAAAATGGGGGTGAATGAAGAGTAAGACACCTGGATACATGTCTGGCTATGGGGAATATGATAGTTAAGTGACAATTGAGGGTGAATGGAGTACCTAGGCCAGTTTGAGTTCTATTTCAAGTGACAAACTAGTCAAGAATAGGCACATATAAACCTTACAGTGGTCAACACATGATATTTTACAAGAGTTTCAAGTGACAAAAGTGGAGGAGAAGTGCTCCTAAATTTGGCATGAAAGCTGACAGTACCAAAACAGGCACCTAGATGGTAGAAGGCAATTTTAAGTGATAAGCATCACATAAATGAGTGTTTAGGCATATGATAAGATGGTTTTAAATGTCGTAGATAACGAGTGAAAGGTGTGCTTGGCACTCTCAGAGTGTCTTTGAGTGTCAAGAATGAACATATGAGGTTTTCTTGAATTATTTAACTAAAAAACAAAAATAAAAGAGGTCTTTGGGATAGATTTCAGTGACAAGGTCACCTAGGGCATGTTTTGGCAAGTTTAGGTTATAAAGGCATCTGAGAGAGAAAATAAGATGGTTAAGTGACAAAGATGGAACAAGGGCAACCCTTGATTGTTAGATTAGTGTTGGAAGGGAGTATGAGGTGTGCTAAACAATCTAGCATACCACTTAAGGGACATAAGTAGCTAAAAGAGTTGTCAAACATGAGTTAAATGGAAGATACACTAAAAATAGGCACTTGTGATGCAGTTAAGGATAGGTGACCCGATGAATGGCCTCCTCTTTGTAGCTCAACACATTAGCAACTCACAAACACAGTATGGAAGAAACAAACTTTATTCATGAATTTTACATTACAGTCTTGCATTAAAGGTATACACAGTCCTGCAGTCCTACATGGACTGATAATCTCATATAGATAGCCTCTCACATCTCTCAATCTATTAAAATAAGCTAAGGAGAAAAAAAGCTATCATACATTATCCTATTTCTTCCTTTACATCTTTCTCATATCTACTAAGGCTCTTTAGGGAGGAACTTTCTCTATGAGTTCTCTATTGCCCATCTTCCATCTTCTTTTCTTAGCATAGGAGGAATTTTTTCTCATATTCCTACTCATCCCATCTCCTCTCTCTCTTCATTGTATCTCTTAACATATGTATAGATATGCAGACTCAAATTTCTAAAAACCACCCATGGAAATGAAATGCCTCATTCTAAAAAGAGGAAATTGATTACAAAGAATAATTGCTAATCAAAGGAGTAATAATCCATGAGGTGGGGAAGGGTGTGAGAGGGGAGGGGAACACATTTCTTCCAAGTGCATTACTTAACAGACCCAGCTACCAACTAGTAAATGCAATGATGTTTGGAAACCATCCAGCAATGAGAAAGAAAATGCTTTTGACTTGAAACTACCAGCTAGGAAATAATAATGAGAATATTCATGTCCACCATAAAAGGAGTATAAAGGATTTCAACCCCAAAAATAAATCTTGTAGGTCCTAGCAGGAAGAAGCATTCAACAGTAAGTTTTAAATGAGGATAGTGAGATGGAATGTGGGCCCCAGAAGGAAATCAACAACGGCATCAACTTTGAGTTTATTTCATGGTATTGGCCTACTTTTGATTGCAGGATGTTTTTGTAGAAAATTGTAGTTTCTTCAGATAATTTGTGGTTATGAAAATTCTTTTCAATAATTAATATATGTGGGCTGCTATTTCTTCCATCTTTTTTTGGAATTTTAAAGCAATTTGTCTCACTTCAATCATATTTCTAAATTGATGAATGGTATTATTTTTCATGGCATTATATGCTCACTCTGTATGTTATCTTTTTTATTTCCTAAGGTTTTTCAAACACTAGCCTTCTATATCGCTGCAAGTACCTGTAACCAAATCTGCAAAGATTGAGATAGACTACATAGATCTATTTAACAATAATATGTGATTTAATGAAAATATTTAACAAGAAAACTATTTCTTTATTATTGATTTCATTAAAGATAAAGTTTGAATATAGGCACATACTGAGATTGTCTGTTTCACACTACCAAACTGTAAACTTCTTTTCATATTTGACCAAGCTACTATGGAATTGATACTGCATTGCTAAATTTGTAGAAAAAGCATTTCTACCATTTATTTGTTTTCCAGTATTCTAGTCTGAATCATACTCCTTGCCTGTTTTCCTAGCATCTTAGGTGTATGCCATCACTTTTGATACAAGGTTGTATGTTGCAGCTATAGCCCTTGTGGTTTCCTATTTCAATTACAAGAAACTACAGATTACATTAAAGAATACATATAACCTTGATGTTGCTAAAAATGATGATAACCTCAGCTATTAGCAATTTGGTCATGGTTTTTACTTGCTTCTATAGTTAATCAAGAACTCTTGAATATCACAAAAACTTCGTAAGAATGGTTGTGTTTTTTTATTTTCAAGAGGAAGCAGGAGGGGCCTTGGTATTTTGGCATCCTAAAGGAGCTATTGTTAGGCATCATATTGAAGATTTTTGGAAGAAAACTCATATACAACATGGTTATGAACTTCTTTATACACCACATGTGGCCAAAGCTGATCTTTGGAAGATAAGTGGACATTTAGAGTTTTACAAAGAAAACATGTTTGATCAAATGGATATAGAAGATGAGCTTTATCAACTTAGACCTATGAATTGCCCCTATCATATACTGGTCTACAAAAATAACCCTCGCTCATATAGGGATTTACCTTTTAAATTTGCAAAATCAGGTATAGTATATAGATATGAGATGTCTGGAAGCTTGCATGGTCTTTTTCGAGTAAGAGGTTTCACTTAGGTTTGTGCTCAACCTTTCTTTTTTTCATAATCTAGATTCCAGTGGCAAGCAAATAATAAGATACTGACTTGCCTCAATTTCAACAACCTAGAATTCACAACTATTTTCATTTTTCAAGTTACTTCTTTATGGACTTCTTTGCAATGAACATCAAAGTTGTTGAAGTGATTATTGCTATTGTGGCTTTTTCTACTGTTGTTAGTTCCTTAAGATTTGGTTTTTCTTGTTTGTGGGTTTTGAATATTGGTCATTTCAATAGCTTGTTTCGCCAATGTGTATTACACTTGCATATGGATGTAAAAATGTCCATCAATAAAAACTAGGAGCATTTAATTTGATGGGTTGGTGACAATTAAATGCATAAAAACAAGCCATTTTATTTTATTTTATTTAAATTTTACTTTATTTTTATTACAAGATTATAATGTTGATATTCTTAATAAATATTTATGCCTATTTGAGGAGGACCTGTGTTTTGGCATCAACGGTAAAAAATCTAAGCGAAACATGGATGACCACTGCTTAAAGTTAGACCATCAATTCTCATTCACCAATATTTCCTTTGCTTGGACATCATCATCTCCACACAATGGGACCAATCTTACATCATTGCTTTGCCAGTAAAAGTTGCGGACTGATCTACTGCTTGTTCTCCAAACACAATTTACCCTTCACCCATGGGCCTCATTTCAAATGGAAAATTCTACCAAATGAAAAAGAAGTAGATGTCTAAAGATAATGGTACAAATAATGAGTTTTCACGATAATTTAGGAAACAACTCCAATATTTGGCAACAAAGTCAGCAACAATAGCTTCAGAGAGTGTGCTGCCCTATTTCCTTATGATGTGTACCATTGGAATTTGACTTGCTTCTTTGTCCAGAAACCTGCACCAAAAAATAACAATTTCAATGATCTGTCATACAACATAGAAACTCCTGGCTACCAGTGTAGTGCTCAAGAGTTTTTTTCAGTAGTACATAACTCATTGAATAGGAGTAGAATCAGATATCAGCTTTTAAGTCTATTTTTACGAGATGGGTATTGTAGATGTTTCATGCTATAAGTGAGAATGCAAAACCAATTCTTACTTACAGTATCATTGCGACATCATAAATCTCAGGATGAGACAAAAGAAGTGCTTCTAATTCTGTTGGAGCAACCTACAAAGTGATGCAAAGATATATCAAATCATCATTATGACTGCACTAATACGGATTTTCATTTTTCAACCTGTCCAAAAGGGTACATTGGAAGTCAGAGGCTAACAAGTCAATCCTATTGTAGGAAATGAAGCTTTATACCTTATAACCTTTGTATTTTATGAGTTCTTTCAGCCTCTCAACTACAAAAACATAGCATGGTGAATTATCTTTCTTTTGAACCAACTTGGAGGAGCAGCCATGGATCTTGGAGAGAGATCTAATAGATTTTATAAAACTGCCATGAAACCCTCAAGAACAGACATGTCGATAAGGTTTGTTTATATCTTTGTTTATATTTGATGGAAAGTTCTATTTCTTGGCTCATTTCAGAGTATACACATGAGGATTTTAAGTTTAATTGGTTGTGTATTCATTGGTTATGTCTAGTGTGAATACTTTGATGCCCTAGATGGGAGTGTATATATGTCTTGCTTATTCTGGGACAATAAAAAATGGTCTCTATGCATAAAGCATAAATCATAATTGAACCATTGGATCCTTCTGCAATTTTAATATGTTGTTCACAGACAAGTTTTCCACACTCTGATTGGAGCGATTTTCCATATTAGGTATCTGTGGAAGTTATTTGATATAGAGTGGAGTAGTATCAAAATTGTCTGAATATTGACAGCCAACCTTGTGTTTGATTCCCTGTTCCTTTGTGAAGTTCTGATCATAAATATGCATGTGTATGGCTATGTTAAGATGGTCAGTAATTCTTACATGAATGATGGAACTTGGAACAAAGAATGAATATCATTTTATTGACTAGATTATGTATGGACGGAAAGGTATCGCCCTATCACAAAGATAGTAATCTTATTGGTTGTGTACTAACATTATATGGCAGATGAAGAACTAGAAAGTGACATAGTGGAAGGAATATATATTCATGATACTTGAATATAGAAGAGTTATGGTGCTGACTAATCTTTCTGTGTAGATGTATGATACTTACAACAGTGCGTAGGCCCCAAACACTAACAAGGAAATAAAAATCCTATGTAAGTTAAAGATGCAGAATAGAAGTGTGGACAAAGAAAATTGGTTTGACGAAAGCATACTATGTTAGAGAGTCTAATACCACATGAGAATATGACAAAAAAAAATGTATAGAAGCTAGGAAAAATGTAAACTTTTAAATACAGATCCACGGTAGAAGATTTGAGATTATGAGGGTTGAAAATTTCGTTGTGCTTCTAGGACAGCCCTTGTGTCTTGTGGTTGTTTTGTTGTAGTTCTCTTTTGCTGCTACTCTTGGTCCCACAGACTACATGTTCTCATGGATGTTATTAATTTTTTTAATTTTATCTCCTTGAAACTCACCATTGTTATTGTCACCAATCAATATTAGACTTTTCACTTTGAACTTTGAAACCAACGATGATGCTAAGTGTCACGAGTTATAGAATAAATAGTGAGCTTAGAATGTTGACTAACATGGAGAGAAATGAATACATGCATAGAGACATAAACACACACATTCATTTACACACATATATGTAGAGAGACAAAGGCACATATGCAATTGAAATTGGAATCTAGATCATTGTACTCTAGACTTTTAGAGACTCTTAGAGTTGAATCTATAACATGCATTTGCCTATTATTGATAATTGGCAACAACTGTATGCAACTTTTGCATTCTTTATAGCTATGATTAAACATGCAACTTATTATGATCAGTAGTTTTTGTATGTATAAGAGCTGAATTTTTGTAATGCTCACTGCATCAACTATGTCATGCAAGGTCAGCATTTGAAAGCTCGCTTCAACCTAGTATGTATGAATATATTCACTTATCTTGTAATTTTCCAAAATGAGCTGCAACCTTTTATTTTTTTAGATATGATCATTCATGTGATTATTTCTACTCTTGCTATGGAGTGAAATGTTTTATTAGCATTTACAAAATCTTGATTGTATC
Source organism: Chamaecyparis obtusa (assembly GCA_027943335.1). Lineage (NCBI taxonomy): Eukaryota > Viridiplantae > Streptophyta > Pinopsida > Cupressales > Cupressaceae > Chamaecyparis > Chamaecyparis obtusa. Next base: position 49,333 of record BSBK01003335.1, on the reverse strand, counting down.
TTTATGTGATTCAGGTTAGTTTGAATGACTCATCATCTAAATGTTACACATGCAAGTTTGTCCATCCTAGATTTTGCTTTTAGCCTGGTTTTCTGTAATTTTTTGTTAAGATTGACTTGAAAGGTAGAAACCTATGATGGGAGCAATATGCACGAGCCTCTACAAGGAGTGACTTGAAGTTCTTCTTGACTTGGAGTGGGTGAGGATTAATGAAGAAGCAAATGTAATGAGAAGTGTTTCTTTTGTATTTCGTATGGGACAATACATTATTTTATTTTTGAATGCTCATAGTAAAATGAAAGAACAACAAAGAAAGAGAATCTATATTATATTTGTAAAAAAATAAATGTAGAAAACAAAAAAAAATTACCTCATTTCAACAAAATATTTATGTTATTTTTTGGCATTTAATGGACACTTGCACATGTGTTGGAATAGCAATGCAACCATTATGGAACTATCAATGATCACTCTTTAAATCTCTTTGTTGAATGACAAGGAACAATTAAAGTTCAACCTTTTGAAATGGTTTGTCTTTTATAATTAAAATAAGCTAAAATAAGTTTTTTTTGGTGTTTGAAATGCTTTAGTTGGCAGTTTTAGGTTCAAGAATTCATTATAGGGCAACTAGGTCAAAGTTAAAGCTGAAAAGAAAAGATAAAAGAAAAAAAAAATTGTTAGAAATTCAATAAGTTCCATGTGGGTTATACGGGATCCTTTGGATCCTCCCCAAGTCCATCTTAGACAAACTTAGCTCTACCATTCTATGCCCTATCAGATTTCATAGGGGAACCAGACCAGATTCTGGATTCTTTTTGAACCATACTTGGCCCTGGTAACATAGCATATTTCTATTGTTGACGTATCCAATTGGGCAGTAAATTATATCTTTGGGATGCTTTTGACATGGTGGCGTGACTTAGGTCTTTTTCAATGGTGATGGCATTTTTTAATGAGCTATGCCACTTCTTTTTTTGTCACAGGAATACAACTATAAAATCCATTTTTATTTTAACATGTAATTTTTTTAGATGAAAGAATGGACATTTTTAACATTAATTGACAAAAGTTAAAAAAACCTTGCTATTATATTTATATCCCTATTTACTAGATTAACATTGCTTCTCATATTGTCTTTGCTTTTTAGTTTGAATTTTTGTAGTTGTATAAATGGACACAAGTAAATCATCAAATGAGAGTGGAAGTAAATTAAAGGGTTTGGAAGGCACAGGGTTGTCCCTCCCTATGAATTTACATGGGAACCTAAAGAGTGTCCATGATGACAATGAGCTTAAGGAAGTCTTCAAGCATCTCAAGGCCACCAAAAATCCTGTAAGTACATATCTGTTGAAAATCTACAACTTTGCAATTTGTTTTTATCCCAAGACCTAATTTTCAGCTGACATTTTTTGTTTGATGAGAAATACATGAACTTTAGTAAAAACTATTTTTAATATAGTTGCTATGTTTTGCAGGCGATTATCAACTATGGAGCTTCCTGGTAAGTCAGAGATTCTTCCCAATTGGTTGATTCTTGTAAATTTTTTTTATCAAAATAATGATGTACTTTTATCTATATTTGCCTTGGAAAACATAAAATATGGTCAAGGATGAGGTGCTACTCTATTAATCTTGCATACTATTTACAAAGTAATTGATGCTTCTCTATGCATAATGCAATAGACCTAGAATTTTCCCTCCTTGAGAGAAGTCACCTTCTTTGCAAGACTCACTCACAGTCTCTTATGCTTTCCCTAGTCACAAGCCTTTGCTCTGCTCATAGATCCTTCAAATACCTCTCACAACAATGATGAACAATACACCTTCAACTGATGTTCTCTGAGCTGACACTAATTTGTAACAATGAACTTGCCTCCCCTTATATAGATTTGGCAAACTCATTCACATTCCATTATTTGTCAAAGTTCCTATACAAGATCTAATGTTGATGACTGAATACCTAGATCCAATGATCCTCCCTAACAGTGCACTTAGGATGGCTCCAAATATTTAATTTTTCACCTGTAGCTGCACAAGTATCCACTCTTTTATAGGTTGGACATACACCCAAAGACAAGCAATAGAATCAGACATCTTTTTTAAATGAATTAGTTGCATATGTTATCTACTTATCACTAAAACCCCTTCCAATCACTTCATAAAAGTCAAGTTTACTAAGTTCTGCTACTTTTGTGTTAGAGAGGAACTCTTCAAAATCTAGAAGCTCCTGAAACTGTGATAGGAACCATTTGTCCACATCGCACAGGGCATGAATTTCTTCAACACTCATACCCCTTTTCATGGCCACATAGAGTACATACATCCTCTCTGGACCAACAACTCTTAGACTATACTTAAGTTGTTCCCAATCCCAGTCCAGCTCCTTCAGCTACTCACAATCCCATCTAGAATGACTAGTTTCCAATGACCGAAGAGCTTTCTGAAATGATTCCTGGAATGTGTGGCCCAAAGCCATAGCTTCTCCCATAGATTTCATTTGTGTTGTAAGAATTCATTGTGAGCCTGGAAACTTCTCAAAGGCAAAGTGAGGAATCTAAACACAAGTTGTAAGTGAAAAGCATCAATCTATATTATTCTACTCTTCTTTCTTCTGGAAAAGGAAAGACCAACTAGTACAAAGCCAATCGTATCTACGATTTGCTTGCAAATTTGTATAAGGCCACTAACATCCATCGGAATGATATTCATGCACATGAAACAAATCACAAATTATACATGTTTGTAAAAAGAAATAGGAGGATAAAAATCAAGTGAAATATGACAAACAATAGTAAATAAAGGGGAACAAGCCACATGTAATGTAATTTTCCAATGACATCATTCACTTCATTCTTATATTGCACATTGAATAACTTCACCATTGAGTTTAAAGTATCACTAGTCATCCTCCCCTTAAGCTTTGCTACCCTTGAACTATAGATGGACAAATTTGAAATCATGTTTAGTGGAAAGTACTAGTATACACAGTATGATTATTCTTTAAAGGGTACTATCTCAATGGAAGAGCACCTACTTTACAAGTAGGAGGATGATGGTTCGATTCCATCGTGCCCTAATATGACTAAATATATGATTAAATAAATGACTAAATTAATGACTAAATAAATGACCAAATAAATGACCAAATAAATGACCAAATATACGACCAAATAAATGACCAAATAAACTACCAAATGACCAAATAAACAACCAAATAAATGACTAAATATATGACCAAATCAATGACCAAATAAATGACTAAAATAGTTTAGTCATAAATTTAGTCACGAGATAAATGACCGGCAATAAACTACCATTGGTCACGTGACCAAATTTTGTCATTTATCTACAATTTTTGGTAGTTTATTTGGTCATATATTGTTGTTTTTGTACTAGTGGAAGACTACAGACGTAGAGAATAGTTGTAGTTTTACAAGACCTTTCTTTGTTCTTTAATGTGCTTTCATTCCTAACTAGTTATTGTCTATGCCTCTTGAATTTGTAAGCCTTGTTGCATTACGGAATATAAATCATACTGTTGTAATGCTGATGCTCAAAACATGTGTTCTCATAGTTTACATATATAATATTCTTTGAAAGAAATGAAGCATGTGTATGATTTCTAACTCTGATTTCTCTTTGATTAACATTCACGTGTGTATCTTGTTTGACACTTTTTCTTCTAAATGGGGATTGAGAGAATGGTAATTTGGCCCTCAAATTCCAATTCCACCTTTTCATGTGGAAGATCTACTAGAGCATATATAGTACAACTGTATGAACATAGTAGACCATATATAATTACAATACTGATTTAGTATTGTAATTATATATGGTCTACTATGTTCATACAATTGTACTATATACTGATTTAGTGTGCAACAAAATGAACATCAAATCAGTGTTCATTCTGTTGCACACTGATTTAGTTGCTCAAGAATACCACTTATCATCATTCTTGAGCAATTGAATCAGTGTCTTGTATTGTTCATTTTGTTGCACACTGAATTAGTATATAGTACAACTCTATGAACATAGTAGACCATATATAATTACAATACTGATTTAGTGTGCAATAGAATGAACACTGATTTAGTGTGCAATAGAATGAATACTACAAGACACTGATTTAGTTTCTCAAGATAGAATGAACACTACAAGACACTGAATTAGTATTGTAATTATATATGGTCTACTATGTTCATACAATTGTACTATATACTAATTCAGTGTACAAATGTATGAACATAGTAGACCATATATAATTACAATACTGATTCAGTGTGCAACAGAATGAACACTGATTCAGTGTTCAACAGAATGAACACTACAAGAAACTGATTTAGTTGCTCAAGAAAGAATGAACACTACAAGACATTGAATCAGTATTGTAATTATATATTGTCAATACTAAATGAACATAATAGACCATAGTAGACCATAGTAGACTGTGTGAACATAGTAGACCATATATACATGCATACTTAGCTACATGCAAATGAGAATGGATAATAAAGAAATATATTACATATTGTTGGATATCATGCATAAATGCAATATTTTGGATTATATGCCACTGTTGTATGACTATTTCTTTAATATCCATTCTCATTTGCATGTAGCTAGTGATTGCATATAACAGGTGGTGTAGGTGATGTCCTTCACAAATCTCATGATGAGCATGGACGATGAGGTTCAAGTAAGCTAGTCAACTTCTTCCTCCAAGAAGGTTATGTGGACAAGAGAGATGGAACAAAAGTTCCTAAACTTGCTCCATGATCAAGTTCACCTAGGAAGGAAAGGCGAAGGGGGCTTCAAAAAAGAAGCTTGGACAACCATTGAGAGGAAGTTCAATGCTGAGATGAACCTTAATTTGTCAAAGGAAAATTTCAAAAATAAGCTTAAAGGATGGAAGCAAGGTTTTAGAGTCATGAGAGAGTTGGAAAGGCGAAGGGGGCTTCAAAAAAGAAGCTTGGACAGCCATTGAGAGGAAGTTCAATGCTAAGATGAACCTTAATTTTTCAAAGGAAAATTTCAAAAATAAGCTTAAAGGATGGAAGCAAGGTTTTAGAGTCATGAGAGAGTTGAAGAATATGAGTGGGTTTGCATGGAATGAAGCTACTCAATGTGTGGATGCTGATGACATGGTGTGGGAGGAGCTTCTAAAGGTAACATGTTGTTTTGAATATGTTGGTCTTAGCAATATTTCCTTCTTATTAAGTTAGATACAAGACAAAGATCTAATTCATTCATCATGACAACATGCAGAGAAAAGAATTCAAAAGTGCCAAAGTGTACAAGAGACAACCCTTCCAGTACTACAATGACCTAGCCTTCATTGTAAGTAATGACATAGTTGAAGGTACCACAACTACTACTACATAAGAGACAGATGAAGGGCTCAATATGGATGGGCCCGCCTACGTGGATTGTGATGAGGATGTCCCTATGAGTACACCTCTTAACACTACACCTGATTTGGATGATGAATTATATCATTCCAATCAATCGAGTGCAAGTGGTCATCCAAATCCTTCAACATCGTCACCAAGGAGGGGAAAGAGGAAGAAGGCAACCATGACTGGTTCGTTGGATGTGCTTTGTGAAACTATGAAAAGAATAGAAGAGGACTTCCGTGTGCCTCTTCTAATTAAAGTGGACAATTCTAAATCAGATTCTATCTTGGATAGTGTCTATGAGGCTCTCAAAGGCATCCCCGATTTGAGTCAACCAACTATGCTAAAAGCATATGACACCTTCATGGCTAAAAAAGAAAGAGCCAAAGGGTTCTTGAAAATGAATGAAGATGAGAGGGTGTAGTATATTGCCATGAAGTTTGCAGACCTCTAGCTACCTTTTTTTTTTTCATTTTAAAGTATTATTACTTAAACATTGGCAAGGCTAGCCAAGATAATTTTTAAGTTGGCAAGGTTAGCCAAGATACTTGTCTTATGAACACCATACATTGTTTTTGTTTATCAACTTCTGCACTATATATGCTCTAGTATATTTTTCTGCTATTTCAATCATGATGATATTGTTTTTACTATTATTTCATGCATTATGATATTTTTCTGCTATTTGAGCCATGATGATATTGTTTTTACTGGTACTTCATGATTATAAATGGAATACACCAAGGAGTAACACATGATGAAGCTCAATTATAGTGATAATGCTATTTCAACCATGATGATATTGTTTTTACTGTTATTTCATGCTATTTGAGCCATGATGATATTATTTTTACTGTTATTTCATGCATTATGATATTTTTCTGCTATTTGAGCCATGATGATATTATTTTTACTAGTACTTCATGATTATAAATGGAATACGCCAAGGAGTAACACATGATGAAGATCAATTATAGCGATAATGCTATTTCAACCATTATGATATTGTTTTTACTGTTATTTCATGCATTATGATATTTTTCTGCTATTTCCACCATGATGATATTGTTTTTACTATTATTTCATGATTATAAATGGAATACACCAAGGAGTAACGCATGATGAAGATGAGCTCATAATTGTGATATTGTTTTTACTGTTATTTCATGCTATTTCAGTCATGATGATATTGTTTTTACTGTTATTTCATGATTGTGAATGTAGCTATGCCTTTAGATGAGCTCATAAACTAAGCCCAATGCATATATAGTCTTCTTAGGCTGGATAGATTTCATTCTAAATTCAGTTAATACCAGACTTTAAATTACAATTATGAGTTAAGTTGTCTCTATATTAGCCTTTCTTAAACTAAGCCCAATGCATATATTATACTTACAAGGAGTCACATTGGAGTCAATCATGGTTTCAAATCTCCTGATAGAGTGACTTCGCTGTGAAGAATGGCGGAGATAAAAACAACGTGGACGCCAAACCAACTATATTTTAGCCCATGGACCCAACAGGATTTTATAAAATGGGAGTTCCAAAAGTGGAATTAGGCCCTCAAATTCCAATTCCACCTTTTCAAGTGTCTAACATGATATCAGGAGGACTGACATGATATCAGGAGGATTTCCCTTCACACTATTTGACACTATCATATACAAAACTCTTGCACACTGAATCAATGTTCATTCTGTTGCACATTGAATCAGTATTGTAATTATATATGGTCTACTATGTTCATACAGTTGTACACTAAATCAGTATATAGTACAACTGTATGAACATAGTAGACCATATATAATTACAATACTGATTTAGTGTCTTGTAGTGTTCATTATGTCTTGAGCAACTAAATCAGTGTCTTGTAGTGTTCATTCTATTGCACACTAAATCAATGTTCATTCAGTTGCACACTGAATCAATATTGTAATTATATATGGTCTACTATGTTCATATAGTTGTACACTAAATCACTATATAGTACAATTGTATGAACATAGTAGACCATATATAATTACAATATTGATTTAGTGTCCTGTAGTGTTCATTCTATCTTGAGCAACTGAATCAATGTCTTGTAGTGTTCATTTTGTTGCACACTGAATCAGTATTGTAATTATATATGGTCTACTATGTTCATATAGTTGTACTATATACTGATTCAATGTGCAACATAATGAACAATACAAGACACTGATTCAGTTTCTCAAGAATGATGATAAGTGGTATTCTTGAGCATGAATTTCTCTCCACTGTGCTTCTACCTTTCACTCCTCAAAATACACCTAGGTTTCTTAAAACACTAGTCCCATGGTGATTGTAGACTGTCATGTCCAATATTGATTCAGTGTCTTGTAGTGTTCATTCATAATGAAAAGTGGGATTTGGTTCTCTAGCTTGAATATATCAACCTGAAGGGGGAAGAACAAAGGGCTCTTCCTTTCTGGATGAAAAACTGCTTCCATGTGCATAGAATTAGGGATTTTCTGTTGAATTCTAGGGCTTTCACATTGGTCACAATAGCCAATAAATTATAGAATAAACACAACATCTTGAGCCATCATCCACCCTAATACTTCATCTCCACACTCAACTTGATCATCATAGTTGTTCCTTATCTCCCCTTCAAGGCTAATTAGATATTTAACCAAACCCTCAAAAGCCTCTTGTTTTACCCGTTTCTCGACTTGGATGGAGAGCTTAGTTTTATATCTTTCAAAGTCATACAGATCAAGCTTAAGATGGTGGTAAGGTCCAAGAGAAACTACCTATGGCATATAAGCTTCTGGCCTTTCAATTCGCATGGGTTATGGTATGGTGAAGATATATGGATGCACATGAGATGGTATGCCTTGTTCTTCTCCATGCCTTTATGATTTTTTAATTTGTTCCAGCCACTAAGGAGCTGATACTTTAGGAACTGCCATCTTTTCTACCAGCAAAATTCATCAAAACTTGAAATAAGGAAATGGGGATGTGATCCAGCAACTCATTAAAAGTCTCCAAAGATTTTTACAACACTTTCATTTTCTACAGACATCAATCACATGGGTCTGTAGTTGTACAGGGTACATTTTATTCCCTGAAATGTTTGACATCTTGTCGAGAAAAGGGTCTCTTAACTTAGTAGACATCATATGAGTAGATTGGATTTTGGCACTCCAGTTGATTCCCTTTTGCAGTGACCCACACTTTTCAAATTCATTAGTACAAATGACAAAAGATACATGAAAGCCTGTTTGTATATGGACAGATGGCTTAAGCCATTGCAAATCAAAGATCAATGATTGATTGAAAATCTGAGGAGGTAGACACTCAGCTAACTTTTCAGTATCCTATACAACTTACACAACTTTGCACTGAGCACCATTCTTTTTGAGTGCACGCACAATGATTGAGTGATTTGAGTGCAGTTGTGTCTATGTATATATTTTCCTTTTCCTAAAATACTATTTCCCTCATGAAGTCTAGTCAGAATCAGAAAGGCTTCGGGATGTTGCAAATAGACCCATTATAAACCAAGTGGAGTTGAATGAAAGATTAGGGAAAATAGAGACTTACAGTTTCAAAGTTTCTTTTACCATTATTCCATGAAGCTGTATCCATGATTCCAGACTATTTGTCAGTACTATTATTAAACAAATCAACAAATATACCTCAAACACACCTTTTAATACTAATATTGATCTAAGCTACAGTCAATATGTCGATTGTTCAAATGTAAAAAATGTCCAGGGGAGCCAAATATGTCAATCAATGATCCCTCAATACAATGTTCTAATGGCTACTCCTCTCATGCATAATATGCTTATTGCAACCAAACTTGAAATTCCTGAGGTTTTTAAGCCCTTCTACTTATAGAGACAACTTAACTCATAATTGTAATTTAAAGTCTGGCTTGTCAATTATGCCTAAGAAGACTATATATGCATTGGGCTTAGCTTATGAGCTCATCGATAATCCATATGTTGTTCATGATTTCAACTTACAATCTATATTTCTGATGACTACACATATTTATAATGTTACTCCTTGGTGTATTACATTTATTATTACGAGTATATATGTGTTATTAGATCCTTTGAGTTTCAAATAGAAAATCTCTTTAATCAACCATGGATTGTTAGAGTAGATTTGATTATGTGGAGTTTCTAAATGTTATGAACTGTATTTGAATGAACTCTCATTACTTCTTCACCGCTCATATGTTGTTCATGATTTCAACTTACAATCTATATTTCTGGTGACTACACATATTTCTAATGTTACTCCTTGGTGTATTGCATTTATTATTATGAGTATATATGTGTTATTAGATCCTTTTAGTTTCAAATAGAAAATCTCTTTAATCAACCATGGATTGTTAGAGTAGATTTGATTATGTGGAGTTTCTAAAATGTTATGAACTATATTTGAGTGAACTCTCATTACTTCTTCACTGCTCATATGTTGTTCATGATTTCAACTTACAATCTATATTTCTAATGACTACACATATTTCTGATGTTACTCCTTGGTGTATTACATTTATTACGAGAACTTTGCACGGTGTGTCTTCACACCACCATTTCATTGTTGGATTATGTTCTTCCCCATCTTCTATGTATGAGTATAGATGTGTTATTAGATCCTTTCAGTTCCAAATAGAAAGTCTCTTTAATCAACCATGGATTGTTAGAGTAGATTTGATTATGTGGAGTTTCTAAAATGTTATGAAGTGTATTTGAATGAACTCTCATTACTTCTTCACCACTTCAAACTATTTGTAGTACTCGAGTAAGATGATAGTACTGTACTATGCCCTTTTTAGGCCTGGGAATATAGCGGTGAGAGATCAACGACTTCGATGTCCCTCAATTCAAGTTCAGTCAACATATAAAAAGGACAAAGCATGCAGGGCAACAAAGATAGCAGATAAGAAATTAGTTGCCCAGGAAGTGGCCATGACCAAGAAGCACAGTAGTTGCAGATGATCATGTAGGCAGTACTTGATTCAAGAGAATCGAAGCCGTGGATCACAAAACCACTATCCTCCTAGACCTGAAAAGGGGTATAGGCCTACAACATTTCATCTTTCTTAGTAACTCCCAATTTTTTTAAGCAGAGAAGAAGTTATGAGAGGAATTGTAAAAATGAAAATAAAAGTAGCAGACTCGTTGAATATTCTCATGTTGAACATTAGTATGTTTCTTTTTATTGCAATTATAATTAGTTCCTTAGTAATTGATTTTTATTGCATCGTTGTCTTTGGTTTGTCATTTTGTTTTGAGTGTCATTAGTATAGCGTCTATGAGTTCGATGAATGTGCCTATGTGTCAATGCGGTGTTGGGCCATGCATGTTGAGGACGTCACACACAACAACTAATCCTAGGTGTCAATTTTGGTGTTTCCCAAAGAGGAAAAAGGTCTAGATATGTAATTATATTTTATGTTTATAAATAATGTGACAACTAATCATTTTAGGAAGAACTGATGTAGTTTTGGTTTTGCAGGGCAATAATGGATGTCAATACTTTCGGTGGGTCGATCAAACAACATTTATGTCTACCCCATCTACATTTGTACCTGATGTAGGAAATGACTGCAACTTGTGCAAGGCTCAAGAGGCAGACATTGCCGCTAAGATTGCTTCAATGGTGAAAGCAGAAATCATGTTTCTACGATGCCTTCTTTGTGTAGTTTGTGCACTACTTTGTTGGGACCATATGCATAAATGTGGTTAATAGATGGCTATTGTAGATACATGAAGTTTTTTATAATTTCAAGTAGATACATTGGACATATTTTGATAAACTCATGAACTTTTTTGTTGTTTATGACTTCGTTATGATTTTGAATATAAAATTAAACAAAATTAAATATTAACCTTATTAAAAAAAATTGAAAAATATTTTTGATTTTCTATATAAAATTAAATAAAATAAAAAATAAATATTTATGATTTTTTCTATAAAATTAAATAAAATAAAAAAATAAATTATTATATTAAAACAATTCAAAAAAGTAAATAAAAATCATACTCAAATTCCAATTCCAGTTTCAAAAAGTGGAACCAAATGGAGGAAATACATCTTCTCGCTCATATTCCGGGTCAACCAAACGGTCCAAACTATAATCTGGAAATGAAAAACTAGATTATCAAATCCATAATTTGACCATTTCCAACATTTGATCAAATGCAACATTTCCTAATTCCCGCTACCAAACGGGCCCTGAGTGTCTTGATCGGTTCCTGCTCGTAGATGGATGGTTAAATTGGCAAAGTCTAGATGTCACAAATCAAACCCACTTTGATCTTATATCACTTCCTTGTTTAGCTCCATATCATGGAGGAAGATGCACTCCCTAAGTCACAAATCCATTTCTTAAAGATGCGGTTTAGGCACCCATATTTGCCCATCTTTTGCAAGAGTAGTGAGGACCTTATCAACGATGGTGGAACTAGAAAGTTCATCTTCCATAGGAAATTAAAAATGATCAAAGAGAAATTGAAAAGATGGAAGAAATAAGTATTTGGGAATAATTTAATGAAAAGCTTTGGATCAAAGTCAAATTGGACGTGCTAAGTGAGGGGGTGGCACATAATGGAATGACTCAAGATGAATATATTTTTAAAAAAACTCATGAGAGAATATAAGGAGGTAGTGGTGAGGGAGGAATGTTATTGGAGATCTAAGTTTTGGGAAATTTGGCAAGCATAAAGGGAACAAAGTAGTAAATTCCTTCACAACACCATAAAGTTGAGACAAGTTTAGAACTAGATCTTAAAAATTCAACATCTCAATAGAAGTAGCAATATGAACATCTTCAAAAATCCAAGAAAGGGTTCCTTTTTTCAAGAACCTAGATTGAGAGAGTGTTGTGGCTCAGACGTTTCACGTCACAAATTTTTGGACTGCATTCCATGGTGACAAATATCAACAATTCTTTTTTGATTGGACTTGTTTCCTTAGAAGAGGTTAATACCGACACTTTCCAACTACATCAAAACAAAGTGTTGATCTTGGACACTTTCCAAACCCTATTTTTAAAATGTTGGTTATACATGGGGAATGATATTTGGTTTATGGTGGAAGAATATGATAACCCAATCCTATTATTTCATTATTTTATCAATTGACAATATAAAAAATTTAAAATTATTTTATTTTATCACATGTGAATGATAAATGCAATCTTTTGTTTTATTAGTAATCTATTACAATTCGTTAGAAATAAAGTTTGGCTACGTGTAGTACCTGTATGCACCCAAAAATGGTCACCTAGATTTTGGGCCCCATTTATTTGATTTATCAACCCTGAATCAGTTTTATTAATAATCAATATTTTCAACATTATCAATTTCCTTGATCAAATCCTAATTTTATCATTTATTCGATTATTTGCCTTGGGCTAACCATTTTATCCTAAGCTTTTATTTACTTAAAAGGAATGTTTCCTCCCCTTTTATTAAATGAAAAGCCCCACCTTTTCATCTTATCCTAAGTTGCACAAATAAAGTATTATTCTTATTTTATAAAAAGGAGAAAAACACTTTTTGTCTCATATGGACATAAAGTCAACTCCTATTTTCTCATTGGAGGATACTTGTGCACATGGATTGCTCTTCCATTCTTCTCCACCGTTGATTAAGTCTTTTGCCTCTTAATCTCAATGGTCCATTTCACCTCATTTCTTATAAAAGGAGAGCTCTCTCCTTCATTTGCATATCCATCTCTTTCATGCTATTGTTATGCTGCAAGTTTTCTAGGTGCATTTGGAGCTTTTGGAGATCATTGCTACATCAAGGTTTTCTTGGATTTCCTCATTGCTTCATAGTTTAGACTTCATTTCTTGCATTATCATAGCATCCATAGCTTCATTTCATAGCTTAGTTTCTTTTATGCAATAGATAACTCACATAGTCTAATTAGGGGCTTGTAATTCATTGCAATTTCCTTTCATAGTTGCATTGTACTTTCATTTTCATAGAGTAATTTGCATTCTCATATAGTTTGCATTACATTTGCATACTTTGATTCAATTTGGGGATATTGGCATTCTTGCCCTTGTCTTTGGATTTGAATCTCTCATTGTATGGTTGACTAGCAAGGTCACAAGTTTGTAGCTCTAGTTGAGAGAAAATTCATCATAGTCCCTTGCAACTCCATGCATAGAGAGCTATGAGCCGCTTTGTGAGGCCTCATTGTTGAGTAACCTTGCATGTAATGGTTCATAGAAGTGTGGTCACTTTTCCACCATACAGTACCCAAGGGAGCTCTTTAAATGAATAAGTTAATGTGCATTTAAATACTATTCAATTGACTAATTAGTCAATATGGTTATGGCTAAGTTGTGATCATTTTCTCATAGTTATTTTCTTGGTTGTATATGGGCTGTCATACTTTAATGTATTTTTTACTTGCATTGTTTTAACCCAAAAAATTATATGTAGCTCACAGACATTCCACTTTAATCTTGTTCCACAAAAGTAACGAGAGCATTGATTATAACCAAGAGTACATCCTTCTCCTAGTTGATTCCCACTACCCCTTATCATTAAAAAATGGAGGAGATGAGGTTTCACTACAAATGAAGTAGTAGTGGAAGTTATTTTTATTGAGGAACACTTGAGTAGAAGAGGACATAAGAAATTGTTACATTGCCATCTATACAAATGCAATTCCAAGTAGCAATGTCTTTCTCATTTTTTAAGAAGCCTAAAATGCCCTCAAACCTGTGAAGGCCACCAAAGATACTCTTATGGCTCTTGATTCAAAGAATATTATAGAAGTCAAGCTTCTTGACAAGATTGGTAATTAAACCTGTGGAATTTTACTTTTTCTTCTCTATTTTTAAATTGATATTGAGTGATGATATTATGTTGTTATGTTTTGGTTTTAATCATTTTCAATTATATATTTGGTTACTTATCATGCACATTCTAAGTTATGGAATCCCAATTTCAAATTTCCATTTTCAAATTTCACTCCCCCAATTTGAAATTTTACCTAGTGATGTAGGAACATCCAGGGTGTAAGAGCAATCTTGCATCACCCAAAAAAAAATTGTCTAGTTTTTCAATAAGGGCAATATGTGGGTGGGGCTACTATTTTTGGCAAGTTTGCTAATTTTAGTAAGTTTTTCATTTGAGCATGGATTGTTCTAGTTACTTCCCTAGGGGTTCATTTTGGAATATAAGCTTGCCAGTAAAGTTTTGTGGCAAGATCAAGTTTGATTTTGAAGATATTGAATTTCTATTTTGACGAGGTGGTACAAAAATTTTGAACTTAGTTTTGAAGGCCTTAGAGGCTCCAAAAGGGGTCAAATCTTGTCTAAGAACACATCACATGGTGTCCTAGCTGTAGAGCACTTCGAGAGGTTTCTTAAAAGTGGTTATAATAGAAAATCAGGTACACAATTCACAAGTTAAGGCTCCCAGAAGTTGTGCCATCAAGATTCAAGTTTTGATACAAAAGGAAGAGAGAGAAAAAATCACTTAAGGCGGGAAAATAAATCATTGGGTGCCAAAATGGGAAAATTTCACTTTCTAGAATATTCTAGAAGGAGGTTATTGCTACTACTTATACAAAGATGAAGGTGGATTTCAGGCTCAATTTCAGAATGGTAGTTTGTGGCTTTCTCTTGTAGATAGTTGTAATGAAAATGCTCATGTGGTTGTAGCATGTTATTTTTATGAAGATTGTAATGTCATGATTCATTCAAGATAATAGAAAGCAAGTGTTTCTCTTCTTGCAATTGTTTGGTTCTTGGTATTTTCTATTTATTTCTCAATTATGTTGTGCGTGTTTGGGTTAGAAAGGGGACTACCCGTTCATCACCTAGGTATTTTGTGGTTATTTCATGTTGGTTTCTAAAATTCACTCATTGTGGAGTCATACTAATAACATGTCAAAGTGCTTTTCCATTTAACTATGACGTATTAAAATTTTTTTAGAATCTTTCCTAATAGAAAGGTGTACAATAAGAAATAGGGATCAATGGGGGTTGATCCTATTTACTATGACATATTCAGAAGGAAGATGAACCACTAGGCTTAAGAGGACTTGAGCATTGAGAAAGTGCAATGATCCTTAATTGTAATTGAGGTTTGATTAGGTAAATTTGATTGGACATTACAAGATTGGAGGCTAGATATGAGGAAATAATGACTTTTAGGATGCACATACCAACCAAAAATAGATAATCCAATTTTGTATCCAGGAACATAGCCTATACACTATAACTAACATGTAAAATCAATTTGAAGAGGATTTGGAGGGACTATGGTGACTTGGTCAACTTGTTTGCATCGACTTATACCCTTCACTTCCAACTGCTTTTAGTTGCATATTGTCTACAAGGTCTCGAGCTTCCTAGATCTGATCCAGTGTGAGTGCCACTTGTTCCTACACGTAGAAAATAAGGAAATTGTTGTGTAGAGAGGGGTTCTCCTTAGTCAAACCCTAGTTTGGAATCAACCTTGAAATGAAATGAAATAAATGAAATCATGCTAACATAAAACATACGCTAGATTTGAAACATGAAGAGTATTATACCTTAGCAATTCAAGTGCTTGTTCAAATGTGATCAAGCATGTTGACGCAATAGTTTTGAATCCACACAAAAACCTAAAAGGAAACCATGGAAGACATGCCTTGCATATTGATTATTGTAGTTTGTCACCATGCTTGATGGGGAGAGAGAGAAGAATAAATTGAAGACTTGAATGTTTGGATGCTTGAATGGATGTATATAAATGGATGCTTATGCTATGATCTTCTTCCTTGATGGTAGATGCTTATGCTATGATGGATGTATTATCACAATTAAACTCATATATTACAAATTAGAATCAGTTTATTCGAATGGGATAAAAATGAGTTGTGACAAATAGAATAGTCTTTTCATTAGAATAAGAGAAGAAATCATTTCTTATATAATTATCTTGTATTATTGTATAATTTTAATGATTTCTTATATTGTATTATTGTATAATTTTAAAATGATCTTTAAAAACAATTGTAAATTTTTTTTTATAATATTAAAAAAAATATTTTTTTGTTCGTTTAATTTTCTCTTAAAAGTCAAGGTTTGATGGAGATAATAGTATTTAGTTAAGGAAACTGAGATATAAGATGAGATTTATGAAGTCTCATTTTAGAAAAAAAATAGATATGGGAATGGAAAGAGGATATTATTTATGCTCCTGGAACGATTTATGATCAAAATGATGAATACAAATTAATAATTTTTTTGTTGTTTTAAATATCTTTCAAATACCAAAGGTAGTTGACATCAATTATTATTTTTATCACATTTAAAGTTAAATGGGTAAAATCTTATGTTATATTTTCTTTATCAAGGAAGTTTTGAAATGATCTTTTAAATATAAAGGTTAATCCTAAAAGACTTAGAAATAATTCACTAACCATTTACTTTTAGACATTATAAATATTTATAGTGACAATAGATAAATAATAAGTGAAATCACAAAAATATTCTACCATAAAATTAATCAAAATAAATAAATTATTATTAATTTTATTTAATTATAATAAAATAATTATACATTATTTTTCAATATATGTATATATATGATTTAAAAATATGGTTAGAAATAAATAGCTTCAATAAGATAAATATAAATTAAAAAACACACACACACACACACATATAACATTAAGTAGCATTTGCTTAAAAAGTCTTATTATTCTATAAAAAACTAACCAATAGATATGCAGCTTCTTAGCTATTAAATTATCTAGTTATCTTTTATTTTAGGGTATGTGTAAGATTATGGTAGGTCAAATTAGGTTCTTAAGTGGTGATGAAAATTCAAAAGAAGAGTTAACCAACTTGGCATGAAAATTTGAATAGATTATCAATATTTTATGAGTAATATATAAGCACATAATTTGTAGTAAATTGAATGTAGTTTCTAAACTATTCATTTTTATTTTTTAAATCTATTTAATAAAATTTTAAAATTTCAATATAGTAGTACTAAATTGGAAATGAAGAGTATCCTCAATTTCAAAAGAGCCTGACAAGTTTCATCATAGAATGCTAATATTAGTTCCTGCCATGCATATGACAATAACTATTGCAGAGGGCTTATTACTTAACTGGTGATTAAACTTTAATGACACCAACCAATCACAATTCAAATTTTTATTAGTTCTTGTTTAATGCTATGTTTCAGTTAGGAAAAATGCAGTTTTTAAAAGTTGACATATATTCAAAATGTTTAAATTTGTCATTTGATTGAGCTACAAATGGTGAACATAGATCACCAGACAAAAAATGTACAAATTAGAAAGTGTGAGAACACACGTCTTGCGAGATCTTTGGTAGTGTGTTACAGGAATAGAGGTTTCCAATACACTACTATGAAATCTTTAGGTTGCTAGTGTTATCTCTATTTGTGCATTAAGTATTATCATTAGTATCAAAGGAGGTCAATCGATTACCTATGTTATTCAGTCGGTAAAAGGAAGTACTACAAGCTACATATGCTAGTCGGTTAACTACACAAGCCTTCACACCGAGCAGTCACAAGGCAGTACCAAGAACTATAAGGATACAGTTCTAACCAAGCACCAGAGCAATTTTACCAAGCATCAGTGTATACTGATACCGAGCATCAGTAAACACTGAGCACCAATGTATTTACCAATTAGTATTGATAGTGTTTACCGAGCAATCCAGGAAACAACATATAATCAGTTTTGGCACATTTATTTATGCAAACGGTTACAACATAATCATAAAATGTTTTACCAAGATCAAGGATCATTTATTGTAGATGTAATCATTAATTGTGACGATTATCTCTATGTAATTGTTAGATCTAGGTTATTTTGTATACCGTAGATCTTAGGGTTTTTCCTAAGATGATGTAACCTAATTAGGTCATGAAAGTTAAGTGGCATTAGGAAATGAAAGTAGTTTGCTATATAATTATACTTCATGATATTTTTATAGTGTGTGTAATGAAATGAGAAGAAGATCTTGAAGTAGCAACCACCTTCAAGACAACAGTTTTCAGACAAGGTTGAGCAGTAATCAGACATAGTCAATTATTCAAGCTATCAAGTAGTACGGAGGACATATATCTACACACTGAGGTGATATACATTTGATATTTCATAGATCTAATTTAGACAAGTATAATTTGTCAATTTACAAATACCCTACTGTTACTCTCTAATCATTGTAACATATATTTGGTAAAATCTCCTAACAGAGTAGACCTAACAGTCTTTATTGTAAATCTCTTAACCGAGTACACAATCAAGTAGTGTTTTTGAAATCCTTTAACAAGGTAGATCTAGCTGATCTTTTGTTACTCCTAATGGGGTAAGATCACTAGAAGTGATCACAACTTGTAGCCCTAACATGCATACTTTATTATCTGCAGTAGTGAAGAATTTGAGGGTGTCATCCACCATAATTTTTACCTTCTAACAAGGGTTTATGCGTAACCAAAATACTTGTGTTATGTGATTGATTTATTGTTTGATTTCATGCAATTTACATTTACAAGTTAATTGAATGAATGATGCATATAATGGATTCAGTTGATAGATGAGTTTACTACTGTTTGTTATTGAGTTTTTGGAGTTAAAGCTTTTGAGGGCACTGATTCACCCCTGCCCTCTCAGTACCCTATCTCTCCATTCCAATAATTGGTATTAGAGCTC
Source organism: Chamaecyparis obtusa (assembly GCA_027943335.1). Classification (NCBI taxonomy): domain Eukaryota; kingdom Viridiplantae; phylum Streptophyta; class Pinopsida; order Cupressales; family Cupressaceae; genus Chamaecyparis; species Chamaecyparis obtusa. The sequence continues at coordinate 30,245 of BSBK01003335.1, read as the reverse complement.
AGATCTCTTATTGGATAGTTTAACCACTGAAGAGTAAAGATCTAATCATGGAGAGATACAAGTTGGACAAAACTATAGAGAATCAAAAGATTCAGATGCAGATGTTTATTAAGCAAGACAAACAAGCTAAGGATGCATTGAAGAAGCTACTGGTTTAGAGAAAGAACTTGGCTATTTTGGAAAATGAGACTAATTACCATGAAGAAGAGATTGATGACTTATTTGATAACACTGGATCTAGTTCAGGAAGTATTTTTGATGGTTCTGAAAGTGCAATTTTTGATTTATTTGAAAAGAATCTTCATTTGACTGAACAAGTAAAAGCTCTGCAGATCGGTCAAGAGTCACAAATGGTAAGAATGATTGATGTAATGAAAAATGCTAGACAAGCTGAACAAGAAAGGAATCTGGCAATTGAAGACCAAAGACAAATGACTGAACAACTACATGCAAAAGAAACTAAAATAGTGAGACTTACCGAGCATCATGTCGAAATATCCAATCAGATGATTATTATAAACCAGGAGATCAACCGAGTAAATGGTGAGTTGTCAAGAAAACTTGAAGACATTGGAGTACTCAGGGAAGAAAATGAAAAACTGAGAAATGATCTGAAGATGTAGTTACAACACAATGAAATGATGAAAAAATCTTAAGACAATTCTAAGAAGATTGACGATTTTCTAATTAATCAAAGAAGATTTGGAAGCAAAGCTGGATTAGGCTACACCGAGCAAGGAGAATCATCCAAGAAAGTTGAACAAGTGAATAACAATTAGAATCAGAGACCTAAGACACTGACATGCTATCACTGTGGCAAACCGAGACATACTTCAAATGTTTGCAAGAGTAAAGCACAAGGTAAACCAAAAACCACTCCTAAATTTAATGGTCATTGTTATAATTGCAACAAGTTTGGACATCAAGCATATGAATGTAGATCTAAGTTGAATAGGAATCCTAACCAACCTCACATGGAGAAACTCTGCTATACTTGCAACATGCATGGACGCACCTCACAAGAGTGTAGAACAAAAATGAAACAAGATTGGACATCGAAAGGATAGAACAAATGCTATCAACCGAGAAGACAAAATAATGTTTACACTTGGGATTACAACACATAGGTTAATTGCACAGTATGTGGAAGGTATGGACATATTGTAGCAAATTGCATGAGGAAGAGAAGGGCTGGAAAATCTCAAAGCTGGACAAGAACTGGTATGGCATGTTTGCATTATCACAAAGTCGGTCACCTAAGAAAAGATTGCAAAGACTGAGCACCATAAGAATAAACATTCAAGAATGGAAATATAATTGTAGATATCATGAGAATAAGAAACACTATGTGGAGAAAGGCATCAAATGAGAATGCTGAGTCAAGCAATGCAGTCGATGAAACCTCATCCATTGGATTGGGTGACATGGACACCTGCACCTAAGGTGAAGAAGGTATGTATGGAATTGATATTCCAAATTGATCTTATCTCACATATAGTTCCTATATTTGAATGAACACATACCAAATATGCATGAATTAAGATGCATTATGGTTTATAAGTTTTGAGCTAACAAAGTCATACAGTCGGTATATGCAAGACCGAGTAAAGAGTTACTCGTAGGTGGCTATTATGCAAGGTTAACCAAATATCAGTATCAACTGAGTGGAAAGTTATGTGTTAACCAAGTTGTTGTTATTTTATGGTAATCACTGAGTTGACAATTGTTGCCATGCTGGAAGTAGGTCGAGCATTTATGACAAGTACTTTTAAGTGGGAATTTAAAAAAGGTTATAAATAGATGGAGACCTTGGTTTATTTAATTCACAAAGTGATTTCGAAGAGAAAAAATTTCCAGAGAGTGAATTCAAGCAAAGAGTTTCAGGAGCATTCAAAGTTATTTTAGATTCAACCGATCATGTTATTCATCATTTCTGAGTAAGTACAGTTACTACCGAGCTTATTCAAAGTTTTTACCGAAACCCTAAGTTGAGAAAAATGGCATCCACATCCAAGACAAGAAAATATAAACTTGTAGAGGAGGAAGTGAACTTGATTGTGTCAGCTAACTGTGATGAACACTGATATAAACTTCATCCCGAAGTTTCATCCAAGATTGATTCAGCGGGAGCTTTTTCAAGCATACCCCCTAGGGTTTTGTTAGTTGAAGATGTTAGATCATACATTCACTGCAAGATAGGAGAAATTGGTGATTTCGAGATGTGTGCAGCTTTCCAGAAGCTTTGTAGTGTTGATGGAAACCTTAAATTAGAATATAAACAAGTTGAAATAATTGGTATAACAAATGCCCTAAGTTTCTCAAAGAACTTTAAAAATGAATGGATCAGGATTGTGTTAAGTTAGTTTCATGATGGAATGTTTTGGTTGGATGAACCGACTAAAGTAAAAAAGAATATGATTCACATAGTCACCGGGTATCCAACAACTGACAAGACCAAGGCATTTCACAGTGCTTCTAGGGTTGATATTAGAAAGAACACTAGAACAGTGTGGGATGGCTGAGAACTGAAGATTGGTTCAATTAATGACCCAAAGGTTAAATTTTCAGCTAATGTCATTGATTACAAGATTTATCAGTCGAGAAGACTGAATACTGTACTATGTGGAGCTATTGACATTGTGTACAAAATGATCAAGAAAAGTATCCAGTTAGACCTCATTGAGCTACTGTTGAGGCAAATTGAAGAGAACATGAAGACTATCTGGTCGGTGAAGTCTAATACTTGTAAGTTTGGATCACTTTTAGTTTGCATATTCTTCTATGTACAATGATTTTTCCCTTATGTCGGTAATGTAGAGTGGTCAACTGACAAGCCAGTCATAGTGTAGATAACATATAAGATTAATGACTTGGGAAATAATCTGAATAATGTTTTTGACAACTACTTTGAACAATTTAAGATTAGAATGAATTCTCGGAGTAGAATTCCTAGTAAATTAGTTGAATAATATGAGTAGGATATTTGTTTTCTTGTGGACACCGACCACACACTGATAAAGGCTGTGGAGCCTAGGATTAAATGGTTAGCCCCTATGGGTTATGAAATGGATATTGATTTTGCTTCAAAACCAATTAAGGCTTTGCTAGCTACACCAAAGGATAAGAATGCAGAAAGATTTGGAACATATGAGGAGGCCAAGACAAGAATAAAAATAGGCTTGGTTGTCGGTAAGATAACAAAGAAATCCAGAAAGATGATGAACACTCTAGTTAAGAAATTTGGAGATGATATTGGATCATCCAGTTCACCGGTTGAAGTTGCAACCGAAGGTCAGTTAATGCTCACTGACAAACCTCATGACAGTGAAGAAACTGAGTCAGATAAAGGTACATACTCTACACTAGTTTCCCCTTCACAAACTCTAAAGAAGAAGTGGCTAGAAGTGCAGTCAAGGGCATGAACAAGATCAACAATTGCAACTTCACCACCACTGAAGAAACGAGTTGTGAAATATACAAAAGGAAACATCACCGACAAAGACATACACCAAAAGAGGTACAAAAACTACTACTGAAGCCCCAAGGAAAATAAGAAAATTGATAAGAGGTAAGGAAGATTTAGAAGATGAAGAAGATGATAATAGTCAGTTTAAAGTTGTTAGTAATAAAAGTAGGTCAATTGATGAAGTAGCAGAATATATAATTGAGAATGACGAACTTGATGATTCTAAAATTAGTCAGTTTGAGCACATGTCAACCGAGGATCAGAATAAAATAGAAGAAGCAATCATCCGGATGATGATTTGGTTCAAAAGAGTTCCTATTGAATTTTCCAAACATCTACCTAAGGCACTAGAGGATAGAATTGCACAAAAATGGTCCTATGCCTTAGATACTGAGAAGAAAATGAGGGAACGATACTGAGAAGAAAATGAGGGAACGATCCCTAGTTTTGGCAATACCACAATTGACTATTTCTGAGATTGAGGAATACATGACAACATATTCCAAGAGATTTAGAGTAAAGAACTAAGCAACGTAGATACTCGATGAAAATCAGGTAGATATAGATGAGTCTAGTCAACTCATTTGGGCCTCAATAGTTGCAACCCAAGAGCAAGCAGAAAAGATGGCATTAGCCAAATCATCCAAGAAGAAGCTTAAGAAACAAGGTAAAGAAATTCATATTGCTGATGCAGACCTGACACAGAAACAAGACAAGATAGACATATCAAATAACGAGGTACCTGATACTAGAGTTGCCACCGAGGACTTAAGTTTTTCACAGGATGCACCAGATCAAGCTGAGATCCAAATTATAGATAACATTGCACTAGATGTACTCATTGATGACATGACAAATGGTGATCCTGATGACAAAGATGATGATGAGGATGTGAATGTTGCTGAAGCTATAACACAAGATGAAGGTACACTTACCGAGCCAGCAATCACATCATTACCGGGTGAACTTCCTATCTTGATGGAAGTAGTTGAAATTGTAACTAAGGAACAACCTAAAGGCTCAAACCCTGAGCAACCGATGGATACATCAGGGGAACAAGGAGCTAGTACACCAGTAGAAACAAATGAGCCTGAGGTAAAAGAGGTAAAAGAGGCAGATACACAGGGCCAAGATGACCCTAAGGTGACACAACATAAGAAGCTCCATCTCAGTCAACTGACACACAGGTTACCAAGGAGTAGAAAAATGAGGAAAATGTGTCAACCAGGTATGACACGTTGAACATTGAGGATAAAGCAATAGTTCCATTTGCAAAGAGCTCACCTCAAGAGCCAAAGAAGAAGAAGAAGAAACATGGAAAGGGGTCGTCACACTTGAAGAAGTCATTGTTATGCTAGACTATGACCCGAGGACCCTAGCCCCCAAAGAAGTAAGAAAATATGGGGAGTTATGTAGTAGAAAGGCAGCTCAGGAGAAGATGAGGAAGGAATGCAAGAGCAAGGAGATACTAGAAAATGTAAGAGACATCTTACAACAGGTTGTACCCAAGGTACAGGTAAATGAAGACACACCTATCATGGACCAACTTGCTACCCTTGCACAAGAAATCAATACCCCTGACATTGAAGCTGAGAAAAGAATTGAAGAAAGGGCAGAATCAAATATACAACATAAACTTGCAGAGAAAATCAGCCAAGAAGTGACAATAAACAAGGTCAATTTATCTGAGGTAATAATTGACATACAATCTATTACTCAGTTAATTATTTAGATGTTGATTAAGCTTTTCACTGTGGAGACCTTCACTCCTGAGATTAGTGAGAAGATTAAATAGCTGGATACCGAAATCCAAGCCAGTGCACAAGCAACCTTAATCGAGCCAGATACTTTTGCTAAGCATATATTAAAAGTTCAAGAACTCAGGCGGTTAAGAGAAGATTTGAGGAAGTAGGAAGAAAGGATAAGTGACCAAGTCACCGAGCTTCAAACAGAGTTGCTTCCCTATCTTAATATTTTTGAGAAACACATTGTCAAAGCACAAGTTTTAGTTTCAACACTAGAAATCTCCATGTTGGACAATATATTTGACATGCATGCACAAGTCAGTATTGAGCACATTGCTCTAACCAACTTGAAAGAGGAATGGACAAACCTCTTAGATTCTTTGAAGAAAACCCACCAACATATTTTTTATAAACTATTAGTACACAATTTTGTATTTGGCATTATTATCAAAAAGGGGGAAAACTAATGTATATGCCAAATTGTGTAATTATATGTTAAGTGTACTACATACATACTAGGAGCATGCACTGAGGGGGAGAAAATTTTGATAGAAAAGTTATTTATGTATATATGGTGAAGTTAGAATAGTTTTGAGACATTAGGTCTATATACATTCAAGGTTTTGATACTAATGCCAAAGGGGGAGATTGTTATCTCTATTTGTGCATTAAGTATTGTCATTAGTATTAGAGGAGGTCAGTCGGTTACCTATGCTATTCAGTCGGTAAAAGGAAGTACTACAAGCTACATATGCTAGTCAGTTAACTACATAAGCCTTCACACCGAGTAGTCACAAGGCAGTACTAAGAACTATAAGGATATAGTTCTAACCAAGCACCAGAGAAATTTTACCATGAGTGTATACCGATACCAAGCGTCAGTAAACACCAAGCAGACTAGACACCAAGCACTAGTGTATTTACTGAGTAGTATTGATAGTGTTTACCGAGAAATCCAGGAAATAACATAGTAATCAGTTTTGGCACATTTATTTATGCAAATGGTTACAACATAATCATAAAACATTTTACCAAGATCGAGGATCATTTATTGTAGATGTAATCATTAATTGTGATGATAATCTCTATGTAATTATTAGATCTAGGTTATTTTGTATACCATAGATCTTAGGGTTTTTCCTAAGATGATGTAACCTAATTAGGTCATGAAAGTTAAGTGACATTAGGAAATGAAATCAGTTTTCTATATAATTGTACTTCATGATATTTTGATAGTGTGTGTAATAAAATGAGAAGAAAATCTTGAAGCAGCAGCCACCTTCAAGACAATAGTTTTCAGACAAGGCTTAGCAATAATCAGCCATAGTTGTATGCACCCTAAAATGGTCACCTAGACTTTGGGCCCCCATTCAACAATTTATCAAATCCCTGAATCAATATTTTCCAAAATCAGCATTTTATCAATTATATCAATTTTCTTGATCAAATCCTAGTTCTATCATTTATTTGATTTTATTCTATGGGATAACCATCTTATCCTAAGTCTTTATTATTTAAAAGGAATTTCCTCCCCTTTTATTAAATAAAAAAGCCCCCACTTTTCCTCTTATCCTAAGTTGCACAAATAAAGCATTATTCTTATTTTATAAAAAGAAGAAAAACACTTTTTGTCTCATATGGACACAAAAGTCAACTCTTATTTTTCCCATTGGAGGATATTTGTGCACATGGATTGCTCCTCTTTGAGCTCCACCCTTGATTAAATCTTTTGCCTCTTAATCTCCATGGTCCATTCCTTTTCAATTCCTTTAAAAGGAGAGCTCTCTTCTCATTTCTAGCATCCATCTTTTGAATACTAACCTTATGCTATAAGATTTCTTGGAGACTTTGGAGCTTTTTGAAGACATTCTTTCATCCATCTTTCATTTCTTGCATCATATCTTTCATGGCATCTAGCTTAGTTTCCTTTATGCTTTAGATTAGCTCACATAGATTAATTAGCAAGGGTTTGTAATACTTTCCTTTCATAGCTAAGCTTGCATCTTCATTCTTAGCATAGTTGCATTGCATTGCATTCTCATCTTGATTCTTGAGGATATTGGCATTCTTGCCCTTGTCTCTTTGAATCTCCCATTGCATGGTTTACTAGCAAGGTTGAATGCTTCAATAGCTCTAGCTAAGAGCAATATTCAAACAATCTTGTGACTCCATGTCTAGGGATCTCTAGGTCACTTTCTCAAGGTTTCCCATTCATGGATTCCCTTGGAAGTAATGACTTAGAGAAGTGCACATCTTAGTGTGTACATTTTTGGCGCCCACCATGGGGCTTTGAGCCTCATTCTCTACATTTTTATCAAGTTTTATATATTTTCAACGTCACTTTTTCGTCAATTTTGCGCAAACAGGAGAAACATCACTTACAAGAAATCTGATGCCACCTATGAGCATTCTGACATCACTTATGAGAAATCTGACGATGCCTATGCACATTCTGTTCACACCTGTGCACATTCTATTCACGCCTGTGCACATTCTGCTCACGCCTGTGCACATTCTGCTCATGCCTGTGCATTTTTTGCTCATGCCTGTGCACATTCTGCTCACATCTGTGCACATTCTGTTCATGCCTGTGCACATTCTATTCATGCCTATGCACATTTTGCTCACACCTATGAACATTTTGCTCACGCCTGTGCACATTTTGTTCACGCCTATGCACATTTTGATCACGCCTATGAACAATTTGATTATGCCTGTGAGTATTTCGATCATGCCTGCCAGCTTTTAAATGACGCATATTAGCTGTCAAATGTCGCCTGGTATTTTCTATTTAATTTTTCTCTCAGATTATTAAATTATTTCCAAATTTGCTAGTTTGCTTGTTGTTTTCAATTTTCCTACTTTCAGATTTCTGATTTGCTGTTGTAAAACAGAGGCTTATTTGTAGATTTTACTTGCTTTTATTGTGCTAACTCTTTGTGGGGCTAACAAGTTGTGCTTATAGGTGCTCTCATTGCTTGAAATATTTGCTTAAAAGAATGCATGTCAAAGCTCCAAATGCACAAGGGCTACTAATGGTTTTTGCAGGGCTGCCCAAAGCATAAAAACCAATTAAGTGCTTGTTTAATTGCTTTCATTTTGAGTGCGGCATATACTAGTTGCTTCATTTCTTAGGCACTTAATATCTTTTTGTAGGATTCTTTTGGTGGTAGGAGAGTATGCTCTTCACCCTTGTGGTGAACTAGAAATCTTGACCCACTTCTAGATTTTGAAAGCAAGAGGGTAATAAACCTTTGCTTGGTGTGTTTGGGAGATATTTTTGAGCTAGGAGATTATGCTCTTCACCCTTGAGGTGAAATAGAAATCCTGACACTCAAAGGTTGATCCACTCTTTGTTTAGCTTTTAGAATCCTTTAGCAGGCCTACTCTTGAGCAATCAAGAGGAATGACCCAAGTGGGGACAAGTTTTTCGCCGGCTATTCCGACCCACTATAAACTCAAGGCTATCAAGGACACAAAACCTTGGAAGATGTAGTACTTGTGTTCACTTGATGTGAGTACTTGTGGGATTGTGACCATGAGGAAAGTGTTGAGCAAGAATGCTTAAGGTACTCTTGTGGCTGCGAGGTCCAAGTCCCTTTGGGGAGCAAGAGGGGTATTATGAACGGAAGCCCTTATTAAGAACCATAGATAGAAGCCACCCTATTTTTGCCGCTTAGCTTCTTGGTGCAAGGATTGATCCAAGTGGAATAACTCGGATCACCCCAAGATTACTCACCATCTATGTTCCTTTGGTTGTGTCATTGGCACTTCCATGACAAAGCCAATATCTATTGTGGGTAACCACTTTGTGTGAGGCAATGGGACATCAAGTATGGGCCAAGTTGTTAAGTATTGAGCCATTGTCCTTTTAGGCTAGTAAGTACTTGAAGTGTTTTCATTGTGATCTACCCATGTAAACATTCTCAAACATCAAACATCATGGTAGCATTCATAGGATTTTATTGCTTTGATATCATAAATTGCTTGTCTTGGCAAGGTTTCTTTTGCCCTTGTGCAAGTGTTTTATGACATGCTTGATCACCTACTATTTGCAAACCTGTCTATTATCTGCTATTACTATATTCTAAACTGTGAAATTGAACTTGCCAAATTGAAACATTGACCAATTGCTTTCAAAACTGAGTTTTTCATGTTCACTGGTAAAGAGTCACACTGTTAGCCTGGAAACTGTCGCACAAAGTCTTTTTGCTGCCTATCTGGTTTATGTAATTTTCAGTCTTTCCCTAGTTGACCAAATTTTAGTAGGTGACCTACTCTGCTACTAGAAACCTATTTGTACCTTGGGTTCCTAATTTTAGACCACTTGAATCAGTATTCTCTGACTTTACAAAGTAGTCTTTCTTGGCATCGATAAGTTAGGAATTATCCTTGTTGAAAAAGTACACCTTTACATTCTTTGGTAACACGCTTGGAGATTTTTAGTACTCTTTTGTCCAATTCACTTCCATCAAAATTCAGTTTCAATTTCAAAATATATTTGGTTAAATCCATTTTCTTGGCCCATATGTGTTAGGATACTCATCCTTTTATTATGCATCTCTGTGGCAGGATTGGTTTACACCTTTTGCAGCTTTCTATCTTACCATCTCTTTTTGGACAATTGAACACTTTCACCATCCTTGTTTGGTATTGACATTTCATAAGGTCATCTTATCACCAAGGCTCTTTTTCTTTCATGTCAGTTACGACAAGTTACCAAGTTAGTCAAGGAAAATGACCTCAAGTTGTCTTTGAACAATTACCCTTAGTCCAAACTCGTCAAAAGCAAAAGGGAAAGAAACCCATCTTTGATCAATCACCTAGGAGTGAGTCTGAGGCTTGGTTTGACCCAAAAAGCAATCCTAGTGAGTTGAGTACCTCTTTACCATCCTCTCAATCAAATATGGACATGAGCTACACTTTGACTAGGAGACAAAGAGAAGCAATGGATCAAACTCTTGATGATATTTTCCAAAGACATAGGGATAACATGTTGTTTGGTGATGACAACCAACCTGAATCACCCCTTGTTAACTCAAGATATCTAGATGCCCATCAAAGAGCTGAAAGACATTATGCACAAGCTCACCAAGATGCACGGTCACAACATGAGGACCAAACCAATGAATCTGGTGATGCTCATGTGAATGCCACATTCACTAACAACTTGTTCAAACACTCAAGGTCCAACTTGCTGCTCAAAACAACCTCAAGATATGCTAATGAAAGACTTAAAATAATTGAGCACGAAAAGAAAGATTTTTTGGACGAGCAATCCGCTAAAGAAGAAAGGTTTAGACACCTAGAGGAAGAGCAACAAGCCTTGTTGGAATTGAGAAGAAAAACATTCCAAGAATAGCAAGATAAGCTTTTAGCCCAACAACTCAATGACCAATTTAACAAAAGGGGTACCAACAGTGGAAACAACTCTCCACCCTCTACTCCCTCAAGAACCCCAAGAAGTAGAAGGTGTTCAAGGACCCCTTCAAGATCTCCTAGTCCTAGAGGAAGAAGGATTTCACAACATAGGAGATGAACACCTCCTAGGAACTCAAGACAACCCTCCCAACGAGCTCATCATGGATCTCAACATGGAGGAAGTAGTGCAGGTTTTGATTATCAAGATTTTATGAGAATGCAACAAGAGCCACTATTCCAACAATATGTGGAGAAATATCTTGATCAAAACAAAGATAGGTTCCTAGAGAGTTTGATTAACAAGGGTGCTAGAGTCCCTTACAACTTTGATGTGGATAGAAGAATCAAGAAGCAAGGACCCTCTCAAGAAGAGGAAATCAAGCAACTTAAACGAATGATGGAAAAGGTGTTGGCACCTAAAAGTTCCTTTCCACTTGATTCTATTTGTCCCAATCCTTTTGACAAAAGTGTGACTATAGTGGATTTTCCTAGGAAAGTTGAAATTCCCCAATACGACAAGTATGATGGCAATGGTGACCCACATGATCATGTGCGTCAGTTTTACACCATGAGTTATGAGTTCCACCAAGATGACTCTTACCTTATGAGATTATTTCCAAGGAGCCTCAAAGGCCAAGCCATGGAGTGGTTTACCAACATAACCCCTCCCGTCAAAACTTTCAAAGAACTTGTCCATAGATTTGTTCAACATTTTACATACAACTTATCAAGATCAGTCACTATGTTGGAATTATGCAATTTGAAACAAAACCAAAGGGAATCCTTTGTTACCTTCTTGCAAAGGTGGAGACAATTGTGCTCCCGCTATTCTAGGACTATTCTTGAGCATGAAAGGATTGACATCATTGTTAGTAATTTGGTGCCTGAAATGTGTTACGAGGTTCAAAAAATGGTCTTTGATTCCTTCGATACTATGGTTGAGACAACATGTCGAATTGAGGATGTCTTAAAGGAAAAAGGCATTTTGACCAAACATAGCAATAACAACAACGGTCAAAATCCTAACAATGCCAATAAGGACAAAGGCAAGCACTTGCACTGGAATAAGAATAAGCAAGTAGTCAACGATGAAGTTGTGGACTCTTCCCAACCCAAGGATCAAGGAGTCCTACATTTATCTAGTGCAGTCCAAGCTATGAAGCTCAATACATCCTCCAACCAACAAGAGAATAAACCTAAGTATCAAGAAAAGCCCAAGAAAAAGTTGAGACAATTTTCTAAGCTGGGTGACTCCTATGAGGATGTTTTCAAGACCCTTATTGCCAATAATCTTGCACAACCACAAGATCCAAAAAACTTTCACATACCTGATGTTAAGACACATTGGTGGAATGAAAAAGCCTTCTGCAAATACCACAATGGCATTGGACATGACATCAAACATTGCTGGAAGCTTAAGCACCTCATCCAGGATCTTATTGAAAGTGGTAAACTTCAGATTGATGGGTTGAACACAAATGCAAACCACGAGGCATTAAAGGAGCCTTTGCCCAAATATGAAAAGGGGGAAACCTCTCAACCCAAGAATGGCAAAGCTGCAATCAACTATACCTACACAAGTGTAGAAATTGTGGTTAATATGCTTGAGATTGTTGAAGAAAATGTCAACATGATGCGAAACAAAGATTCCTATAGTCATGATGTGGGCTCTCCTCCTATATTTGATGAAGAACCTGTGGTGGTGCTTAGAGGTCCTCACTCTCAAAGGTCATCCCAAGCTCTTAATGCTGTCACCAGAAGCCAAAGTCAAGGTCCTGTGGTTATTAGAGGTCCTAATTCTAACCAGTCTAGTAAACCCAAGCAAGTGACATCCAAGACTGTCACCACCAAGTTAGCAATCAATCCTAAAATGAGCTACAATCTTGTTGACTAGTTACAAAGAACACCAGCTCAAATCTCAATTTTTGAACTTATGGAATTGTCTCCAAGACATAATCGTGTCCTTGAGGATGCTTTGCATACAGCCAATGTTCCTAATAAAATAGATGTTGACCAATTCCAAAACATGGTTAACCACCTTGTCAGCCCTCATTACCTCACATTCTCAGAAGAAGATGACAAAGCCTTGAGCCATCCGCATAATCTTTCCCTTCATATATAAGTCATGATTCAAAAGACCCATGTTAGGCATGTGTTGATTGATGGGGGTGCTGGGCTCAATATTTTTTCCTTGAGTTTGTTAAAAATACTAGGTTACTCTGAGCAAGTTATTGATACTCATAAGAAAATCACTATTAAAGCCTATGATGAGGCAGAGAGAAGCTCTAAAGGCTTGGCCGTCCTTCCTGTTAGGATCAACCCTGTTGAAAAGGAGATTTTGTTCCAAATTGTTGATGCTGGTCCTTTAGCCTATAATATCCTACTTGGTAGACTGTGGATCCATGACATGCAAGTAGTGCCGTCCACCTATCACCAATGTGTCAACTCCCCTATAATGGAGTAGAAGTTTGTATACCTAGGGATAGCACATTATCTGTTAATGCAATTTCAGTAGGGACTCATGTTCCTCTCAACAGAGAAGCAGAAGATTTTGATGCCACTTTAGCACAATGTCAGAATAAGTTCAAAGCCATAGACCTTGGTATGGGAGGTTATCAAATTAACTCCACAAAATTTCCAATTTCACCTAGGTCCTATGGTAAACCTTCACAAGAGATGCGTCCCTCATCTTCAGCTATGACTTAGTTTGATACATTTGTAGAGTCCTCAGTACCCATCTAGGATGAAAAAGAAGAGGTAGCTGTTAGAGATTGGATTTACAAGGAGGAAAAATACTAGCATAATGAAAATTTCTCCCCATCTCCTAAAGCTTATGGGAGAGGGTACACTCTTGTCAAGAGTATGGGCTATCCAGGTCATGGTCCTCTCAGTCACAGATTAGATGCTAAGGCTGAGCCACTCAATCATGCTCTCTTTGGCCGCAGAGTTAAGACAATAGTTGGCCTAGGTTTTGAAAGTTAGAATAAGAAAATTGCTCCTATCCTTGCTACAACAGATAGTGATGATGAATCTAGCTACATACCCAATTTGCAAAATCAACAAGATAGGTGTGAAGATTGGGTACCTTCCACCAATCTTCTTTGGGGAGATTTAGATGCTCTAGTTATCAATCCAACAGTTTCAGACCTAGAACAAGAACAATCCACTATTGAGGATCATGTTGAGGACCCTATTCAAGAACATCAATACACAAATGGCATTAAAGAAGGTGTTACCCTTGGTGACATCAAAGCCTCTACCTCAAGGCCTAAGAAATATGCTTGGTGTAAACATCCCAGCCGGGATTTAGATACAGACTCACATGAGTATGAGTGGGAGACTCTTTCTGATTGTTCTACAGTTGACATGGACATTGATGTTGTCCATACATATGGTTCCCAACCTAAGGTAGCTAATGAGTCTAGTGTAGGATTAGAAGATTGGAATCTGTGAGTCACTTTAGTGGATGATGCTTCGCTTGGTAGGATAAGTCCTGATTTGGGTACCTTAGAGGGATACTTGACGGATCCTAACCCTGCAATCACCAGAGATGATACCATTCACATAAACAATATTGAACTAGTCATTGACCTACCCCTTACCAATCTTCACTTAATTGATTGGTCTTAGTGCTATTAAGAGCCTCAACTTCTAACTTTCCAAAATGACTATGAGATAGCATGCTACCTAAATGCCCTTGAACCTGTAGTCTCTTCCACTAGTGAACCAACTACAAGCATGAAATAACCAGATATCAAGTACCTTAGTCACAAGATGAAAATAAAAGAAAAAAAGAAAAAGAGTTATGATGGCGAAAACCACTATGTGGCGGTGTTAGAACCTAAAAAAGTAAAAATAAAGGATGTATCCGAAGGTGAAAACCTCTCAGAGGCACCTAAGGATGAGGTACTTGATCATCTTCCAAGTTACTTTCAGGACAAGTCTTCAGTGCTTGTTGAGCCTACATAGCCAGTTAATCTGAATACACCAAAGGCTCCACAAATTGTGCATTTAGTTCAGTCTTTGTCAACACAAGACAAAGAAGCATATACCAAGTTTCTACAGACCAAGAAGATTAATTTTGCTTGGACTTACTCAGACATGCCGGGATTGGACACTAGTCTCATTATGCATCACTTGTCCATAGCTCCAGGTATCAAACCAATAAAACATAAATTGAGGAAAATGCATCCTCACATAGCTCTTCTTGTCAAAGCTGAATTAGAGAAACTCCTTAGTGTAGGATTTATAAGAGCCATTGATTATGCCGAACGGATATACAATATTGTACCAGTTTCAAAACATGACAAGTCCATTCATGTTTGCATAGACTTTAGAGATCTTAATAAAGCATGCCCAAAGGATGATTTTCCACTTCCAAACATAGACATGATAGTGGACATGACCGTGGGTTATGAGATCTATTCTTTGATGGATGGATTTTCTGGGTATAATCAAATCAAAATAGCTCCCGAAGACCAGGAAAAGATTGCAATCACTTGTGCATGGGGAACCTATTGCTGAAACGTCATGCCATTTGGATTAAAAAATGCTGAAGCTACTTATCAAAGAGCTATGACTACTATCTTCCATGACATGATGTATAAGAATATGGAAGACTATGTGGATGACACCTTGGCAAAATCCAAGAAAAGGGATACACACCTAGGTGATTTGGAAGTAATTCTAGATCATATGGAACCGTTTCAATTGAGATTAAATCCCAAAAAGTGTGCATTTGGAGTCACCTCTGGAAAACTCCTAGGATTTATCATTTTAGTTAAAGGAATAGAGGTGGACCCATAAAAAGTTCAAGCAATAATGGATATGCCACCTCCTAAAAACATTAGTCAAATGAGGAGTCTTCAAGGATGCCTTCAATATATAAGGAGGTTTATTTTACAACTGGCTGATAGAGCTCAACCCTTTAACAAGACTTTACACAAAGGGGTTAAACATGTCTGGAATAAAGATTGTCAGCAAAGCATGGACCAAATCAAGCAATACTTGGCCAATCCTCCAATCTTAATGCCTCCTATCCCAGGAAAACCACTCATATTGTATGTGTCAGCAACAGAATCTTCCTTGGGGGCATTATTGGCTCAACTTGATGATACTAGAAAAGAAAGAGCTATATATTACATCAGTCGTACTCTTGTGTCATATGAGGTTAACTACACTAGTATTGAAAAATCTTGCCTAGTGGTGGTGTTTGCTTCCCAAAAGTTGTGACATTACATGCTTGCGCATACAATACACCTCATTGCAAAAATTGATCCTCTAAAATACTTGCTTGGTAAGGCTTCTCTCACGGGTAGACTTGCTAAATGGATGCTGATTCTTTCAGAATTTGACATAGAGTATGTTGAGCATAAGGCTATAAAAGGACAAGCCATTGTAGACCAATTGGCTGATTTTCCAATCCAAGACAAAGCACCAATTCAAGTTGAATTTCTAGATGAACACATAATGTCCATGACTGCAAGAACATGGAAGATGTTCTTTGATGGCTCTTTCATGCAAAATGGTTCAGGTGCAGGAGTGTTGTTTGTCTCACCTCATGGGTACACAATTCCTAAGTCTTACAAACTATTGTTCCCATGCACAAATAACATTGCTGAGTATGAGGCCTTGACAAATGGACTAAAAATGGCTATAGAGTGGAGAATCACAGAGCTGCATATTTATGGGGATTCACAATTAATTATCAACCAAGTTAATGAAGAATATCAAACCAAAGATGAAAAACTGGTACCCTACAAGAAAATGGTTGATTCATTGCGACGATACTTTACCTTTGTTACATTTCAAAAATTCCCTAGAATAGAGAACAAAGTAGCTGATGCTATGGCTACATTGTCTTCACTTCTTCAGCTAGAAAAACATGAGTCCAGATTTGAATTCATGGTGGAAGAACTATGCTACCCTATCTATGACTCCCAAGAAAGCCAAATTGTTTGTACCCTTATTGGCCATGAGTCATCCTGCTATGGTGCCATTTACTCATACCTTCGTGATGGTACTATTCCTGAAACCTTCAATCGTTCTAAATGAAGAAACCTAACCCGAAATGCCTCTCACCACACCCTTATCTCTGGTGATCTGTATAGGAGGGGTTTATATGGGACACTTCTTAAGTGTTTAGAAAAGGATAAGTCCAACCAAGCGTTAGTTGACATTCATGAGGGCATTTGTGGAGGACATTCTAATGGTCTTGCCATGGCTCGAAGGTTGCTTAGGGCAAGGTACTATTGGCCTCCCATGTAGATAGATGCAGTAGCTTTTGCTAAATCTTGTGAAAAGTGTCAAAAACATGGAAACTTGATACATGCTCCAGGCAGGGAGCTTATTCCTTCTATTTCTCATTGGCCATTTCAGCGCTGGGCCTTTAACCTTGTTGGGAAGATTCATCCCAACTCATTAGGTGGACACAAATTCATTATCATTGCTACTGATTACTTTACCAAATGGGTAGAAGTTGTCCCACTTTTTGTTGCCTCAGGCAAGACAGTTTCTTTGTTTATTTTGAACCATATCATCTATTGGTATGGAGTGCCCTCTGAGATAATTATTGACAATGGAGGTTAGTTTAAAAATAAGGACCTTAAACATCTCTGCAAGAAATTCAAGATAAAACAACATTGGTCCTCCATTTACTTCCCGTAAGGAAATGGACAAGCAGAGGCTTCGAATAAAACCATTCTCAAAATCCTCCATAGAACAGTTCACAAGAATGGTAGAGATTGACATCTATAGATAAATCTGGCCTTGTGGGCCTATAGAATGAGTATTCGTACTCCAACAGAGGCTACTCCTTTTTCCCTCACTTATGGTGCTGAAGCAGTGTTACCTTTAGAGGTGGAGATTCCTTCTCTTAGAGTTTCTCTTAAAGGTTTAGTGACAGATGAAGACTACCACGCCATGAGACTTCAAGAACTGGAACTTCTAGATGAAAAATGTAAAGCATCTTTTGATCACATGAGAGTCTACCAAAAGTGTATGTCCAAAGCATTCAACAAGAAGGTTCGGCCTAGAGAATTTCAAGTGGGGGATCTTGTCCTACGAGAAAACCCTAAGAACCAACAACATAGAGAGCAAAAGGGGAAATTTGAACCTAATTGGCTTGGACCATACATCATTACTACTACTTTTGGTATAGGTGCTTATTTACTATTTGATCCAGAGGGGGAACAAATCCCTAATCCTATCAATGTTTTGCACCTCAAGAAGTTCTATCCATGATGCCTATTCTGTTTAGGGGCATCCTTTGTACATATCTGATTGATCCTGAAAAAATTCCAAAAAAATTCATATATGATGCTGAAAAAATCCTAAAAAGCATATAAAGTCCTGAAAAAATACAAAAAAATAAAAAAATGCAAAAAATTTAAAAAAATTGAAAAAGTGCCTTGGTGAAAACCTAGAAACAGGCGCCTTGGTAGCAAAAATATAAATTTTTTTTTTGAAAAATAAAAAAATCTCCAAGTGGTGAAAACCTGGAAACATGCGTTACTTGAGGCCTTTGCACCCTTGTTTCTTAGCATGTGTCCTCGACACTTAGCCTTTCTCCATCATGCCTTGACCTTGTTGCGTTGATTTGGAATTGGTCCTTGTCTTTGTCTAGGGGGCATAACTGTATTAGCTTTGGTCTCTAGGATGTGTTGGTCTTTAGGACATCACCCCAAATGGTGTTTTTCAACACCACCCCAAACTGTGTTCTTCAACACTACCCTAGCGTCAAGTGTTTCTCAACACTTATCACATATCTTACCTGCAGTCTAGCATGATATGGTATTTCTCACTCGCAGATGTGATACTCAAAGTTTGACTCTATGACCTACACACATGCACTTAAACACTTGACTCACTGAGACCTATTTGACTTTATTTCTTTGTGTGCTGTCTATGTTGATTTCTTTGATGAGTGTTCTCTCCCTAATAGTTTTTGATGATGCTGAGCTAGAAGACTGGGGGCATGAGGACATGTTTTATTGCTTTTTTTGCTTGTGGGTATATTTTGTTGGTCCTAATTGTCATTGGTGTTTATGCTTGTTCCACTTGACATTGGGATCTACAAGGTATTATCCTTGACTATTTTTACAAGTGCATACTTATAGCCATCTTGACTTTACTTGTGTCTCGATGCGAGTATAATCTTGCTATATTAAACTTAGGTAATCTCACTGCACTAGTCATCTTGACCTATATGTCTTTGGTGCCTAGGTGAGATTCCCACATATCTATCTAATATAGATCATATTCAGATTCACATAGTCATACTAGTGTGCATTGTATGATCTTGCAACGCTACCAATAACGCTCGATGATGAATATTAGAGTCTAAAAGCTTTGTGACCTTGCAAGTAAACCACTTTTCATATTATCTTGCATTTTTTAGGTTCATATTAGATTAGCTTTTGCACATTGCATATGGAGAGAGCTCTCCTTCATCTTTGACAGACTTGTTAGTAAAACTGCGCTCACCTCTCGCTCCTTCTCGATCGTGTCTTTCATTTCTTGTCTTTCATATCACATCCTTTCCTTTTCTTTTTGGGATCGAAATCAAAATCTGAGTTCATCCTGATAGTCAAAATTGCATTTCAAAATTTTCTCCTTCTTCTGCATAGTTGGCTGACCATTTGAGGCCTGATCCTTTGATCTTTGTTGGGCATCTTCATTTCTTCATCCCCATCTCTTTCAACCTTCTAGTCTTTCATTCACTTTCATTCGATTCATCCCTTTGAGGTTTGACTTCATCCTTAATCTATATCTTTCCCAGTCAAACCTAGTCAAACTGGGGCATATCTTCATTGCTTGATGGTTCTCCTATCATCTTTCACCTTCGATTATGATTCCTAGTGACTTGATCATGTTTATCAATTTTCTGTTCTCCTCTACCTGATTTCGATTCCGATTTTGAGGGGGCAGTACCTATCAGCTTTAATCTTTGATTCAACTTATCAATTGAACCTTGAGATTCTTATCTCTTATTTCAGACTTGACAATTACTTATATACAACGGTGATTGGCCTTGTCTTTTAGCTTATGCTTATGCTTGTCCTGATATGTTCCCATCCGTCGAACACATGTCCGGATTGTTTTGTGATCCCAAATCGATCTCACATTTCAATTTCATTCTTTGACCGCATGTGATCCCAAATTGATCTCACATTAGTCAAAGAGGGGCAAATGTATGCACCCTAAAATGGTCACCTAGACTTTGGGCCCCCATTCAACAATTTATCAAATCCCTGAATCAATATTTTCCAAAATCAACATTTTATCAATTATATCAATTTTCTTGATCAAATCCTAGTTCTATCATTTATTTGATTTTATTCTATGGGATAACCATCTTATCCTAAGTTTTTATTTATTTAAAAGGAATTTACTCCCCTTCTATTAAATAAAAAAGTCCCCACTTTTCCTCTTATCCTAAGTTGCACAAATAAAGCATTATTCTTATTTTATAAAAAGAAGAAAAACACTTTTTGTCTCATATGGACACAAAAGTCAACTCTTATTTTTCCCATTGGAGGATATTTGTGCACATGGATTGCTCCTCTTTGATGCTCCACCCTTGATTAAATCTTTTGCCTCTTCATCTCCATGGTTCATTCCTTTTCAATTCCTTTAAAAGGAGAGCTCTCTTCTCATTTCTAGCATCCATCTTTTGAATACTAACCTTATGCTGCAGGATTGCTTGGAGACTTTGGAGCTTTTTGAAGACATTCTTGCATCCATCTTTCATTTCTTGCATCATAGCTTAGTTTCCTTTATGCTTTAGATTAGCTCACATAGATTAATTAGCAAGGGTTTGTAATACTTTCCTTTCATAGCTTAGCTTGCATCTTCATTCTTAGCATAGTTGCATTGCATTGCATTCTCATCTTGATTCTTGAGGATATTGGCATTCTTGCCCTTGTCTCTTTGAATCTCCCATTGCATGGTTTACTAGCAAGGTTGAATGCTTCAATAGCTCTAGCTGAGAGCAATATTCAAACAATCTTGTGACTCCATGCCTAGGGAGCTCTAGGTCACTTTCTCAAGGTTTCCCATTCATGGATTCCCTTGGAAGTAATGACTTAGAGAAGTGCACATCTTAGTGTGTACAATAGTCAGTTATTCAGGCTATCGAGCAGTATAGAGGACATATATCTACACATTGAGGTGATATACATTTGATATTTCATAGATCTGATTTAGACAAGTATAAGTTGGCAATTTACAGATACCCTACTATTATTCTCTAATCATTGTAACATATATTTGGTAAAATCTCCTAACAGAGTAGACCTAATAGTCTTTATTATAAATCTCTTAACCGAGTACACACTCAAGTAGTGTTGTTGAAATCCTTTAACAAGGTAGATCTAGCTGATCTTTTGTTACTCCTAACAGGGCAAGATCACCAGAAGTGATCACAACTTGTAGCCCTAACATGCATACTTTATTATCTGCAGTAGTGAAGAATTTGTGGGTGTCATCCTCACTGCAGTTTTTACCTTCTAACAAGGGTTTCCGCATAAGAAAAATAGTTGTGTTATGTGATTGATTTATTGTTTGATTTCATGCAATTTACATTTATAAGTTAATTGAATGAATGATGCATATAATGGATTCAATTGATAGATGAGTTTACTACTATTTGCTGATTGAGTTTTTGGAGTTAAAGTTTTTGAGGGCAATGATTCACCTCTCCCCTCTTAGTACCTTATCTCTCCATTCCAACAGATAATACCAAATGACATTCACTAACAACAACAAAGGTCTGTTTGTAAAAAAATACCTTCTCTTCTTTTCGAGATTTCAGACTACAACAAATTTGTAGTTCTTTTCCTTTTCTCAATGCAAGGGGCTTATGCTCAGGGGAATAATTCTTGAAAAAATCTAAGTGGTTAGTTGGTGCCCTGCTTTATTCCCTTGAATTGATCAACTAAGAGATTCATTAATTTTTTAATGTTTTGAATTTCAATCACATTCACTTCAAGAACTAATAATATGGTTGTCTCTCTAAGTTTAATTCAGTATTTTGACCACACCCACTTCGCAAATTTCTATTTTGTTGCATTATAGCTTAGGACTATCTGATTTTCCCTAAAAATAGTTCAACACTTTCAGTCACCTTCAAATTAATAACTACCATTATGCTTGTCCTAATAGTTGGTCAGTTACAACATTTCATACTTCAATGGTTCAAATTTTTATGGGGTTGAATAAATTCATATTATGGGTCAAACCCACTTTAGTGTTTGCATCGGGGAATGCCTTGTGGGGTCATTTTGTCTGGTCAGTTAGGGGATCAATTTGAATGTGTTTGGCATTTTTTTGGCTCATTGATCTACTTTTTGATGAATTTAAGGTTAATTCTATCATCACATTTTTTTATTATTGTGGATTAAATTTGTTATATCTCTAAATTGAAATATTTAGTCATCCATGTTATACATGGTTGCACATTGAATGTTGCCCCCTAGCTGGAGTGTAAGTTTTTTTCCATTGGATAGATTTAAGTTAGGGAAATATTACAAACTAAGGATATATGATAGTTGAAATTTTAATGCTTTGTGCTTTGTTTGCATGCATGGTTTTTCATTTTTTATAAGTTATAAATAACTCACATTATACTCATGTTTGTTCAATTGGATTTTTATTTTCATGTTTCAAGATGTTTTTGACAGATTTTTTGTTTGGTTTAATTGGTGTGCTACATGGAATGTTTGAATTCCAGGGTAAACAAACTGGGATGGGTTTATGCTTTTATGGTTTATTCTTACAGAGGAGCTTGAATTTCTTTGACTTGAGATTTTCTTTGGCTGGTTTGATGGTGTGATAATATCTTGGAATTTTAGATCTTGAATTTCAAAAATTTTAGGGGTAAGTAAAGGTGACTACTTATGCTATATTTATTCAGAAAATAAAATTGGGTGGGTTCAATGTCAGTTTCAAATATGTTATGTAGAGTTATTAGAGTAATGATTACTCATTGAAGTAGTCTTGATATAACTAAATAATAAAACTGTGTCAAATCCCTTAAAATTTTGATTAATATTCTTGTGAAAACTTTTATCTACCTAATAATTACATGAGTGAGTTTTAATTGGGCTAATCCCATACTGGTATGAGTTGTGGGACAAAGCTAGATAAGACTTACATGTTTGAAAATTCATGCCAATAGGAAAAGAGGCTAGAGGGAAAATGACATAAAGTGGTAAACATTGGCAATAATCTTACCCAAAATTGCTTTGTTTCATCCATTATTCTCATTTATAACAATTACATTGGCAATAATCTTACAATTACTCTTAACTTGGAATGAGTAAACAATGGGATACATACACTTTTTTTTCACCTTTATTTAATCTTGTTCTCTGAGTTTGCTATTAAGAATTGTCTCTTTTGGAGATGACTTTGAACTTAGTATGGTGTTAATTGTAGATATACAAAAAATCACAATTGAAAGACATCACACATCTTAAGAAACACTTTTAGAATTTCAAACTGTACCATTTTTTTTCCACCGGCTCTCATTATTCTTTGATCTTGTTCTCTCAATTTTCTAGTAGTTGTCTCTTTTACAAAGTAACAACATAGATGTTTTTCCACTATTTATCATTATTCTTTAGGCTTGTTATCCGAGTCTGCTATTAACAGTCGTCTCTTTTGCAGAGGAACTTCACTCTGTATTCAATGCTAACTGTGGATACACACCAAATTGTAATAGAGCAACAACATAGGCTTTTCTTACCATTTCTTATTACTGTTTAGTCTTGTTCTTTGAAAGTAATATTTCTACCACATATGTTGTTTTGGAAGATCAACACACAAAATTGGATGTACACAAAAGCCACCTTTAGGAGTACTTTTTTAGATGTAAACATTTTAGAATTTACTTGTAAATATTTTAGACAACCGACCATTAATGTAAATAGATAATCGATTCTCTGAATGTGATAATAAGAGATCATCTTTATGTAACTACTATGTAATCTTGTTCTCAAAACTTATTATGAATCAAACCTGTATTTAATGACAAGAATCTAAAAAACCGAGATCCACCTACATACATAGAAATACACATCAAATTGCAATTGAGCAACAACATAGGCTTTTCTTTATTGTTTCTTGTTATTGTTTGTTCAAATCAAAATTGTAATAGAGCAATAACAAACACTTTTTTTAACCGTTCTCATTATTTTTTAGTCGTATTCTTTGAGTTTTCTATTGATAGTTGTCTCTTTTACAATACTTTTTCTACCACATTGACTGTTCTAAAAATCTTTACGAGTTATCTTTTGGATGTAAAAAATTTCAAATTCCTCTGAATGTGATAATAAAAGATCATCTTTAGAACTACTTTGTAATCTTGTTCTCAAATTTATTCTGAAACAAACCTCTATTGATATTATATATACTACCAATGATAAATTATAATATAATAATATTATATTTTGATTCTTAATAATTTAATATATTTTTTTTTATAATTTACTATATTATAAATATATAATATAATTTCAATTTAAAAACACATTTTTTCATGTTTAGTTTCAAGTGTTCTTTATCTTATTTTTATTTTAAAATTAAGTGTTGTTTAGTTTCCTACTTATGTTTTATTATATGCTCTTATACCAATCAATGGACTGAAATCTGGGACATTTTTTTTGTTTCTTTTTCATGGGATATGATTTGCTTGTATCACTTTTTAGTAACAAGCACCCTTTATTGTAAAACACATAATTTTTTCCATAGTATCTTCGCCTATATTGGTCTTCTTGTATCACTATTCAACATTCATGGACTGAATTTTACTGTTATAAATGTTATTTTCGTTATAAGCGCCAAAGAATTTGCAGTCCAATATCATTACTAAAACACTGACACCATATTCAAGTCTCTTAAATTTGTAATACAAGCTCATGTTTTTGGCGACCTATTTAAGGTACTAGATAATTATAAATTGCAATCTAATTGAATGTTAATTATGATAAATTTCTTAATTTGTTATACAAAAATCTAACCATGCAGAGCAACATCTAAGGCATTTGTGGTAGTAGTCATACCTTTTTCACTATTCAATTAGCAACAATGATTGATCCACTCTACACAGAGTATATGTCAAAGAGGATTGCACTAAATTCAAACAACTCATTTGATCTTTGCTACTAATGGATTTATCATTTTAGATGTCAGCTGTTATTTTTTACTACTGTGGTGTTTCAGGGTAAAAGGTTAAAAGAAAAACAAGACATGTTTGAAAATAATGGCTTAGGGTTTCACACTTAACCATTAAAAAAGGTAAAATTTTATTTTCCAAATATTGAACCCACCTTTTGAATAACATCAGAATCATCTTGGATTTTTTTATCTTGAAATGTTTTCTAAATTCAATCTAAACTTGGGGGTTTTCTTCCTCTACCTTGGCATAAAAGTAATTAAGAATTTTCATCCTTAAATCCCTAGTCTTTGAGGGGTTTTGTCCTCTATTTGCTGAACCACATCTCCCATTCCATAAGGGATGAAAATCAGATAGAAAATATATTCCTTATATTGGTGCTTACTCTTCCTTGTTTTGTCTCTAACATATCTTTTTCCTTCAATATTTTAATGATCATTAAAATATGTTAATTTCAGTCATATTAATGCAAACTATTAAACTTATATTCTACTGTAATCTTTCTTGCAATCTGTGGCTTATTTACATTAGTATGTCTAACATTAGCATATGTGCTTGACTGTCATCTGGGTTGTTTTGCATATCAAAGACCCATGTTGAGTCCACCCAACATAGAATAAAAAGTGAGAGAATCTTCAACACATGATAATCAACTTCTTCACCTAATTTTTAGCCACGCCACGTAAAGCATAGGAGAAAATATGGAGTCAAAAGTGGAAGCTCTACCAACCACGTTATTTTCTACGTGGTTTTTGGGAGGATATCACCCTATAAATATTATCCTCCGCACTGCTGGAGGAAGGTAAGTGAGAACTCGCTTTGCATAAGAGAATTAGGCAGCCTCCAGAAATAAAAAGGGGCCTCATTGCTTAGCTATACTTTTCTGTATGCATCTTCAATGCACAATACTATGTAGGTAACCCGTGAAGGTAGCTTACTCTTAAATTCATCTGTACTAAATAAAAGTGCTTATTCTTTTGAAAAATAGGACCCCACGCCATTTTGAAAGATGTGTTTCTTATTGTTTATAATTTTTGGATATGATTCTGTGCAAGTTTTTTACATTAATATTTTGGATCATACTTTGTGATCTATTATCAGGATGCAAGAGATTACACAGAGAGAAAATCCTTAAAATGATAGATACTTAGATTTCACAGATAATTTTCTTAAAAAACGTACACACAATCATATATACAAACTACAAACTATATTTGAATGAATTGTAAAAATTTGATGGCATTAATTAAATGTGTTGTTCTTTACTGAGTACATGCAAAAGCTTAACTGAAATATACAGTGCATAAGATTTTATTTAATGATGTTATAATAGACACTGAAAATAGATGGGGGATTTTCGTTAGATTTAGCCAAAGGGCATGAACTATGTGACATAGGGGAGATGGACCATTAGTCGTGAGGGCTAACTTTATCAACATGTATCTATTGCATGGAATATCATAAGACCATTTCTTTTAGAAATGTCAAATGGACACTTAACTACATACAAATAAGATTTGAAGGTGTGACTCATCATGCAACTCATTAAAATAGCACACCTAGTGAAACGTGCCCAAAACATGACTTTTTAAAGATTCGACCTTGAAACTTAATCTATAAATCCCTAGTAGTCAAATTTAAAAATATCATTTGTTATTAGTAGAATATTATATTTCTATATATAAAATATAACATATATGCAACTTAAATGGACCAAATACCTATTAGTAATCATAAATATTTGTTATATCTAACTTTTATATCCAACACAAAAGGACCAATACTTAACACAAAAAAATTATTTGTTGTTATAAAAATAACATTATTATATAAAATTCAACTTATATCCAACAAAAGGGACCAATAGTTGAACACTAAAACTTTTTGACAATCTCACAAATTTCATAGGAAAATACAAGGTATTTATTGTGTTCACCTTTTATATTTGTGATTAGACAAATTGTTAATATGAAATACTCTAATGCATATACATTGGTACGGGCAAATAGTTGTACACATAAGAATAATATTTGTACACTAAGATAACAATATTTGTTTAAGTGAGCATATTATTTTTTAAGACAAAAATTTATTTATTTCATTTTTTAATGAATTTATTTATGTGTTTTTAATATAGCATTTATAGGTTCTTTTGTGTTCAAGTATGTCCATTTTTATCAACATTTAATATTTTTTTTTTACATGTAGATCTTATTTAATTATAATGTATAGTAAAATGTGTGATAATATATTACCATTGTGCATATAGATGTCCTTTGTGTTGTATTAATCTGCCCAAAATTTTATTTGTCTTCTATAGCTCACTTATCTCCAGTAGAAGAGAAATCAACAAAATGTATGAAAGTATAAATGCTTCTTATTATCATAATCATTCTATCATTAACATTCTCAGGCAAATAATACAATTTTTCTTAGAATTACGAGAGAAAAGTTTTCATCAAATGCAATCTATGTCTTATTAGTACTTGCCATAGGCTAGCAAGTACTATTGCATCACTTTTTGCATTTCTTCGATTAAGTAGTGATTAAAACCAATTCTTTGCACCAATTATAATTTAGTATTTTCTTATTTTGTTAAAAATAACACATATTCTATAGTCTAAATGTTAATTTTTTAAGTTTATAATTTGTAAAAATTATTTTTTGATGATATGATTGGCTAATACATTTGAGGTTTATTACTGGAGTGAACCAATTAAAATGTACCACATTTGTTATTTATTGTACATGAAAATCATGCATTCAAATAATACAATCTAATTTATATATCATCTGATTTTATTCAGAACTTATGGTTTACAACTTTATAGATACCTATCAAGAGATTAATAAGTTTTTCCTTATATTAAAATAATATTTTTCTATTTTTGTTATATTATAAAATATTGAATATTTTTTAGATTTATTTGAATATATATTATATAAATTTTAGATTTAATAGGAATAACATTATATATTGTTGAAAAAGAGTTATTTGGACAAAATAATTAATATTAAAATTAATTATAAGTAGAACTATTTTACAATTTTTAAATTAATTATAAATGATATTTTATAATTATTTATAAAATTAAAAAATATTATTAGAACTATAATTATAGTAATTTTATAATTTTTTATAATTAAATAATTACTTTACATATAAATTAAAATTAAAATTAAACTTAGTTATAAATTATTATAATTAAAAATTCACTTTACATATAAATCAAAATTAAAATAAAATTTAATTTATAAAACTAAAGGCAAGTACTTGGGCCACTACGTGGCACTTGTTTTTTGGTGTTCTCTTTTATATTGTGTAATGGAACATTTTCCATTGTTGTAGAGATATTCTCTGAGTTCGTAGAAAGTTTGAATTGAAACTTCAGAGGTATCAATTTGTGTTGGGAAAATGAACTAGGAATTCAGGACATACCCTTTTTCCTTTGTGAATACTATCGTTCTTGAGGTCTTCAAAACAACTACCATGTATCACACAAACATTGATTCATCATGTTCCCATAAAAACTAAACCAAACTCAAACTCATCATGTTCCCACCGAGCAGTAAGGGCAGGTGTAGAAGCAAACAAACGATTTTAGAAACTCTCAAGCCAATGTAATGGGCAGGTGTTACAATCACACACTGCAACCTTTGTCAGCACCTCCTTGCATGTGTCAGCACCATCCATCAAAGCTTATAGAAGGGGAATTTCGTCAGAATTAGCCAAAGTGCATGAACTGTTTGACATACTGCCTCAAAGAGATGTCATTTCATGGAACAAAATGATTGCAGGATATGCACAAAATGGAAGCATAGATCAGACACGTGAACAGTTTTAAAAAATGCCTTGAAGAAACGTTTTCTCATCGAATGCCTTGACTGCAGATAATTGACAAAATCAATTTGTTAAAAAAAGGCTTTAGGAACTTTCAAGCAAATGCAATTGCCACGTATAAAGCCAGACTCTGCAAGCTTTTCCAGCATCCCAGACTCTGCAAGCTTTTCCAGCATCCTTCTAGCCTGTATGGGAGCTTCGGAACAACGTATCGATATCTGTCAAAGCATTAGGCATAGAGGAATTTGGTCAGTTCTCTTAGTTGCAAGCAGGCTTGGAATTTGATTATCATATTGGTTTTTTTTCTATTTTTGAGTGGTATATGATTCTATAAAATTGAGAGGTTAAATTTTTATAAAACTGTCAATATGAGTCTTGAATTTATTAATAAACTGTCAAAATTTGTTATAGATAATATAGCATTTTGTTTTACCAATTTAAAATATTAGTATGCAATTTATAAACCTAGAAACTTCCTTAATTAATTTGACATATATTACTAATTTATAATTATTTTCTAATTTTATATTATTTTATCACAAATAAAAGTTTCTATATAATTTATTATATATTATATTTATTGATTTAAAATTTCTTCAAAATTTAAAACATATGAATTTAGAAACTTGTTGAGTAAATTTGAGACTTTTGTAAATATTACTAATTTATACTAATATTATATTGACAAAATATTTTAATTTAAAAGAATTATTAGATTATTCATAAATTAGAAAAAAAAATTGACAATCAATATACATCTTAAAATGTAAAATGAAAGGCATTAAAATGACCAAACCGTCATAAAAAATTCATATGACAGGTAGGAGTGACCGTCAAATTTCAGACATAGTTGCAATTGCAACTACTCTGGTAGACATGCTTCCGAAGTGTGGAAACATAAACAAGGGGTGGGAACTCTTTTGAGACCACATCTCTTACCTCTTTACAAGAAATTCTAAATCCATATTCTATATTTTTTTTCGGCTATCTATTTTACTTTTATTAAAAAGTGCATGGTTGCATTATTTAGGTGTGTGAACATCTTTATATCAAAATTGGCCTATGTTCCTCCTATTAGCAACTTATTGTTTTCAACAGGCTCATCATTGTATTTTCCATCAACTAGCTTATCAATTTTAATCTTTCATTTTTATTATTTTTTAAACGTATTTAAATAATAGCACGTTATTCATAAATTTAATCGCTAGTGAATCAATCAATTTCTTATTTTGTTATAAATATATTAAACAATCTAATTAGAAAGAGAAATAATTTGTTATTTAGTTGGTAGAGAATTTGTGTGTTTGTGTTATCTTAACTTCATGTTCCCATACGACTGCTTAAATGCATTTTCTTCTTAAATTTAAGTGTGGGGGTTGGAAATAAGTAGCATCTTCTTATTAAAAAATTGCTATGTGGCTCCACAAATTTCTTTCCCTCTTTTTTTTTTGTCTTTTTCTTCCTCTAAATTTTATATGCAAAAATAAATGTTACTAATTTTATTCAAAAATACAGTTGAAGTCTGAAGATAAAACAAGCAACAAAATTAAATATTCATGGGGCCACTAGCTTCACAAATTACTTCTTAAAAAGTTG